>JAODKL010000107.1:20458873-20478904 GCA_026780765.1 Petrocephalus schoutedeni
CGGGATTCCCCCAGAAGAGCTGGACGAAGTGGCCGGGGAGAGGGAAGTCTGGGTTTCCCTGCTTAGACTGCTGCCCCCGCGACCTGACCCAGAAAAGCAGTAGACAATGGATGGATGGATGGGACATTTGGTCACCACAATGTAATATATGCATGATCCACACACACACACAAAAATTCTTATTACCAGCGTATCATTTATCAAATTCTGTAAAGCATAAACTGGTTAATTGTTATGTGTCTAAAAAAAAACATACTACAACCAAGTGAAAAAAAAAAATTGACCAAACCACTTCTGCCCCAACCCAGTTAGTCATTTAAACCAAAATTGCACTAATGTAAAAATATCAGCTGCTGGATGCAGCTTCCAGGTAAGGATGGCCAGTTAGATGCCACAAAACAAATCTGTTAACTACTAAAACTATAGTGGAAAGCAAAAAATGCAGGCCATCAACCTTCAGTGGACTACTTCCGCTGAGACCAGATGGTCGAATGACGAATTAGCAGACCTTTATTGATGTCTCTGTTAAAGGCTGACCTGAGCCATGACAGCATTGCCTAAGAGCTGGGAGGCATGTTGTTGCATTTGTAGTTTGGCCTGTAACTGAGTGTCAGGGCATAGTGGTGCTGATTTATTCTCAGAGGAGCCGCGGGAAAGCAGATGTGAGCCACTCTGGAGGCCCAGCTCAGGATCTTAACCTCTGCAGCACCTTTCACTGATACACACAACAGCATCACCGTCATGACAGCTGGTCCCAGCTAAGTGGCTAATGTGAAAAGACAGGTTTAAAAAGGATTGCCTGTGACAAGTCTTTTAACTCTCAAGAGGTGCTGTTGATGATAGGCTATTTGTAAACAAGAAGGACATTAGTGTAAGGGGAGTGAAACTAGAGAATCACCATAAACAAAATGCCACACTGGTGTACATACAGTAAGTGATCAGATGTCCATCCATGGACAAGCTAATGTGCTTTAATGATGTAATATCATGTTACATGCAATATTAATCCCAAACTCTCTAGAGATACTCATTCTGGCTGAGTGAGTAATGGCTGCGGCTTATCTAGGCAGGAATCTCGGGGGGTAACGTGCACACTGCAATGGTGCAGTCTTTAGTTTTATTTGTATCTACTTATAATTAAGATATGAGGAACAGAGAAATGAAGTGAACTAATGGATCTTTGTAGTGCTTTTTGTTGCAGAGTAAAAACCAAATGAATGGACAATGCAATGTGGAAGACAAAGAGACAGGGCTGGAGGCAGAGGAGGCAAAATGGTATCGATAAACTTGGGATGCCCCCTAGTGGGTGCAATAGAGAGCAACAAGCGAGGCGGCAGTGTGATGCATGAGGTTCCACATGACAGACGCTGAGGGCTGTGTTGGAGAGGCTCCTGCACCCAAAGACCCTTCTCCCGAGAACTACAGTGAGATGGCGAACCAAGACCAATCACTTTTAGCATCCCATTCACTTGCTGTTTATTTGCCTTTTATAGTGCATTTCGGGCTGTTTCTTTATTCAGTGCATGTCACTTTAAATGAATAGGATCCACTTATTAACATAATAAGGCAGCTAAATACTTTAGCATAGGCATGTGAAATATGTGTAACCTAGGCCACCTTATCAGGGTGGAGGGGTTTCTTTGCCTCTGTAATCCTAGGAGCTCTTTTGGCAGTTTTGGCTCCCACGGCAAACTGGTCCTAGGTGAGTGGCCAGACTAAGTGCGGTTCAGACACTTTCGATTTACCAGCCAGTAGTGACCAAAATAATGAGATTGCGGATTCAAGTGGCAGATGTGAGTTTCCTCTGCAGGGTGGCTGGGCTCAGCCTTAGAGAGGGTGAGGAGCTCGGACATCCGGGAGGAGCTCAAAGAGCCGCTGCTCCTCCGCATCAATAGGAGCCAATTCTGGTGGTTCATGCATCTATCTCGAATGTCTCCTGCACGGCTCCCTGGGGAGGTGTTTCAGGCATATCCAACCGGGAAGATGCCCTTGGGCAGACCCAGGACACACTGGAGAGATTATATCTCATGGCTGGCCGTAGTATTTCCCCGGTGGAGTTGGAGGGGGTGGCTTGTGAGAGGGAGGACCATGGATAAGCAGCAGAAAATGGATGGATGGATGGATGGATGGTTGGATGGGTAGGCATGTGAAATACTGTTCGTTAGTATGCTACGGTACTTCCTGCTTGAAACATTATACCTTTTGTGCTAAGTATGAATGGTTAAACAGGGGTCCTAAAAATTATGACCGGCAAACACGAAATCGCACGAGTAATCCGCCCCATTCCTGCTGGCAGAGAGAGAGCCAAAATCAGAAACTCAGCCCACGTTACCTCTGTGTTTTCTGAGGTTAATCATTGTGTAACGCGTCAGCAGTCGAGAAATGTGCATTTGGTGCCCTGAAAATGAATGCAGATTGGTTAAGATGGTGCATAGTCTAGGAAAGCGATCCCACTGTGCCTGCGCACGACTCACGCCCACACCGCTAATCCATGTGCACTGCTGTGCCGTGGGCAGGCAATTGATCAAATGCTGTTTGCTTCGTAAAAGATAAGCCCCTGTAGATACAGAAGAGCAAAATACAAAAGCATGTGCCTTTATGCAAATAATTTTATTTTATAACTTGACATTCAGCAAGAAATGGAGAAAAAGAGCTCTTTGACGTTACACAGCTTGCAAAGGAAATGTCGCTTAGGCAGCCAGAGGGGCTGGGCATAAATAATTCATGGATTCTGAAGTAGCATGACCCAACTACCTCAGCTGCTCTTATACTCTTCCACCCAGCATCCCAGGACCAGACGCTATTTGTATTCAAATCACTGTTTTTTTTTTAATGGGATTTTAGGGCACAGGAAATAGCACGATGAGGTTAATCCGTCCACGATTTCAGTAATTCTTGTGCCTCCATTTGCACCTGTCATTGTGCTGAAATGACTGATAAGCTTCTGCATATACTGTAAACAAACAGTAAACCCCCTTGTGATGAGCACATCTGGGATGGAGCGGACAGAGGATCCAGAAAATGTCGGAAATGTTGTCTGTAGTGGGAGTTAATCTGGAAACGGCACAAATTCACCACTCCTGTGCGAGCCAATCATGTTAACACCTTCTCCAGCCCAGTCAGGGATTTCATGCAGTAAGGAAGCAAGCTTATTCCTTTCTTATACAGTATCAGCCATTTGTGGTGCCCGGCATTTAAAGGCTGAACAAAGGATCACCTACTTAAACACAGAGAAAACAGACAGCCCTGTTGTTATTTTATGAAATTATGATTTCATGACTGAGTTGCTCAACTACAGCTTGCATCCAGAAACGAATTTCTTATGAATCCGCACATTCAGTTCACAAGTTGTCGTGTTGATGGATTTCATTGTCACCAGTGACTAGTCCAGTATAGTAAATATTTAATATATTTATCCACAGGCTGTTGTCAAGAAGGATAATAACCCATGGCAAAATAACAAGAAGTTTTTATTATCTATTGGTCATGAAGCAAAACAATATTTTTGTTGGTCACTGCAGTGTGGATCACAATGGGTTAAGCATTGTAACACTAATCCCCATTTGTTATTTGATTGGACCAGAAAGGAGGCTGTGGGCGATACACATGGGAGATTAATCGCCTTTCCGGCAAAAAGCCTGCTGGATAAAACTGGAATTCATCAGTAGATTGACAGTGACTTGCATTGAGTTACAACAAGCTGCTGATAGATAAATTATAACCAGAAACAACGGACGTGGTTTGTTTTCCTAAGGTAATTATTTGCCAAAAATTTGCTTAATTCCCCATATGGAAATGAAAACTAACTATATTAATCTGTAACCCAGCTCAAAATGTAATACCTTTAAGGTTTAGTTTCTGACTGAATCCCAGCAGTGGAGAACTCCATCTAAAATGCTGTATGTGCGCACGTCCAATCAGATTAATGACGAGCATTTTACTCTCGGCTCTTTAGTCGTTCATGTGATATAGATTCATAGCTGGGTTTTGTGAACCATAGAATGCAGACTGGTGTCTGAATAACTACTTAACTATTTAAGTGTTAGCATGATGCTACCACAGGGAGAAGGGTTTCCGTCAGCCAATGTGCATCCCACAGACCTACATATTTCCAGATATGGACAAAAAGACAAGAGAAAAAGAAGCAGGTGCTTCCTGGACAGGTGCTAAAGGTAGAACTTCCCCACACGGCTTCACACCACCAGCAGTGCATATGAAAAGCAGCTCGCTTGGCAGTATGACTGTGGTGTACCGCACCATGGGATGGGGACCAAGGATGGGGCAGGCATGTGAAGGTGATAAGAATACGTGCACCACTTCTCAGGAGCAGGAACGACCCACAAGGCAGCGGGTATCAGGGTAATCCCTCGTAGGGAGCGCTTATTTACAAAGGTGACCAGGACGGAAAGACACAAGTAATGCATTTAACAATGACCGGACTGATGAACACAGGACTAAGAAGCACTTAAATACGCTGGGAGGGGCTGGATGTGACAATGTGGTTCCAATAAACCATTGTTAACATTTTTGAAGGAAATATCTCCTCACCCTCAAGTGTCCTGAAGTCTGACTCGATGAGTGATTATTGGCTCCTACAGGAAAACAAGAAAAGAATCTGAGCCGTCAAACTGATCAATAGAGTCTGAGACGTGGACTGCTCTTGGTTAAGATAGAAATGAGTAAATGAGAAATGATTTGTACATAAACAGGACTGCCGGTGGTACCTCAGCAACCGAGCTTTTGGTCAATGCCTCTCCAAGAGCACTGGCAATGAATAGAAGCCTTTGTCAGGGCCTGGGACACCTCTATTGTGGGAACTTGGCAGAGGTAACAAACTGGGACTTTCACTTTAGTGTGAAATACTAATGGAAAAGGAAAAAAAAAACGTTTACACAATGGTTCAAAAAGTAGGATAAAAAGCAAGATTTTCATCAGATTCAGTGCATTTAATTTCTGGCATAAATGGATGAAAGCTGAGAGTGTGTGGCAGTCTTTCTTTAAGCACACATTTGGCAGGTCTCTAGAACATCTATAATTCTATGTGTTACACAGATTTATGTATATTCGCTTATCAGATGAAATTATTCAAATCTGTGCATTTGCACTTGTAGGATTTTCCCGGAGATTAAATACTACATCTTAAGCACCACACATTTTATCTGAAAACCTGAGAAGAAAATCAGTACTATTCTCTTTGAATTAAAATAATCATACTTATCATTATACGTCAAGTTGTTATTTATAAGCTGAACACTTGCTTTACTTCAATATAAAGTCATTGAAATAGTGCAGTTTACTTAGATAATAAACACGAACCTTATATTCTAACGAAAATTTACAAAATATCCCCGAAACCGAATAATGCTGTCTATTGGTGGGCAAGAGTAATACCCTCCCAAAAATGGTTCTCTTACAGTATTTCCACCAGCAGTCAACTGAACATGACGGATCACACAGAAAAATCAGCGACAGGATTATGCAGCAGCATAAATAAACAGAACGCATTCACATACAGATATTGTGTCCTTTATGTGTGCGTGCGCATAGAGATATATAGATAAATGCATAGCAGATTTATTTCTCTTGTTCCCTTATAAAAAAAAATATTTGCATAAGATTACTTGCAGAAGTAGGTCAAGCACAGTACATGCCACGCATGAAGTATTTGCACTGCTCTGGTAGTGGACTTACGCTAAATCAAAACAAAAGAAAAAAACGTGTAAAACAGTGCCCTCCAGTGTAGGATAACAAAAATTGCATCCTACTGAGTTGAAAAAAAAACTTTTCCCTGAAGATCGTAAAACATAAATGTAAGTATTGAAAATTGAACAAACACATTCAATTAACATTTTCACATATTCATTTGAGATTGCAGGTCACATTTGGCCAGAGTTTGGTGAAATTGCACATAAAAGTGAGTCTTCATTCATACCCATAGAGAAATTTTCTTTTCACCTACTCCATCTTGCTGTTCATGAGTCACCCATACCGGTGTGAGTAAGACTGCTGCTTACAGAGTCCTAATTTGCTGAGCCCCAAATGCTTACTGATGAGAAATTTTGTACATCTTTCCTTTAACGCCAGTACACTTCGTTTCTGAATAATGATAGCCGCTATCAAGTACTTCGAGACCAACAGTAATGGGGATACTGAACCTTAATACATGACTCTTATGTTGACTTATGACCATTCACTCAGTTGATGTGATGGCACCTGTCCATCCATCCATCCATCTTTCCCTTGCCTATGCTAATCAGAGTCACGGGGTCCTGGAGTCTGTTCCAGAACTGGGAACAAAGATGGAATCCAAGTCCATGCCAGGGCACATGCATGATACACACACACACACACACACAGTGAAAGGTGAGTGACACGCCACAGAGTCTACAACAATGAAATGTGTGCCCTGCATTTAACCCACGTGACATAGTAGTAGGCAGCGAATTGAGCACCCCATGAGCTGTGTGATACCTTGCTTAGGGAACCTCAGTGGTACTTGTGTGTTGAGGACTCGAACTGGCAACCTTTCGAGGTCACAGTAATTTCCATAACCATTACACTAACACTGCCCACTGTTTTGGAAATGTCATTGTGGGCGTTGTTGAGCCACTCTCATATCTGATGACGTGTTCTCTAAAATTCACACTTGCAGTCTGGTGCAGGTTTCCTGTGGGTTTCTACATTTTTACTTTCATTCTACAGGGCACATTTTCCACAGAGGCGGCAAACAGCAAGGTCCTTGTGAATGAATTGAGAAGTGCCACATTTCTCTTCTTACTGTGGGTAAAAATCATCCATATTTTGGTTCCTGGTATCCTCGATTTGATAAAATGGCTTGGATGCCTCTGCACACATTGTAAGTATACTTCATTGTAATTAGCATTCGTTGAATGTATTTACCATGTTCAAAGTTCAAGTGAAGTTAGTATAACAAAAAAAAAACTTTATCTCAGCCATGTATAGTACACAGTGGAATGAAAATCCATTCCTCCTGAAATCATAGTGTAACATTTATGACATGACAGACATTACAGTGCTGTAGACTTTTGGAACAATTTACATGGTGTAAGTCCATCTCGTGCAATTATCAATAATATAAGAGGAAGGGGGACTGAGGGAAGGCTACTTACAACTTATATTTTCTACATGGGGCAGCGTGGTTTTCAGATGTCTGAGTATCTACGGGAAGAAGCTGATGCACAGGTTTCATTTTGATAGCCCCTCAAGCAGTCGGGGACTCTACAGACTTAATCTCACCCCCTTACCTGTCTGCATTCACTCAGAATGCGACCATTGCTCAGTAACAGTTCGAAAACATACATGTCAAAATGAAAACTGCCAAAAGTATTATTTTGATTTATATTTTTACATTATTTTTAAGATGACCGACTGTCCATAGGGCTCTGCACGTGGTAACCGTGTGATTGTTTTCGCGCCGTTTTAGGGTTGTTAGGGCATGCTGATTTTAGGAGAACTTTAAATTAGACATTTTAAACAACGGGGTTTGAGGAGTGACCGTTTCCTTCTTCGGACGGCGAGGACAAACCACCGAAACCGAAGATGAACAGCTCAGAAGGCGGCTGCATCGAAACGGCGGACTTCCAGTTCGTGCTGTTCCCGGTGGTGTACAGCTTGGTGCTGGTGTTTGGGGTCTCGGGTAACGCGCTCGCCCTTTACATGTTCTCCTGCAAGATCACGCCGCGCACCTCAGCCAGCGTGTACATCATCAACCTGGCGCTGGCGGACACGGTGTTTCTCTGCACCCTGCCGTTCCGCATCCATTACCACTTAAAAAACAACAACTGGGACTTCGGGGACCTGGCCTGCCGGATCACGGGCGTTCTGTTCTTCGCCAACATCTACGTCAGCATCGCCTTCCTCACCTGCATCGCCATCGACCGCTACGTCGCCACAGTGCACCCCCACACCTACCTGCGACTGCAGCGCAGCCCCTGCGCGCGGCTGGTCAGCCTGGCGGTGTGGACCGTCGCCGCGGTGGCCGTGGCCTGCTTCATTTCGGCCGGCCCGCTGGACAGCCAGGGCGGCCGGAAGAGCTGCTTCGAGAACTTCTCTGAGAACGAGTGGGACACGCGCCTGGCGCCCTACAGCGTCTGCAGCCTGCTGTTTGGCTCGCTGGTGCCTTTCGTCATCATCATGGTGTGCTACCCGGTGGTGGCCCGTCGCATCGCCCGCATCCGCACGGGCACCAGCCGCCGGGCCATGCGCGTCATCTACGCCATCCTGGGCATCACGCTCATCTGCTTCCTGCCCTACCACGTGGTGCAGCTGCTGCACCTGCTGATGCGGCGCAAGGTGATCCAGCACTGCCCGTACGCCTCCGCCATTTACCGCGCGCGCCGCGTCACCATGGCGCTCGTCAGCGTCAACAGCTGCCTGGACCCCGTGCTCTATTACTTTTCCACCAGCTTCTGCAAGATGAGCTGGCCCAAGCGGCTGTTACGGGGCAGGCACCATAAGGTGTACATCATCAGCAGCAAAAAGTGAAAGTAATCTGAATCTTGGGAGCTCAAGTCTATGAGAAGTGTGTGGAAAGCCTCCATGTTCGGTATGGACATAGACTCTCCATGTGATCATCAGCAGTGACCGGAGCCTGGCATACAATAATGAGCAAAGTCAGTCAAATATAATATACCCCTCTGCCCAATACGAAAACCAGAAGTTTTGACTGTAAAATCTGTGGCTTTGTTTTACCAAAGCTTCCAACTATGGCACTAACTAGGGATGCCCAACCCAGGTCCGTGAAGGTCCTTCAGGTTTCCTAGATAAATGTAAAGTCCATTTCCTGTTTATTCCTCTTACAGAGCTACTTTTACACAGACACTGTACTGGTCTTAACTAAACTTGAAATGAGTGCTTGAGTGGTGGTTTGCTCGGGCAAATGATTCATTATTCACAGGACATGACCCTATCTGTGTAATGACTATTCTAGGAATAAACACCTTCTAACAAATGAAGTGCTTGATAACACAGAAGAGAGAAAGCAAAACATGACCAATGTTACCATGATTTAACTTTTTAATGTAAAATTGTATCCAAAACACTCCTGTACAGACAAGTCCAATGTCATCCTGATCACAGAGAACTCAGCACGATCCAGATGGAAGCCCTTTCCGGAGCAAGGATGACAGGAAGCTGCCCAATTCCTCATCCTAAAAGAGAATAGATTAAATCTCTCATAAGTCTCTAAATATTATAACACAGCATCCGGTTACATCTCGAAAGCCAAGCAACACACACACACACACACACACACACACACACACACACACACACACACAACTAAAATGATGACCCTACACCGTTAACTGACTGTGAATTACTCATTATTCTAAATATTGCTTTCCTTGAGCACCTTTCCATTTTCTGTTGTACATACTTTTACACTTGGCAACACTGAAATCCTCAGTATGGAGGAAACAGCTTCTCTAAAAAAAGACATTTATGAACCCCAAAGCACAGCTGCAGGCGGAGCAACACAACAGGGGAACATAAGTGAGGCAAATAAATCAGACGACACTGTGGTTTATTACAGATCACAGCTACTGAGGTTGGCGGCTTCCGTTTCCTGCAAGTCAACAGTCCGCCTGCTCTACATACAGTATGTAGTTGTATAAACTGACAGACATCTTATGAATTAAGGTGGTTCACCTCTTTTTGTCTCCGTTTTCACAGCCAGTGACATACCTCTGTCATACTTTGATACTGCAGTGATATTAACATTTTCCATGCAAAACGGCACAACCTTGAGGTTTCAACTTGACATGACAAGAGGATGCATGCAACTAGCACATGATCACGGGGGCTGGACCAATATGGCTGGTATGGGGGGGGGGGGGGGAGTACTGTTCCAGACCACCTACGATGTATTTATGTGAAGGAATTTCCAACCACACTTCAATCAAAACAGGCCGTTGTGGTGTCGGAAAAAAAAAAAAAAAAACGGTAGAAGTCAGACAACTACAGCATCCAAAGTAAGCGTTTTCTTAATTATATACACCACCAGCTTCCAACATTTTTTGTGAAGAAAATGGCTCTCATGATAGATTTGCGTTTTTTATTTATTTTTTTTCTTCTTTTTTTCCTTTTTGTTTCTTCTCCAAGACAGGTCAGAAACTATCCATGCAAAAGTGACAGTGGTGAGACTAACTCCACTGATGGCTATACTGTTATTACCTGGTAGCTCCAGGAAAGCAGCACAACCTTGGTATTGGGGTCCTCAGCAGACGATGACACCTTGAGGACGATGGACTCCACCATAACCGTGCCATCAGGGAGGTGCTGGATGGCGTACCCTTTCAACACGCTGCCGCGACAGAGAAAAAAGGGGAGCATGCTGGCATAACTCATTACCAGAGATACATGCGAGAACTGCTGCAATCAGCCAGTGCAGTGCCCCATGGGAATTGGCAAATAAGGGCCTTGTTCAAATTCCCAGTGGTGATACATATTCTGCTGGCTATGAGTTCCAAACCCAGGCACAGATTTCTAGCCTAGTGACTCACACAGCACCCCTAACACAGGGAGACCTACTGAGTCACTGTGCCACCCCATCGCAGGCAATATCTGAGCAAAATTTTGACTCCACAATAATGTTGTAAAGGCGCTTTGATGATCAAAATATGGTAGATTTGTATACAACTGGAAAAAATTGTATAAATCCCTCACTAGTTTCATCCAACATCCTGAGAAAAATGTTTAGTATTACTCTAGTAATACCTGTACTAACGCAGGATAAAAAGACACTCCTTAAATTTAAATCTCATATGACACAAAAAAAATGGACCGTAACAGTTTTGGGCTATGAATTCTTCTGAGTGTGACATTAGGAATTTTATGTACATGAACATGAAAACACAAAAATGGTAACAATACAGCTGCTCGATTATGCCAGAAATTATAACCACGATTATTTTGACCAAAAGTGAGATCACGATTATTTACCACAATTACTCTTGACTGCAGAAACATTGTATTTATTGAATCTTAATAATGGAACTTATACACTTACATTGAAATTGAACTGAAACCAAAATAAAATTGTAATAAGATAACATACCTTGAACTTGTACAAATATAATTTTTTATATATTTCTTCAGATAAATGTTTTGCTACACTTTCACAGCATTTATTAAATAGCTCAGGCAGCGCAACTCTGGCAAAATAATGACGTGGTGGCATTGAGTAACGCTTGTGTGAAGTGTTAATGAGTTTGCTGAACTCCAGGTTGCTAAGTGTGCCATGTATCTTTGGCTAAACAATATGTAATGACATCCGTTATATCTTGGTGTTTGTGAGATCTTGACGGAAACGCGGTTGCATTTAGAGGGCATCCTTAACCCTTTTCCCGTGATAATTTCCCCATGTGAAATTTCCCTACCGTTTAATGATGCTCTGGGGTCAGACTGACCCCAAACACGGGATAGGGGTTAACGGATAACTGCATTGCACTTTGAGCTGATGAGCTTGCCTGAGGCGCCTCATGTCTCATGCCTTTTTGGTCACATGTTGTTTGGTCAGACCACTTTATGGTTAAGCTTAAAGTGATCCGAGTGGCGAGACACCGCTTTGAAACATCTTAAATTATTAAACATATCTTAAATTAAATTATTATAAATTATTTGCTGATGTTTTTCATTGAAACCAAAATGATTCCAAATAACCGATGCACGTTTACCTCTTTTGTCGACCAAGGGCCCCCGTTGTGCTATTTCGACCATGAACGCGTTTTGACTGCTGTGCTATCGGGAATTTGCCAACAGTGCAAAGAGCAAGATTGTAAATTGTGTGAGATAAAATAGGGCATAATTTCCATATGAGATACAAACAAATCTCTTATTTCCTCTATCATTAGAATTTTTTCATAATCGTTGGAAACCATAATTGCAATCGTGACTCAAATTCGGACAATTGCGCAGCACTAGACAACAGGAAGAACTGCCAACTGCAGAGTCATTACCTCTTGAGGTGGGTGTAGAGCCTGTTGAGGGTGTCGGCGTCATTGTGGGGGTCTTGCAACTGCACACGACAGGTGAAGCGTAGCTGATGCTCATTCAGGCCCAGCTCTTTGAGGGCCTGCTCCGGCGAGACCAGGCGGAGACTCTGTCCTCCGAATAAACGGACCACAATCAGGGTTTATGACAGAGGAGCAAAGAATATTTACAGGAACAAGGGAACAAAAAATATATATATTTAAATCTAAGGGAAAAACAGACCAGGATTCAAGACTTTTAAAGTCTAAATAATATTAGATATAAAATTAAAACAATTCAGTCAATATAAAAGAAGACAAAGAATTGAAAGAGGGAGAAAAAAAAATAAGAATAACAAACAGCTGAAGTCACAGAGCCTAAAAATACTCTTTGTGGCAGAGAATTGGTAGGTGAGCACGGGTACCAGCTGGCACCGCACTGACAGCAAAGAGAAGCGAGGAAGAGAATAAAGGCTTTGTGGCGATTTCCGCGCTCACATTGTCCTTCATGATGAGTGTGCCATGCATCGTCCGCGGCTTCTTTGGGTCGGGCAGAGGACCTGCCAAGAATCACTCCAAGTCATTTGACAACAAACTACGGCAATTAGCTGCAAAGTCATACAATTAAATGACAATGACATATTTTACTTGAGGGCAAAGAATGAGCCAAAGACCGGAGAGAAAACGGTTAATGGATCAGATATAACGAAGTGGCTACTAAACTGCAAAGAAAACAATACAGGATAAGGACCCTTTGGTAAATACTCAAGAAAAGTTCCAAAAACACAAAAGCTTGTTATGGTACCAAGTTATTCATATAGAAAAACCCCATGGCAGGAGTTAATCACAAACAATAATGGAAAAACTTAGTGCGTGACAAGCATCTACCATGTGGTTCAAGTGTCATTTTACATACTAACACCTGAAATTTCTTAAAGCGCTATACTGCACTCTGTTGGAAGCAGAACATACCTCCAAGGGCAGCCTCTCTCTTCAGGAGGTTGAGGGAAATGTCCACAGGCACACTGGGGTTTGTTGCTATGGTAGCTGTCTCCCCGTTGGCTGGCATAAAACAACTTATGCCTGTGGTGAAGGACAATTTTAGCATTCATGCAAAAACAAAGAATCATAACAGAACACACTGACTAACGTGTCATAAAGAAACCAGAAACACAGACTAACCACAGCAATGATTGTTTTAAATAAAAACACACCAATTGTCTCACAAAAGTATTAGGATATTTGTCCAAAACACACAAAGGTGATTTTGCCTGGGTTCTCTACTCCAGGAAACTGAAAAGTAAAACTGCACTCCATCTAAGTGATAAATGTATGATTTTTGGGTCTACTCTCTACACGTGCATTAGCACATGTCAGTGGGCTGTAGTTCACAATCAGCGTGACCACTAAGCAGGTCTGAGCTCTACTCACTGAACTCCTGCTCAATCTTGTCCTTGAGAAACTCCATCTTCTTGGCCTCGCCGTGCACCAGCAGTACGCTGCGAGGCTCGGCCATGCGAATCAGCTGCATGATGCCTTTGGCGTCTGCGTGGGCACTGAACGACATGTACTCTACCTGCAATTTGACCTCCAGCTGGGTCGGACACGGAATACAGAGCTAATATGTAAATCTTAGCTTAAAAGCCAGTATGCATCTGAACTTTAACATATCAGATTTTTTGTATTATTATGTCTATGAAATCAAGCACTTGCTTTGACATCTCAAAATTAATATAAATGGTTCTGAATTTTGAAAATATGCAAACATACATAAAGAAATAAAATTACTGTTGAGTATTAATAATATAGAACATCAAACTACATATGAAATTATCACTAATTGCTGATTCTTATTTCAACGCCCACCATTCAGTACCATCATTAGTGAAATTATCGGGGGTGATTCTAGGGACCTTAATTCATGCAGAGGAGCCAACTTTATCATTAGCCAATGATATGCTTTGAAAAGGTGAAAGACAGGGAAGGGGTACGCCAGGGGCCAATCAGTTTTCAGATGGGGCCACACGCTGCTAGAAATGATGATAAAGGTGGAGGGAAAACTGACGGCCTGGAAGTGGAAAGGACTACGACAGACCCGTGCACACCTGAGTGCAGAGGCACTAGAGAACACGAGCAGACCAAGGAGCCAAAGCCATTTTACCGTCGTTCTTCCCTCCATCTCCAGCTTCTTTTGGCCACTCAGGATCTTATGCCCTACAGTTCCCTGCACACAGTATCCTGGCATGATCACCTGTCAAGAGAGACCAAGTGAATTACTTCAGGCTACATCCAAATCCCTTCCCAGCTAAAGCGTGCTTTCAAAATGCAAGAACAAATAAACCAGGCTGTCAACTACATTTACGCCCACAAGTTCGGCAGAAACTTCACAGTGGGATAATTAATAATTATCAAGAATTATTATAAGTAAGAATTATTAAGAATAGAGAATAGGTGGGGTATGTACAGTCTGGCAGCAGGGGGCAGTGCCACGCCACGCCAATAAGAGCCCGGGACACTCACCATGTTCTTCTCATTGCCAGCCCACTTCTTGAATATCTGGAGGGACTGTCCAGCATGCAGCATCCCAGGGGTGGCAAAAACCACCTGAGGAAGGGGGAAGGGGGTTGGGCCACCATTGCGTAATACTCCAGCAGTGTAAGTTCGAATGACTTTAAAGAACGTACAATATACATTTACAGTATTTGGCAGATGCCCCTTGCCAAAGTGACTTACAGAAGCCCTCAGAAGTCTCCATCAGTTAATACATTCTGATAGTGGTTCAAAAGAACCCAGGCTAAGAATACCATACTGCTAGAAACTCCGTTGGCAAATGCAGTTTTTTTTTTTGGTGAGTATTTATTTGTGTTCAATATTTCTTAGCAAGTACCAAACAGAATTTTTCACAAATAACTTGAATTAACTTGAATGTTGAATTGATTGAGTACACGAACTAGAGACATAAAAGTACAGATGACCCTCAACAAACTACATTTAAAAAGAACACGAGAAATATAAACCCACCATTGGCCCAGGATTGTCCGCATAAGAGCGGTCAAAGGCTTTGATGTGCTTGAACTCAAACATGTTTCTTTGCACAAAGGTTTTGCGGATTTTCTGGTTGGTCCATGTGATAAAAAGCTTGTAATAGTGGTTGGCTTTTTCTGTGAGACCAGTTGAGAAGTAGATGGGGGCTTTCAAATTCATCCTCTCCCTGTGAGAGGGCAAGGCAAGCAATCAATGGATAATCTAAGCATGACATTAGAAATAAGCTGATGCCAAACGATAAAGGATAAATCCCCCTGTTCCATTACTCACCAGAATGTCTCGAGCAAAATACAAAGTTCCTGAGCTCTACCCAGAGCAAAGACTGGAATAAGGACCTGAAAATTGGAACAGATCCTCAATCACTGAGCAGGCACAAATAAGAACATTACTGTCATATTGCCATACTGGTTAGAATATCACACTCACCAAAAAAATGATTCACGTTGAGAAAAATAACAAGCATTGATTTGCAGAAATGTACTAATATGCACCAGTCAATTCACAAATGAAAAGTTCAGAATAAATTACCTTAAAACCACAACTTGCCACAGAAGTAAATGGATGACGGTTACCTTTCCGCCCCTCTCCACAGTCTCATGCACCTTCTTCAGGAAGTCTCGCTCTCGACAGCGCTTTGAGTCCCGGATTGTGGTGGCATAGGTGGACTCCGATATTAGGACATCAGGACGACACTTATCAATCCAAGCTGCCCTGTAAATATGAGAGAGGGCCCAGCATCAGTGAAGGAGGTGACTTATTTTATCTGCGTTTCAAAAAAGCATGTGACTGTATTTGTACCCGACAATTAAAAAAAGTGACTTACCCTAAATGTCTGTCTGGCGTCATATTATAATCACCCTATAAGGACAATCAGGAATAAGCATATAAGCTTAGAAGAACAGTTCAGAAATTTAAATGAGGCGAAGAAATGATTTTTATGTACAGTAAGTACAGTTAAACCTCCCTTATTCAGACCTCCAATATTAGGGCAGCTCCCTCAACCAGGCCGCTCTAGGCACCTTACCACTATACCCTGTTGCTGCTACATATACTGCTACCACTTATCTAAGTAAGACTTTCACCATCTTTTAATACATCTTGTACTTAATACATATGACAGTAAATCTTTAATAGTTGCTTATTGCCCCCATATCTTCCCCTTGGCTCTCAAGGGCATAGCATTTAAGTGATTGTCTATTAAAGCAATTACGCCAACATGCATGTTACTGACACACAGACACCGTGTCATTCAAACTGTGCAGTTCATATCAAAGCACAGACACATGACACAAGACCTAATGAAGGACCGTTACTTCCATATACTTACAGTGTAGACCACTGATTCTGCTCCGACTTTGATCTGTACCATGGCAGCTCCCAGCACATGCCCTGCATAGTACGCCTTGATTTCCAGCTCATCATCCACCTGAACAGTGATTAAAAGAATTAAGAGACACATATGCGGATGATCTAAATTATAAAATCTATTTTTTAGATTTAGATATTAAATCTACTACTAATAACTTAAATCTACTTACTAATACTGAGACAAACTATAACTTTAGTCTGTGTAATACTGATGACTGACAACAGCGATTAGAAGAATTAGTTCTCAAAATCAGAAGTGGGTGGGTTTAACCCTGTACTGCAAATCATTTCCTGGTTTAAGCAAATGTGAGTCTCAGCAGGAAGAATCCAAGAAACCAAGTTTGCCCCATTTTATCCTGACTGTGCTGACAGCCCACTGAAGTAAAGCAGTCAGTGGGATTGGCTCATTTATTCTCTACAGGTCACACTCAACCAGCAGCTCAGCAGGTATGCACAGTACCAATCAAAAGTTTGGACACACCAAGCCACCTAAAAAGGAGAGTGAGGGTGTTGCATTACATGACCTAGCCACCTCAGCTAAACACATCGGAAATGGTTTTGGAGGAGTTTGAAAAAAATGAAAGAGAAGTGGCCAAAAGTGACTCATCATATATGTCGGGACTCCATCATGACAGCCAGAAAAGCATCCTATGAGACCACCTCATGAAACTGGCGTAGAGGAGACAGTAGGGTCAACCAGTCATTGGAGCAATTGGGGTTAAGGGTCTTGTTCAAGGGCCCAGTGGTGGGATCATTCTGCCGACCCAGGGATTTGAACTGGCAACCTTCTGAGTCCCAACCTACACAGCTGCCCCCCAACGCAACAAGTCATTTTTTTGTTTAATACTTTTTAGTCAGTGCAGAATTCCATATTTGTTATTTTATAGTCTAGAGGTCTTCTTAATTATTCTAAAAAGCAGGGAATGGTACTTCATATCTGTAGGTGTGTCCAAACTTTTGACTGGCACTGTATATTTGTAGATTTTGTTTTTAATGTTTTATAATGTACACTAGGACACTAGAATGGTCACTGGGAGACATCTGTACCTGAACTGTTTGATGGAGGTTCAGAGGCACCACCTTTTTCATGCAATCTTTGATCATCTGAGATGTGAAAAAGTTGGTTTCTCCTTTCTTGTCAACTGTGATTTTCCTGAAATCCTCCAGTAAGATGGGGCATATGGCTTTGGTTGGGTGAGTCATATATATCGGTCCATCATAGCCCACCATCTCACTCATGTAGGGCAATGCCCCACAATGGTCCAGGTGAAAATGGCTAAGAGGTAGGGAAAAGCGTTAATCGTTTAAAAAAAACGCAGGACCACAGAAACTTCGACCCATTATGATTACGGAAAACTGCCAACCTTATGATGACACAGTCCAAGAATTCGGTTAGACGTCCGTTTTGGGTGATGTACGAAAAGTCGGGGAAACGCCGCTATATTGAATGGATACACACAATATTTAATCGAAAAGCAGTTACTGAATTATGGTAAGACTTAACACATCATAGCCTTAAATAGGCTTTATATGTACTACACACTTCCCTTGACCTTTTACACTCACGTCATCATTGTATCCCATGTGCATTCCACAATCCAGCATGATATTTTTACCACCGATCGAAACTAGGATGCAACTCCGGCCAACATCTTGACCAGCACCTGCGTGAACACAACCAACAGTTTTCCATCGACACTTTTAATCCTCTCGCACGAAACAATAAAACAGTTATCACAATTTAAATGGCTTCTCTCTTACCTAACGGTGTTACTTTAATCTCAGGCATAGTGGAACCTACTGAGAGAAGCGAAGGTCCCGATTAAATTAAAATCCAAACTTCAGCTTCAGTTTTCACTTTTCAAACAAGTGCTACTGGAAATATGTATATCTGGGATAATGTTTAAGTGAAACGCTATAATTAGTTATCAAGTTTAAATATTTAACAACAATCCCATTTTAAAAAGGCTTCTTAGAGATATTCGAAGTCTTATTATTATTACACACTTATGGGTTTATATTAACGCTGCAAGGAGCCATCTTTGATATTTTTTTTAATCACTGACCCCAGACGTTTAAGTCACATGATCACTAAAAATATTTCTATTGGCCAGCTACTGGGTCGAAAACATCGAATAACCGTAATAAATGTAAAATTGAAACAATTTTGTTTGCGTTACAACTGTGAATATAACAGCAGCCTTCCTACGTATAGACACATTACTCCTCCGAGAAAACTGGATTATATTGATAGTTGAATAGCCACTATAAAGTAATATACAAATATAGTTAAATATATAAATGCGTGAATTAACGGGTTTTTATGGTTAGCTTTACAAGAAGGAATACGGTAGGCACTTGCTAAGCCGGTCTTGTTCAGATCAGCCTGTCCTGCTTTTTCCGGGTGAGCATGGCTGTTTCAGTGGAGGATAACAAATTTTGTCTAACAGAAGTACTTGACGTTTTTAAGTCATGTCTCACGGAAAACAAGGAGGTTCTTGTCGATCAGTATGTGGCAGGATGGAGAGGACTTGTGAAGTAAGTCATTCTGCCGCACCCCAAATGCCTCTCGGGGTCAATGACATTACCTTATTTTTACTGTACCTTTCGCTTTCGCTTTCGAATATTCGTCTCTGTTTTATTAATCGTTAATACCAGTTGTTTGTTTGTACTGTTGTTGAGAAAACAGTATTTTTACCGAATTATCCTGTATGTCCTATACTAGCGCTCAAGATAACGGATACAGAACTTAAGCAAATTAATATTTTATGATTGGACTAGTATTTTTTACGACTATCTAGTTCGTTTCCTTATTTGGTGTTATTTGTTAGGTGCTGAAGGTAATATAATAGCCACGCTGGCTCAATTATTCCATTAAGGGTTAATGAACAGGGAGGCGTTTGTGTGGAGTGCTTGGTGGAGACAGCTTTCAATGTTGCATGGTGTCATTACCATGGCATCTTGAAAAAATTAATTCTCATTATTTTAAGGTTCATGAACAGTCTAGGAAGCATCTTCTCCTTCATCTCTAAAGATGCAGTCAGTAAAATACAGATCATGGTCAACCACCGCAACAGCAAGAATGGGACACAGTATGTCACCATCCAGTCCATGGTAAAGTACGAGCTTGACAATGAACTGGTGGACCTCGCCAAGTCAGGCAACTTTCCAGAGTCTGGTTGCCGCACAATTCTAAGGCTGCACCGGGCCCTGAGGTGGCTGGAGCTTTTTCTCGAGCAACTGCGTACGAGCACTGAAGATGACAAGACTTCTGTGATGTGTGCCAATACCTACAATGAGTCTCTGGCTCACCACCATCCCTGGTATATCCGTACGGCTGCTGGTATGGCTTTCTGTACCTTACCAGGGCGTTCAACTTTTTTTGAAGTGATGAATGTGGGCCCCCCAGAGCAGGTTGTCGCTATGCTGGGGGATGCCCTGCCCCTAATCTCAGAAGTATATCAGATCACTGAGGCCTTGTTTGCCAAACACAGCCTACTAAACCTGCCATAGCAGGGTGATGACATCACATTGACTTTTGTTAATTGGTTTTATTATTAGAATTATATATATATATATATATATATATATATATATATATATATATTTTTTTTTTTTTTTGTTATAT
>JAODKL010000107.1:20501265-20512284 GCA_026780765.1 Petrocephalus schoutedeni
GCTTCTGACGCCCCTGCATCTGTGGTTCACAGAATGGTGTATTTCAGTGAATGGTATATAATATAGGATCTTTGTACATTAAATGCTACTCTCACCAAGAATACAGCCTAGTCTTTTCCACACTTAAGTGTAGTAAAAAATAAATTATAAGCATAAAAATGGTGGATGTTGGTGAAAAGAAATAAAAAAAGCAATGCTTGGACAGGGAAAGCAAGGGTTTTTCAGACCTTTAGCAAAATAAATGGAGCATATGAGTGATTTATCTTTTATTCCCAATCAGTGGTAAGTATGGGAGGAATTGTGGGTCAGGATTGCTTCCTGTACAAAAGCAGATAATGGTGAAATCACCCTGGAGTGATACGGGCATAGTGAGCATGGCCCAAGCAACCCTTTCAAATGGTAATGCTGAATGGGAACTTCAGTTTTAGCTTATTCTTGTGCTTGATTTGTAAAACGTCTTCTTCTGGTTTGTCCTGGGATTCAACATCTTTATTGGCCATATGGAACAGTTGCATTGAAACATGTGCTTGTTCATGTATACTCAATTACAAAGAGATTAACCGCAATGCAAAACAAATACAGACAATGCAAGCCAACAAAAGACAGTGCCAAATAGTGCAGATAGTCCATAACAGTAGAGAACAGTGCAAAAAAATAAACAATATACTGATAAAGTTCATTATAAAGTGCAGGTGCTATGGAAGTGAGTGTCAGGAAATGCAGATCTTGAGACTCAAATGGCTTGGGGAAAGAAGCTGTCTGGTAGACAGAGTTCTGATGCTGCAAAACCTCCAACAATGTTGAATTATCTTTCATTTCAGGTATCTTCATCTACCCTTTGGACGAATGTTCAGCAGTAGTAGGATTCGAGGCCATGATCTCTGACCAGATCATAACATTGCAGGTCAAGGACAAGACCAAAATTGATGACTGTTACTTTAACTGCTGTCCGAATGAAGCTTTTCAGAGTGGCGCTGGTAAGGACATAACGGGATGTTTTATTCGAAGGGATCAAATCAAGCAAAAAATAAGTCGGTGAAGAAACGCGATTCTTCATTGATTTCTGAATGAGTGACATGCAGAATGGTCATTTCAGTGCCCTTGAAGTTCACATGGAGAAGAATTACATGAAATGCAAGATTGTACCATTCAAAAATGCTGTAATTAAACAGAATATAATGGGAATGTTAGAAAAATTGCAAGTCAGGAGCCAAAGGTGTCCTCTTAAAATTCAACTAACTATTTTTTTAATTTCTTTCTTACAACATCAGGACTTATTGCCTTATGTGAGCAAATCTCCTTTAAGCACGGCATAGGCCTGGACTTAGTATTAACAGCATAGTGACAAATCTACTCAGTTCTCCTGACTGATTCTGAGAGGGGGAACAAGAACAAAGGTCATTGCAGTAACTATCAGACATAAATCATTTTTCCACTGCAGTTTCTTTCCAAAGCACCATCTAATTGCTTCAGTTTGGTAACGCAATTATACTTAGTAATCCTTTGCAGTAATAAATAAAATGATTGGGAAAATGGTAAGTTTGATCAATGTCTTCATTAGGATGGCATTTATTTGAAAGAGATCCAGTCATAAGATGGTGTGGAAAGCGATTTTTCATGCCGATTCATCTTCCATCAGTACTGTATTGTATCTTGCCAGCATATCACATGGGAAAAAGGAGCTAGCTATGACTGCCAGTACTGTATAGCCACGTAGCCTGCAAGTGTGATTTTTTTCCCAGGAATTCAAGAATAGATGGGATAATGATATATTATACAAAACATTAGACCATGTGTAGCTCAATGGGTTTAAACCGTGTGGTCAGAAGAGTAATTTTTCACCATTGGGCCCTCGAGCAATGCGCTGAACCCCAACTGTTCAAAGGGTGTTGGGCACTGGAAAACCTAGTACATGGATCTCAGAGACTTGTTCTCTCCAGTATATGCATGCATGTCCGTATTTCTCATGGAGAATAAGATGTCAGAACTACTCAGCTTCTCCCCAGGGAACAATAACATGCCTTTGTTTGATCCTATATTTCTACTACTGTTCCCAGTTTTTGGCGGAGACAACCATAATAAGATAAAGTTACTAGGTAATAATACTAGAGTATAGAGTGTATTTAAGAACCTTTATTAATAGAATAAAAAGGTCTAATAATAAGTTGTCCTGTAAACTGTTCAGCTACTTCCAGCTTGTATTTTTATTTTGTCAGTCAATTAAAATGAGGATTTTTTGCCTTGCCACGCCTTTCCAAGAATCAGTCACAAAATAAAATAGCTGTTAAGTCATTGTTTCCCTCCCCAGTCCTTGGGGGCCCCCCAGACAGCCCACACTTTTGTTACTGGTAGCTTGGGAGGGAGCAAAAACATGGACTGCCTGGGAGTCCCGCAGGACTGGAGTGGGAAGCACAGTTTATGCATTGGGGTGTACTCAGCTTCGGTGTTATGGGTTATCCTCCAGGCAGAATTGTGCTGGATGAGGACCTGGAGCGGACAGTGCTGGTGGTCAACCTGGGCATCATCCCTCCCTTAGAGACTGTGAACGTGCTGGTCAGCACATCCTCTGAGCTGCCCACTCTCCCCAATGGAAGCATCAGGGTCACCTCCCCACCTGCGTGCACTCCCAAGGTCCAGAAGTCTGTCAGTGAGGAACACTGCTTCAGCCCAAGCCTAGCTAGAGCGTAAGACAGTTTTTGTGGTGTACTAAATTAAAGTCTGAAAATCTTATCGTCTATCGTTATTACAGTCATTTATCTCTGCATTCCAAAAGTACTGGTTTTAAAATTCAAAAAACCTGACCAGCTACAGTTTTATCCTATTTAGTCAAAATAACCAAAATAACCACAAATTCAATTTGCTACTGAGAGGTTTGAGATGTGCCTCTAAGCCTGCTGACATGGAGGTGTTGAAAGTAGCTAGTTATTGAATTGATTGTGAAAATAAGGCAAAAATGGAGTGGAATAGCTATTTTCTGCTATTGTGTGCTGTGTAGTACATAAATATGTAAGGTGCTTCGGAGAATAATGACTGAGAATTGCATTTTCACTGAAAATCACTAGTTGGGGGAAATTTCTATCCGCCTGGTGCAGCAATACTGCTAAAATAGTATGAGGAAAGCAGTGAATGGCTGGATGAAGGGACAACGGTGAGACAGATGAGCAGATTCATTAGAATAAAAAAGGAAATCAAATGTGAGGATCAGTGGCTTCTGACGACAGATCTGGCCTTCCGCCCAGAAGGGACAGGCACCACTGCACCCTCAGCCCACACGACCAGACCCTGGCAAGCAGTCAGCTCTGCCTGGCCTGCCTGCTGGAGGAGGAGCAGGTCAACTCCATCGACTACGAATTCAACTTTCAGCTGGAGATCCGGGGCCCATGCCTGCTCGCCGGTCAGTGCCGTCAGCTACTTCTCCTGTTATTTCGAATTGCATCCCCTCCTGAGATCCGCAAAAAAGGTCAAGGCAAAAATACCCTTGCAGCTTTCCAGTGTTTTAATTGACTGCATGCTGCGTATTCTGAATAGGGCAGAGATTGGTTCTAAGTGCTAATCACTTACTGTAATGCAAGTCTGGCACAATTAACTACTTTCCTACACATCGGGAGGACGGGATTTAACTTGAGATCTAAAATGGGTTTGCCCATTCCTACGCTTTGCCTCTCACTGTTATTATTCTGTCAGCTACCATTGCCTCCGAAGGTGACTGTCATGCCTACTTGTTGGCAGGTGTTGAAAGCCCGACTCATGCCATACGGGCGGATGCAGACGCTTCAGCCCGCTCTGCCACTAATGTTGTTGTGACTTTGGCTGACAAGTACACCTACGACTGCCCTGTGGAGATCGTCATCTACTTAAGTGGTGCGTGTTCCCCAAGTCGTCCCAAAGCCTCAGTCTCTAACCAACCAGATGTTCAAAGAGGCACTCAAAACTAGTTGAGGACCTTCAGTGTAGGGGTTGGCGTGGTCATGTAGTGGGCAGCACTGATGCCTCACACCTCTCACGCCTGGGTTTGAGCCTCCACCATGGCTCCTGTGTGGAGTTTGCCATATACTCACTGTGTCGTCATGGGGTTTCCTCTGTATACCCCAGTTTCCCCTCACAGTTCAAAAACATGCTCAAGTTAATCGAAGTTACCAAATTGCCTGAAGGTGTGCATGTGTGAGTGAACGCTGTGTGAGTGTGCCCTGCGATGCTCCCTACTTTGCGGCCACAGCCACCCGGATATGCTCCGGATCCCCTGCGACCCAGAATAGGACAGGTGGATTCAGGTGGATGGATGTAACTTAGGGTGTGTTTTACTTTGTGTACTTACTAGAAAGTTTCACATTATCTTTGGTGGGAAATGTGCTGACTAAATCCACAAGCAAATAAAAGATTGACCCCACTGCCTTTAATTTATTATCTCCCCAGTATTATCTTACTATCTCCCCAGATTTCTGAAACGTTCTGGGACTGCTCCCTGTCCCTTCTGTCTCTGTCGTCGCGTCCAGTGTTGAGTCCTCAGAGGGCCGTGTGAGCCCAAAACCGCCCTTTACCTCCCATATTGTCTCTGCCCGAGGGTGGGCTTGTGGTCTGAAAAATAACAATCCCACTTTGGCAGCAATCCAGTCAGTGGCCCATGTAGCGCCAACTCAAAATGGCATGGGGCCCCCACAGGCACACGGCATGGCCAGTGGGATTGTGCTTAATTGGGCTTGAAGCCCATTGGGAGCACATACATTGTAGCTGAGATAAAAACATACCGATTCTACAAAAATGAACGCAGTTCGATTTAAAACTCTGCAAATGACACATTTTCTGTTAAGCAAATCGAGCAGGCTGTCCTGTGGAAAGCTTAGCTTTTTTTGTGGTATAAATGCAAAAATTGAAAAATGACTGTTGAATGTGGAGAAAATAGTGCTAGGAAATAGCGTAAATTATTAGTATGTTTTTAATGCAAACAAAATAAATGTGCAAATGGCAGAATTATGGAATATGAGCGTTATTGGTCGACTCAATGAAAGGACAATGAATGGTTATAAAAGAGTAATAATATTAAAGTAGTTTGATGGTAATACTCCTTATTGCAGCTAATCACAAATAGACGTCACAACAGTCTAATGGTGCCTGTTTCCTGTTTCCAGAGCCACATGTGCCACATGTGCTGATTGAGGATGGCGACATGACGCTTGAGGGATATGATGAGCATTTAAAGGGCAGGAGTGACTTCATCAGGGGAACCAAGAAGGACTCCAGCAATGAGAAGAAAGTGGGTCCCGGCTGTGTTTAGTTTAATCACAGGTGGAGAAATCTGGTTCAGAAAGTTCAAATCCAGACCAAAATATTGTTTCAACCCACCAGTTAAGCATAAAGAGTCACAGCCACAGAGTACTCAGCTGGCTGGTTAAATCAAACTCCTGGTCTGGATTTCTACATTCTTGACTTGAATTTTTCACTTCTGAGTTTAATTATATATTTTCAATTTCAGCGTTACTCTCAAAACGCCTTGTCCTGAAATTGGTCAAAAACTGTTCTGTACTCCTCGCTATGAAATTCATTTAAAAAATGACAAATTTTAATTGATATAGTAACCAATAGGAGATTCATTGCTTGTCTGTCTCATGCAACTTACCTATAAATATCGACGTGTATCATCTGTGTTTTTCTGTCATTATATGTAGATTTTCGTTCATTATCACACTATTTTAAGAACGCAATTCTCTGAAATGTTGTTGTGACATGCGTAACTTTTCTATGGCCCAATATGTCCTATCAGGAAGTGAGAGAAATTCCAGCTGACACTAAGTAATGTTGGTATGGAAACCATAAAAAAAGGATTTTCAAAACAGCTTGGTACTTTAACACAAACAAATGAAAATGCTTTCTTTTCTCTTCAATCCTGAGGGATAACTAAAAAATATATATGGTCATTTTATCTGATATCATTTTTATTATATATGATTTTATGGTGGTGGAGTATGCCTAAAGGCATCAGGATTTACATCAGCCTCTTCTCCTACCTTGTGGCTGAATTCTTGGCAGGTGGAGATCCTCCGCAAGCGGCTCCATAAAGATATCCTCCACAACCCTGTGGTCATGCTCAACTTTTGCCCTGACCTGAAGACTGTGACCTCTGACCTGAGGCGGGTACAGGGGGAGTTCATCTTCCTGATTGACCGCAGCGGGAGCATGAGTGGGATAAATATCAGCCGTGTCAGGGTAAGGATATGGAGATTATAACCCTCTTTTTTCACGCGTGTTGGAGCTTTTTCAAGCCTGTTGGAGAGGCAAAGTAAGTCAAGGTCAGTATGACCGTATGCTATCAACATGAACAATGACCATAGTTATATCTCCAAATTTGGAGAGATCAAAATGAAGAAAATCCAATATATGGTCATAGTGATGCTGTTTCCTGCTGACATAAACTGAATCCGCTAAATATTTTAATGAACAAATACCCTTGCTTTTTTCAGTATAGTTGCCAGTGTTGCTAGTTTGGTCTCATTTCATAAGCTGATGCTTATGGAATTACACCTCTTCTCTGGCACTGATGATAGCACATTCACACCATGAGGCCCAGAAGCACAGTCCAAATATACAGTGCACATATGCTTTATGGCTTCAGGTGGCTAACAGTGGATTTTTCTGACGCTCGAATGTCATTTAGTAATAATTCTGGGCAATTGCAACAACATTACTTGGCTTATATATGTTACATATAGATACAAATTTGTCAGCCTCAGTCATTAAGTCATTAACAGATAGATGGTTACATGCTAATTATTTGCAAACCTTAGAGAAACAAATGCAAATATTCTGGATACCTGTATTGTCGTGCATTATTGTTAACATTTTTTCCATCCTAGAACAATACTGATGAGTAACCAGGAATTATGACTGAATTGCACAACAAGGTGCCAAGTATTTCTCTGGAGAAAGTACAATTCAGTTACCTTAAGAACAATGTGCATTCAGCAATGTGCTTACTGCTTTTCTCAGAGCTCTTGGACCACTGCCAGCAGGTGGCCTGCTTCATCCCAGAGACTCAGTTTTCACCAACAGTCAAATTAGATACCTTGTGTCTTCTTGTTAATGGGGGAATTATTATGCTGAAAGACAGGGATTCTTAAAATTTTGCAAACAAAGGGCACCAGATTTTTCTTCAAAGTCAGAGGTCCAGAGCAATTTTCTATAACAAAACAGCATTTCACAAACATTTAATGAACTAACAATAGCTTTTGAGTATTAGACATCAATGTTTAACAATAATTAGAAGTTAACGTAAAGGCTGGTTTAGCGCTGGCCGATTGTTTAGACTTTCTGTCATTTGGGGGGCGATTTACAGTATGGTGAATTATGTGTGTGTGAAATTTGGTGGTTAGACATTAACTTTTTGAACTTCAGACCACATTAAACTTTTTTACGTTAATGCACCTCATGAATCAAGGTTTATGTACCGGGTTCAGATTAACTTCTGGTTCGGTCTACATCTGGACCATGGTCTGGACTTTGAGAACCCCTGCTGTAGGACTTTTAACATGGTATACCATGAACGTTTGTGAATGAAAACTTATGGGAATAAAATAATAAAAAACAATAAATAAATCTTATATGATATTCATATTCAGTAATCAGTGTGTTGCTGCATGGGACTTGTTCTGATATATTCTTTTAATATTAAATAGTGGATAATCCTTGTTGTATGTAAGTTATATTTTGTTTAAAAAAGAGTTGGAAGTTATATACCCTCTAGTTATAATTGTGACTTATGAAAATTTCTCAGAGTGTAAAATTAACAAGGTAAGAGTTGAAGAAGATGGTTCAACTCAGTAGATCTTAAGACAGATCTTTTATCAAGGGGCCAACAGCAAAGAGCAAACCACAGACCTTCTACCATGTAAATCCAAATTAAGACAGTGATACAGTCTACTTTCTGCTGGAATCACCTTTTCCCAAAGTGCCCATTGATTGCGAAATGACGGCTTTAGAGTCACTCAGCCCTGCACTGCGAACAACTTGAGGCTCACTGACAATTATAATTAACCTGTCTGGTGTGTAATGGGGCCAAGATGCTTGCTACTCTCCTCCATTACTAATGGGCATTAAAGTGACCTGGCTGGCAGGAGCTTACCCACACTTAGTTTTGTGGTTTATCCGCCACCAGAGACAGACTCCGCTGATGACTCCTTAGCATGAGCACATATCCTTTTATAAAAAAGTCTGGCAGGATTGTGAGCAAGCGCATGTTCATGTAACCTTTTAGTTTGAAGCCACACTCATACTTTTATGTTCGCTCTAACCCTGTGCTCTTTTAGGATGCCATGGTGGTGATTCTAAAGAGCCTTATGCCAGCCTGCTTATTCAACGTCATAAGCTTCGGCTCCACCTTCAAAACTCTGTTTCCAGTTAGCCAAATCTATGGTGAGGTATGTAGCTGCACCTTGGTGTCTGTCCTCTATCAATTACATCTGCGTCTCCCTGAGCTGTCAGTAAACAGAGGTGTCAGGGCATTTCACTGCTAATACCAGTGTTTCCCAACCCAGTCCTCAGGGAACCCTGGACAGTCCATGTTTTTGCTCCTTCCCAGCTCCCAGCCAATCAGGGACACCAAACACCTGGTACAGGTGGGCTGGGAGCTAAGAGGAAGCAAAAACGTGGGCTGTCCAGGGTTTCCCCAAGGACTAGGTTTGGAAACACTGTTAATACAACTGAATGCTAATTCTTTGGATTTCACATGAACATTTTTTTAGACTTCTATTAGACTTCTATTAGACTACGTCTTAGACTTCTTTTTTTATTTAAAAGGTACTACACATTTAATGCTAATCTCAGGCTTGGTCAAATTTTCTTTGTAGCAGATGATTCAAAAGTGGATTATCGGATTCAGAGTTACCATTTTGATGAATAAATTAGTAACAAATAATTGTTAAAACCATAATATATATTATGCAACGCATTTGTGCTTCCATAACTAAAATATTGTTTTAAAATATTTTTTTATATATAATAAAATCATAAAATAATACAAGTTAAATGATTAAGATTAAAACAATTTTAAAAAATTACTCTGTTAGCCTGTTATGTAAAGAATTTCTTTATTTCTGTCAAAGATTTTCATTATTTCTTATTTATATGACAAGTAATTTAATAATCAGATGATTTCCAAGAAAGCATTAGGCTTCTGCATGCAATCCATCACTCCCATGTTGAGTAGCTTGCAAATGTATTCAGACCGTTGAAAAGTTCTGTCATTTTACAAAATTATGAAAAGATTATGAATGACATTTAATTGTGTGTGATACTTTTATTTCTATGCAGCGAAAGCAATATTATAATGTTTATGTGGTGCTGTTCATGTCAGGAAGTATTCTTAGGAGACATGAGCAAAGTGAAGCATGCTGTGGCTGGCGTGGTGGCGCAGTGGGAAGCAGCGTCTCCTCCCACCTCCAGGGTTGTATAAGAATTCAGTTCTCATTTTGAGAAAGCTACAAGTTTACACAGGTGACAATGAGCTGTCATACAACTGGTCTCTACCTGTGAATAATTAAAATAACTGCGACACTCTCTTGACGTCTTCACGGTTAAGGAATAATTTTTCAGGTTGTGAATATGAAGAGGTAGTTGTGAAAATGAAGACAAAAGGACATTGTACATAAATTAGAGATAAAGTAAAACCTGCATAAAAAACAGAGGGATGCAAAAGCAAGGTAATCCAGGTGTTTGAATGCCCCAGTGGGCACTGCTGGTCGGGAAGTGGGAGCTGCGTAAAATCACCCTGACTGCCTAGGAAAGGGTGCCTCTCAAAACTCAGAAGCTGAGAGGGCAATGTGGCGCAGTGGGTGTCCTGCTTGTGTTTAGGAAGTTGCTGGGTCAAATATTAAATGACGGGGTGATTGAATACTTATGCAAACAGCATGCTTCGGTTTGTATTGTTATGTTTTATCACATAAAGTGAAGTGATTAATTGTCATTGTCGACACACCACACACAAAATGTGTCCTCTGCACTTATCCCATATGTGACATAGCAGTGGGCAGCTAATTCAGCACCCAGGTAGCAGTACCTTGCTCAGAGTACCTCAGTGGTACCTTGCCGGTCAGGAGATTGAGCTAGCAACCTTTCAATCATAAGTGTTTTCCCCTAACCATTAGGCCAGCACTGCAATATCCTATGATTGTTACTCATTTTTTTGAGTTTCATTGCTTTGAAACTCAAAAAATCTGAAATATTTGAAATATGAGGGAGTCGATCAACAGTCTCAGGATTTCAGCAAGTCACTGTACATTAAAAACACAACCTGCATTCTAAAACTGGCCTTTTTTTGCATAATGGTACAGGAGACACTTGCCGTTGCTTGTGAGTACATCAGGAAGATCCAAGCTGACATGGGAGGGACCGATATTCTTGCTCCTCTCAGCTGGACCCTTAGGCAGCCTCTGTTCCGGGGTCACCCCCGGCTGCTTTTCCTGCTGACCGATGGTGCGGTCAGCAACACAGGCAATGTCATCGAGCTGGTCCGCAGCCATGCCCGCTTCACCAGGTGTGCCATCCACCAAACACTGATCTCCACTAGAATAGTAACACACTGCTGTATGGACACTTCTTCATGCTTTCATTTAATCCACATGTTTAACTGTGTTTAGCAGTTTCCATTAAGATATCTGTTCATCTGCATCAGTACATCATTCGACCCCGGTTTGGTAGGTATCGTATCACACATTGTGCTTGTCACTCCCCAGCAGTAGCACCTCAAGGAGCAGCAGGGATAATGGGCGAAAGCTATTATGCGAGCCAAACATCTCTGAATAACAAAAGAAGCACTCAGGTTGTGATGGAGAATGAGCAGGATGACATGAGAATTCAGCAGAGTAGTTACTGTAAATAAGAGTGGAGACTGGAAAAATATTCTTCCACGCGCTTTATGAGCCTGGGGACCGCGGACTATGTTTAAGACCTCAGTTGTTGCAGTCGCTGCAATGCACTCCGGCCAGAGCACAGTTAGTGCCTTCAAAGGCTGTAACCCTGGCAGATCAGTAC
>JAODKL010000107.1:20527779-20544585 GCA_026780765.1 Petrocephalus schoutedeni
CGTATAAGACGACCCCCCACTTAGGAGCAGAAATTTATGGTGTGAAAAGTCGTCTTATACGCTGGAAAATACGGTAACCAAAGTGCAACATCAGTGGAATTTATTATGTAGCACATGCTGGAAAAACATCTCACATTTAGATTTCCCAACCATTCCAGGAACCATGACTAGGATGTGCTCATTATCTTGGCAGATCTCCAACTATCCAGCTGGTGTCCAAGTGGATCTCAGTGGTCAGTGCTGTTAAGCCATGTGACTGGTCATTACTGCTCAGAGATACAGTACGAGAGCATTGAAAACAACCATGTCACTTTCCACCTTTGTCAGTCAGGGTTTGTTAAAGCAATGGATTCAAGACAATAGAGCTGTGTTACCTTGACGTTTCCATGTTTCACTGCCAGTGAATGTGCCACAGAGACCTCCTGGAGCGTAGCCTTGTGAAACAATCTGTGGCTAGCTGTCGTCACCCAGAATGATTGCTTTGTGCACGTCATTAGTGGTTTGCTGCTCAGCTTCTATCCACAGACGCTACCACAGCTAACAAATTAATGTCTATATTGGTCAACCATTTCCTCTCAGGGAGGCAATATGGTACATCTTTGCTTGGCCATCAGTCATACATTTGTCTGCTGTGTGTAATTGGTTTTATTCTTCTGGGCCTGGAATTGGACTCTTTGTTTTGAGCTGAAATGAAGAATCGTCTGTGGAGATACCAAAGCCGTACTTGTGATGATGAAGTTTGTCTCTGCGCTTGTTTTGGGAGCTATAGAGGTCCATGTCATTTCTATTGGATTGAAGGGTCAGCTTTCTTGACAAAAATAAATTAGGCAGCCTTGTTATTATGCCGCCTGGGCTGGGAAATGGGTGGATGTGACTGACACCCGTCACGGTGTCTTTGTTTATCAGCAGACTGAGCCTCAGCAGGGTGCGGATGTTGACACGGGCTGCACAGGGCTTCATGTGCCGGTCACCCAAGACCAGCGAATCGATGGGCGACAACGAGAATGAAAACAAGGACTACATCCCACTGGTGAGTGTTGCTAAATATAATATTGTTTGTAGTTGGGCTTGTTCTCAGGTTTTAGGTTTTGCACTTTGAAATTGGAATATAAAACAGCACCCAAATTTAACACTGCGGGACCCACGTCAATAATTCTTTTTTGTCCCCTGTAGAGGACATTATGACTTTGCTCATATCTCTCATACTATACATGCCAATCTACTAAATCCTGTTGTTCCTTTAAGGCAGTTACGGCTTCAAGATGACATCCCATATGTGAGGGGTGTGCCCTTGCCAACTTCCTGTCTAACCAAAATTTTTATCAATATTTAAAAAGTATCCCTTTATCCCAGGGAATCAAACTTGTCTTTTGTTTTGTGAACATATGAAGAAAAAGGTCCAACCCTAACCCTTTTTTTCTGAGGTAGGTGTCCTTGCAGTTAGCCTGCGGGGCATTCTTACTGAACAGCGCCCTGTGCGAGGCCATCAATGTGCCCATGGACAAGCTGAGGTGGACCTCCCCCTTCGCCAGCCACCGAGGAAGCGTGGCACATGTCTCCCAATTGGGCAGCCGCGGGACGGAGAACAGGGGGAAGGAGGATTCCAGGCGAGCCATGTCCCCATCAGGGCCCTGCCTGAAAGAGGAAGCTGGGCAGCTAGTGGAGGAAAAAAGCTATGTGAGATGCCCCCAGACTGAAAGCGAGCCCTCTCTGCTGGCAGCCTCCGTCCACAGCCACATTGCTGTCGAGTTCCCTTACTCACCCGTAAACTCACAGACGGACAGTGGGCGCGGCTCTGAGTCAGAGGGCATGGAGACTCCCCCGGGCCCACCAGGAAGTCCATGGGGCTTCTCGGAGCCGGAGGGCGCCCTGTGGGCGACAGCCGTGGCGCTGGCCTGGTTAGAGCACAGCTCGGCCAGCTACTTCATCGAGTGGGAGCTGGTAGCCGCAAAAGCCAGCATGTGGCTCAGCAGTCAGCCGATTCCTGAGGGCCGGGACCTGGCGTCCATCAAAGCTGCAGCCAACCAGCTGTTTATCATCCTCAGACACTGGGATGACAACCTGCAACTCAACATGCTCTGCTATAACCCCAACAGTGTCTAAATATACCTGCCTACCTGGCAGTGTTTTCTTTGCGTATTTGTTTGCTGGAAAAGGCCTTTGTGATTCTGATCAGTTTGAAGTGGCTCTGTTTTTATTCTAGTACGGTGACTTGTTCTGGTGTTGGGTATCTTGATGTTATACGAGGTAAAGAAAAAAGATCAGAAAGGGCATGATAACAGCAGAAATATTTTCTAATACGTGCAAAAGAGCAGAAAGTATTGATCTTTCTATGTGCCTGGGTTTGACAGTGGTCATGGTAAATAGTCATGGCAATTTGTTTGAGCATTCAGAGCAAAGGAAACAGACGGCCCATTCAGTTATCCTGTTGCAGTGCACTTAGGAAAGCATTTTTTGTCCCTCTGATTGTAGCTTGATAATAACCAGTGATGCAAACAGCAATTATGCCATGGTTATTTTGCATTTTGTACGTGTATTTTTAGTGATTGTTTGACCTTTGAACTGTGGCGTCTTTTTGCAGATTGTATAATATCACATGGATAAAACTGTAGGGACTTATGCACAAGTCCTTTACAGCCGATTCCTGTGAATAGAAAATGCCAAAAATGATGGTCCAAAAATCATGCTAAGTTACTTATTGCCTGTCCATACAGTGGTAGCCAAATGTATTTGCTTATATTTAAATTTGTATTTTCCTGCTTAGCACTGACTGGCACAGTTGGTTAAGAGTCATCTTATCTTGAGTGCATGCTCAGCTCTACAGATCATTGTCGGTGGGCATTGTCGTGTTAAATATGACTGGGAGGCCTAAGACAGTAGCACCAGCTGACATTATTTAGCCAATGGAATGAAAGGACTTGGTAGTACAATGCAGTGTGATCAACCTGTCATGTATGTGTGAGTTGCATCTAGCCAACTGTACTGTACAAGTGGCAGTGTACCTCCAGTTGGTGTTGAGCCCTCAAGTCCCCAATGATTTACTGCAGGAAATAAGAATTAAATGCTTATGGGCTGGTTGGAAAAGGAGATTGGAAAAGCTTGTGTCAGTTCCATCATCTGCTTCTTGGCAGGTAATGGGGGTCACCGTGGACAGAAATGCAAGATAATGAACTGGAAAATGAATGGCAAAGAGAAAATGAACAAAAAATGTAGTAAAAAAACAAGACGATTAAAAAAATCTCTCAACAAGAAGCTGGAGTACAAGAAGAATCCAATAGTTCTGTAATAAACACCTGTGTGAAGCAGCAAATTTATTAGCGAGCGAAAATGGGAAGCCAGTGTAAGGTAAAGAAAAAGGGCTAGAGGTGACAGCTCAGATGCACTCCTAAAATTGACCCATGGCTAAGGGGGTACTATCACGGGCAGATTAAAGCATAGGCTATTTTGGGCTATGGCCTAGAGCCTCAGTAAACCTCAGGGCCTCACCCTGCTTTGGGAAAAATGGAAATGTTATTTAAACTGGCAACCCCTGAGTATCCATAGTGATGTCAGCCTAGGACCCCCAGATAAGTTAATCTGCCCCTGAGTACCATGTTTTAAGATAGCATCAGAAAGACTCAGAACTCCAATAATCTTGATGTCAAAATACAGTTTAAACTGTGTAAAGTTTACACAAAGTTTAAAACAATTCAAAATAAGTCGGCAGCCAATTCCATGTTAATACTTAGGTTTGAATTAGCATACAATCAGCCGAAAATCAGTAAATATTGGCAAACCTACATTTCGTACATTCTCTACAATTAGGTTATTTAGGTTTAGTTACTTGTTAATAAAAAAATGTGCAAATAAATCAATAAAAAATATTTTACTGAAATATTAAATGGTACCATGATCTAAGCAAGTTGAAATTATTATCATTAGAAAATGGAGAGACGTTGTGTGTTCTTTACACTAAGACTGGATATTTACAGTTGCCACATTTTTCTGAAAGGATGCACAAATGTGCAAGGTGATTCATCTTCTGTCACTCTATCCGTCCTCACTGATGATGAAAAGAAGTGTCATTAATTTTCATTAATGTTTGTTTATGCTAACAAAGTTTGAACCTGCCAAGGACTGCAAACATGTCACTCATTTGTCTTCACATTTGTAACTCTGGCAAATAGGTACATGAAAATGTCGCTGTCCAGTACTGGTTAAAGTGCACCCCTAACTAGGATGCATTGTATCGTCTAAAACAATTTCAAGTAATTAAAGAGATCAGACATCTGTGATGATATATTAATATTCTGTCTGTGTGCTCTTTAGCCTTAAGTGCCTATCTACGATGTTTTGCTGTTGGATACTGCATGTCACTGGTTTATATTATATATCTAGTTGTCAGTCTTGGAGATTCTTCTGAGATACTGAGCTACCTGCTTTTTTTGTTTGTTTGTTTTGTCTTGTCATTTCTCAACCAGGCATGTTTCTTTGGATTCATTAAAATGGTCAACATGTTTTGATGCTCTTCTGAATAATTATCTACTTATGAAACCCCACTGAAATCTATTAATTTTCTTTAAGCTTTACCTCACTATATAGTAATACGATTCATAAACAATGACAAAATGCATTAGAATAACATTTAGTAATAAGGTTCCAATTGAATTAAGGTCAAATGAAAATTATTACCAGTTTTTCTGTTTCATTCATTTTTATTTTTTATTTTTTTTTACCTTCACCATGTTTCTTTACCATGTTGATAAACTCAAGTAATACTTCATAAACCTTGTGAAAATGTTGGTTTTTTAAATATTTGCCTTTGGAAATATGCACAGCCAGATTCAGTCATTGATCATCGGTGTGACCACTTACATGCATGAAAACTTAACTGTACAAAAAAAAAGTGACTGATGTGTGTTATTGGTTGACTTCACCAAATCAGCAGTGTTTTATTCTGATATGCTGTTAATTTGTAAGTAACGATTTGGGGAATTGTGTGATTAGACAGTGTGCATTATGGTGTTTAATAGAAAAACACCAGACTTTATTCATGCTCCTTAGTCCAGCTGCAGAGAGTCTGCTGGTGTGCATGAAATTGCCTCTTAGCGTAAGTCTTGGGAGTGTCAGGCACCTGTAAGGTCGCTCTGCTGTGGCCATGGTTACCGGTACCCCATCAAGGTTGAATTGTGCTTCTCAAGTGCTTGTCCGTTTTGGAAAAAAAAAATGGTGTAGACTGTTTCAATGCTGTTAAGTGCTGCTGGTGCTGTTTTATAAAATTCCTGTGGTGTGATGGACTGTGCCACTGCATGTAATAACATTAAAGTTTCAAAGGAGGTCAAAGGAAATTGCTGTTATGAAGTTGGTTTTAGGTTTTCATACAGTTTCTTACCAGGTGATGACATATCGTACAATATAGTGTTCTTGGATACCTAGTGGGGAGAGCAGGTTAGTTTAGTAAAGGGGTTAAAAAAATGATTCAAGATAGTAATTTAATTAATCTAATATGGTTGACTTTATGCTGACATACAGAAATTTGTCCTGTAATGATTTTAAATACATTTAATGACACTCTACTATCTTGTAGAAAGCTCACATTTCTTCTTTGACAAGACAAAAAGTAAAAGAACGAATGCTTTTCTGTTATTTATTAATTGAAGCCCCAAGCTAAGGGATGGTACTTCATGAAATAAAACCCTTTCATCCATTCATGTTCCAAACACTTATCAGGTCAGGATCACAGGGATGCAAAATCCTACTAAAATGTGCTATTCTACGGTTCTGATAAAGAAAGAAAACAGCATTTAGCACAGTAAAAAAAGTTTAAGGATCTTACCATTAGCATTAATGAATCTAAAAGGAATCTCGCAAGTATATTGCAATAATCGCTAGATAATTGATGACCGATTCAATGTAGATGATCATGGCACCCTGTTTTAAAAAAAATATAGGAATTGTGCCCTTTTAGAAAGTGCAGATTTGTTCAATACTGTGCTCAAAAAAAGCAATACTAAACACAGCCAGTAGATGCTGCACCACTCTCAAAACTGAGAAAGAGGAACGGTCGGCCGGCTCGGTCCCAGCCGGCTAGGATGCCACGGCATTTCGTGTCGATGCATAGCACGGCTCTAACGCTGCACCTCTGCGGCGGTCCTGCTGGCTTCAGGGTGCTCCCGGTAGGGTCATTCCATTTCTTTGACACCAGTCCCCCAAACCTGTCGCGGCATCGGGTATCCGAGACCCAACTCTACCTCATTTGTGCAGGGATGGCAGCGTAACGGCCCGTGGTGCAGAAGCCAGGATTAAGTAGCCCATTAATGGTAACGAGGTGGTGTGAAGCTGCCGAGGGAGAGCCAAGGCGTAGTGCGCGTCCGTTTCATTAGGGGAGCGGGGGGCGGCCTGAGCCTTGGGCGGCTGAGGCCCGAGAAATCACCTCTCATTAAAACCTGCAAGGTCAATGTGTCCCAAAGTCCCTGCTTCTGCGTTACAACTGAACGTGTATAGCATCCAGCTGGGGCTCCACTGGAACCAGGACTACCTTCATATAGTTTCAGCATTCCCCACTGCATCAGTATTCCAGGGATTTAAATCAAATTTCCCTTGAAACATAACAAAGTGAGACCAATAGCCCTCAGAACAGTAGTGCTGGGCTCCATTGTGCCATGTAGGAATGGACAGGAGCCGCATGTGAATCGCACTGACACTGTGCTCCGTGCTGAACTTACTACACCTTGTCTCATAAACAATGCAGAAGGAGAGGCATTAAACCGGATTAGAAAGGGAACTGAGAAATGCTTTGCTCCTTCTCAATTCCTAGTGAGTCAATTCAGCATATGTTCAAAATGTCTTTCCATTTGCTGTGCTTATCCATCTTGGAAACACAATATGCATCTAGCAAAAGAGTAGCTAATATAATTGTCAAACCAGTGTCAAACAAAAAACAAAAAAAATAGAGATGTCCAGTGCTTGCAAAGAGAAACATAGTATATCTTTATCTACACAATTTTAAATTTTATAAATCAAAATTTCTTCCATACAATGTTCTTAGAGAAAACATTAAACTGACACAAATATTTAACGTTTATTTTCACATAAGATACATTGAAGTACAAAAATAAACAATGACAATTGTAATAAATGTATGTAAAGTAATAAACAGTTCATCAAACTTAAGAATATGTAAACTGCAGTGAAGCTAAGTAGCCAAAGCTAATGTATGAGGATGTGAAACATATTAACAAATTCACCAGTTTAGTTTTTCCTTGAGACAATCTGCTACCAAGAGAGTTTAAATGAATCATTTGTTGCCAGGCAACTGTGACTTTCAGATTGAGACAGACAATTAATGCCATGGAGAAAACGAGGCAAAAAGCTCCATTATTGTAAGCGCTCTTAAGTTTTTTTTTTTTTAATGACATTGCCACAAAGTCCACTAATTGATTATCACTCCCAAACATCTTTCCCATTTGGCCTTTCAAGATGATGCTATCTTTAGACCAACACAATCTGCCGTGCAACCACAACAGCGACGAAGGGCATCGTTACCCCATGTATGGCAGAGACAGCAGAGTCACGCAGCAATGTCACAAACAGGGAAATAGTGAAAGTAACAGTCACACAGTGTCCATGATCTGCTTTTATAAGCTAGAACCAGCTCCCGTTTCATTAACCCATTTAACCTGCTTCTCATCAAACATTTCTCTCATCAAAAACTACATTAACAGTCACTGGCTGCCCAGGAGCATTTTTTCCAGTGGTGCTTCAGAAAATACTACAATCCTAGTTAATATATAGGAAAATTCTTTTTTTCCATTTTCGTCTTTTTTTTTTTATTATTTAACATCACTTCAATGATTTTATTGGAATGATAATGTGGTCTTTTTAATATCTGAAGTTAAAAAAAATATATATTTAATTAGATTTAAGGATGTTAGCCCAGTGAATGAGCTAACTGGAGATGTTACTATGGTAACTGCCTGAGAATTGAGTATCTTCACGGTCCTAAACGTGAACCTCTCAATAGGAAGGAATTTGATTTAAAGAGGACATGACATTAGTAATCATGTTTCAGGCTGCATTGCAGCCAGCGGTAAGTGGAGTTTGTGGGTGTGAGATAAAGGAAGATTAGAAGAAGCTGTAGGCTTTTTTGTATGTACAGCAAAAGAACTTACAGCACAGTGACCAGAAGCTTCAAATCCCAAGATGGGAACCCACATTATATAAACACAAATTACTTAAGTATGTGCAAAGGACCGGCCAATCTTATAAGCGACACAGGCACCAGCTTGTGGGGGGGGGTGCTGTCTTGCCAGCCAATTTCACTTTATGTTGGATGGGGGGGAGGCACCTGTGGTAAAGCTCTCCTAGGGCATCATTGGATGTACAACGCTATAACCTTACATCACCAGAACTGTGTGTCTGATTCCTGTCCTTGGCTTTATGAATAGAGCTTGCAGGTTCTATCCATGCTTCCTTGAGGTTTTTGGACCAGCATCCCAGCAAGAGCGAGTCCGGTATCCCAATGAGGGCGTGTCCAAAATCCCAGCGAGGGCATACCGGGCATCCCAATAAGGGCATGTCCAGCATTCCAGTGAGGGCATACCCGGCATCCCAGTGAGGGCATACCCGGCATCCCAGTGAGGGCATACCTGGCATCCCAATGAGGGTGTGTCTAGCATCCCAGTGAGGGCATACCCGGCATCCCAGTGAGGGCATACCTGGCATCCCAATGAGAATGTGTCTAGCATCCCAGTGAGGGCATACCCGGCATCCCAGTGAGGGCATACCTAGCATCCCAGTGAAGGCGTGTCTGGCATCCCAGTGAGGGCATACCCAGCATCCCAGTGAGGGCATATCCAGCATCCCAGTGAGGGCATACCTGGCATCCCAATGAGGGCATGTCTGGCAGCCCAGTGAGGGCATACCTGGCATCCCCGGCATCCCAGTGAGGGCATATCTGGCATCCCAGTGAGGGCGTGTCCAGCATTTCAGTGAGGGCATACCTGGCATCCCAATGAGGGCGTGTCCGGCATCCCAGTGAGGGCATACCCGGCATCCCAGTGAGGGCATATCCAGCATCCCAGTGAGCGCATGTCCGGCATCCCAATGAGGGCATGTCTGGCATCCCAGTGAGGGCATACCCAGCATTCCAGTGAGGGCATACCTGAAATCCCAATGAGGGCATACCTGACATCCCAATGAGGGTGTCCTCTGCCTCATGCCCTGTGCTTCCCGGGATAGGCTCTACGGCAACCATAACCCACTCGTGGATAAGCAATTATGTAAAACTGATGTCCCTTTAAATGCACGAGGTACAAATACAGTTGCATAGATATGCTTCTCTGGGATTTTACCCTCAAAGGCTACAAAACCTAGTCACCACAAACGTAAGAAAATGGTTATATAAGACATTCTATTACAGATTGGCAATGGCTGCCTAGCTACAGCACTCGGGTCATATTCAGAGTTCAGATTGGGTTGCTGATGCAATAACTTTTAATTTTTATTCAATTATTCAGTTATTTTTCCCACTTAATGAATAATGTAAATGATATTATAGTATGAACATCACTTAAATATATGGAAAGACGTTTACATTTCTGATCAAAAAAACCAAAAGAAAAAAATATCAGTGACTAAGCTGTGTTCATCAATATAACTCCCTGCTGCTACCATGAATAAAGAAAAAAGAAAAACGAACTATGCAAACTTATAATCCTGACAAGCCACTGATTCGGAGTCTCTGGAGTCTGATACTGTCTGACGGGTTGTTCTTCTTCAGCTATGAATATGTGATTGAGTGGCTGTATCCTGAGGGAATGTAAACCTTACTAAGCATATTGTTCCTGCATTAAAAGGTTTTGCTGGTTCCATGCGCAAGTAGGACCCATTTCTTCAACATGGCCTTGATTCGCTGACTCCATTAGAAGACAGCAGTAATGCAGCATGGTGCACATGGCAGGCAGGCGTGCCTGGCAGGCAGATCAGAGGATATTTTTATATATGGAACATTAACCAAGTCCAATCTTTGCCATACAAAATGAGACAAAAAGTAAAATAAAATCACGTTTTTTTTTTATTGAATTGTAAGGACAGATTTAAAAAAATGGGTTATGTATAAACTTGTTAAAAAATGTCCATCCATCAATCTATCTCATTTCCAAAACACTTAGCTGGGAGAACTACAATATTTCTGAACAGACATAAAATAAAAACATTTTAGGGCAACTTTACATAGGAAGCAACAGAATCCCACGAGGTATAATGTCTTTCCTTCTGGGAAAAATATTTTCCGGACACCTTTGGTCCCATGTCATATTTGTTGGCCTCCGTGTTCCCTTGATCAAATGGTGGAATTAGATGACTTGTGCGGGGAAATGCTGCCCACTTCCTACAGATCACTTTTTTTTATTTTGTGGCACGTTGCAGCCACGTCGCTCACGCTTAACTCATTTAACATTAATTCATAACACTTTGCGGCACCCTCTCAGTTGTTCACTACGACGACGAGGACTGCTGCTTCAGTGCAGCCTCTAGGATACTCAGACGCACAACGATGTAAGTAGCCGTCGGACCACTAAAAAAAGAGATGAGTACCAGTGAAAAGAGGGCACCAAAATGGCAGTCTGGAATTAAACATCCCCAGGAAGACTAGCTGAAGTGTCAAATCAGAAAGTTTCAGACTGCCAACCTCCAGACTCACAGAAAAAAAAAAGTAAAAAAAAAGTGTATTCAATGACAGGTAAATGAAGCCAAAGGAGAGTGACCATAACAACAGACTGGTAAAAAAAGATTATTAAGGACAGCTGCAACAGCAGCCGGATTCGTCCCACTAACAGGCCTTAGAAAGATGATGTTTTTAAGCAGGAGAAGTCTGCCTAACAAGGCAGCAGCAGGGAACATCTACTTCTAATCCTCGGGTTGATTTATGCATCTGTTTTTCCCTCCTACGCAGACTGGGAAGGGACTGTCTGTGATGTAGCCCCCAGTGTGTGCAAATGTGCAAAATAACTCACTCCATCTTTTCAATGACTTACAGCCAGATTTGGGGATATTTACATATGAAGGATTTAGTCTGAATGAGATGCTAATCTGTGCTGGCTTGCTTAGAAAGAAAATTAAATGTGTTGAAAATTTGAAACTAGAAATTCATTTACGTAAAGGTAAATAAAACAGTTTTAAAAACAATACTTTTATGTATATCAATATACACTTAACTAAAAAGTCAAATTAATTGAAAGCTTAAGGGGCCACATATTTTGCTATATTCTGCACAGGATATTTTCCAATATTTATTTGTGTTGTTTACTCAACTAACTATAAAAGAAGAGACTTTCTTAGGGTAAGAACCTGGATTTTGCCAGTTTAAGAAAATTATATCAGAAGAACACATATTTTCCGTGAGTCAAACTCTTTTACTCATGCTATGCTTATTGTGCTAGCCGTGTGAGAGAGGAGTTCACACAGTGGCAGAACTGGATGTCGTTATTTATATAATTAGGTAATTAAGTTATAATAGTCTCTTAGATTTTCACAGTATGAACCATATGCAACTTCCTCACAGATTGTTTTATTCATTCATTTTAATTTATTTTGCATTTATAATAATTTTTAGCATTTCATTGGGAAATTGGCATCCCAATTGTGTGTGTTTTCAACATTTTTCGCTTGGGAAAATGTTATTCTTTTAAAAGGAGGCAGAATATAAACTTCCCTTTATCCTCCTTCAGCAACATCGAATATTAAAGGAGAACACTGCAAGTGAAATCAGTTACATAAACATGCTGGACATTAAAAAAATACACAGCATTGTTCTTTTAAGCCAGCATGGCTTCTATAACGCATCCATGTCTCACCGCATACATGCACCCCGTTTGCACGTCTCTGTGGTGAGAGCAGCACAATTCCATACTGAACTGTTAGTGTTCATTCAGCTTGATCTAGGTCACCGCTAATGAGCATATGAGCGGAGATGAGATGCCCTGGTGAGCTTCATGCTTATCGTTTCGCGAGCACAGCTCCACACTCCCGTCACGAAATTCCTTGTTCGAAAAACAACAGAGACCCGGCCGTGGTCTTCACTGGTCACTCTCAGAACGGAGCGGCATGTCAAGTTTCAGTCTTCCACCGGTTCAACCGTCCAGCTGGTATCTATGGCAACCCAGCAATGTTGCAGAAAAGACAGTGCATCTCTTGAGAGGTAACTTGAGGATGGTGGGAGGGGGGGGGGGGGTTGAATGAGGTAGCAGAAAAATGAAAAACATTTAATGCTGGAAGGAGGGAGCTCGTATGACCATGAAATGGATGGGTTATGACAACCAAGCCACTATAAGCACTGCAAATTCTGTCACTGAGAATGCAGCAGCAGACTTAAAGCAGGCTGTGAGCACTGGTGCAAAGCTGAAACCTAGAGACAATTTTAAGAGATTAATACAAAGTCCATTATTAAAACATTTTATGTAAGCAGGAGCTTCTTGGTGATATTATCAGAAGTAGCTCTATTTGCTTGTTTCTGGAAACGCTGGTTAGGGTGTTCAAGGTCACTTAAAAGCTGATACTTTTGAAATGATCAGTAAAGACAATTAAAACTCATGCAAATTATAAAGTACATATAGTGATGTTCGTTGTGGGCACAATTTAATTGAATTCAATTTACTTTTATAGAGTGTCATCATAACAGAGTTGTCCCAAGGCGCTTTATATGGGTGTGTTGAGATGCAGTAAAGTATCTTTAAGACATAATAATGCAAGACAAATCAGAACAAAACAAAACAGAGAAGATAAAATACAAAGAAATGAAAGAAAGAAATCCAACTGAACAAAAAAAATCCAAGTAAGGAGAACAAAACTGGCTGCCTAAGCCCTCCGGGGCATGCTAACATCACTGACAAAATTAAGGAAATGCATTTCGTCTGTGGCTACCATTTATAGAAATCTGGGAATGTTGCTGAAATTTCATCTGTAAACGTGTTTCATAGATGTCATTTCTCTTTTGGCTGCCTATTATAGCATTATTTATTTGTATATTAATAAGTGACATTACAAAAGACGAGGGGCGTCAGTGAGGCATGGGTACCCTGGCACATTAAGGGAGCCCAGTACTTAAAATTCAAATTCAAATTTATTTGCCACATACACAATCATACATAGTACGACGTGCAGTGAAATGCATTAGCAGTTTCTGACCTAAGATAAATACTTGACAGGGGGGCTGGAATACATAAAACTAGACGTGAAATTGGGCGTGGGGGTGACATTTTGACAAGGGGCCCAGAATTCCAGGTCCGCCCCTGCAAGGGAGTCAACCAAATTACACATTATACATATCTCGACTTACTTAGAGTTTCTCAGACAGTTAAAAGAATAATTAAATCTAGTTTAAATGTCAGATACAAGACCCAACATCCCCATTATCTTTTGCAACTTTTCTAATCTTTTCTTGGTTATTGAAGCATTAGCCCTGAGTGTTACCACTGTGGCAAACTCAATACAATAACATGAAGCAAAGACTCACAAGAGCTGCAGTGCAAAGTGTGTGATATTAGAATTGGCACCTCGACTTTGCAGTTAGCGCTGTGGCCTCACACCTCGGCAGCTGGGGTGAGATTCCCGCCTGCGGTTCTGTGTCTGTGCGTGTCTGTGTGTGTCTGTGTGTGTCTGGCTGTGTGTGTAGGGGGAGCTGCTGGAATTCCTACCTGCTGCTGTTTGCATCTTCTCTGCTCATTTGCATGCATTTCCTCCCGCAGTCTGAAAAAAGTACGGTGTAGTAGGTGAACTGGTGCCTCTAAACTAGCCTTGAGAATGTTTCCTCTGAGATGAGTGGATGTGTCATCAGGGGCGCTTCCTGTCTTTTGCCCCGGGCTTCCTAGCATTGGCTCCAGGTTCAGCGCGTCTCTGTACTGGATAAACATTTGCAGAAGATGCATGACTGAAAGATTATGTGAAAAGCTTTGAAGCTGGAGTGTATTGTTTACTGTTGGGATCTTGATATATTGATGCATTGTCCCTTTTTTGCTGAGCGTAAAGGAAAATGTTTATTTGATATGTTGATGTCTTTGTCTTATAAATTGGTAAATTAAAATAAGGCAACTGTTTAATTAATCAGTTATTTGATGAGTGCTCCACTGCATTATTGATGGAATTTTGGTTGAAACTTTGTTGATTTAGCAGATAATCCACACATACATACATACAGTACAAACATACAGGGGTTAGGCAATAAAACTGAAATAGCTGGTGTTATACCACAATAATTTATTAGTATGCGGTATTCCTCCTTCTGTGGCCAATACAGCATCAGATTGTCTTGGAAATGACAGATACACGTCCTGCACAGTGACCAGAGGTATTTTGAGCCATTCCTCACACCCCAAAGTGGCTTGACAATATTCATATCTGGTGACCGTGCAGGCCATGGATAATGTTCACCAAACCACTCTGTCACCACTCTTGCTCTGTGTATTGGTGCATTATCGTCCTGATACATGGCACCACCTTCAGGGTACAATGTTTGAACCATTGAGTAAACAGGGTCCTCCAGAATGGTTCAGTAGTGATGCACCCATCTAGAACAAGTAGTGGGCCAAGGGCAAGCCATGATATTGCAGCCCAAACCATTACTGAACCACCCCTATGCTGCACTCGGGGTGGTAAGCTTCTTTGGTGCTTCTCTATATCATAAGTCTCTCAGATGTGGGAAAGACACTGAAGGTGGACTCATTAGAGAACAATACATGTTTCACCTGATTTGCAATGGCTGGCACCATTGAAACTGACAATTAGCATTGCCACGAGTCACCACAGATTTGGCTATAGCTACCTGACCATGAATATACTGTAAACCCTGGAGCTCCAAGCAGTTTCGGTGGAAACAGGAGAGTCAAAGTGCACATATAATTCTGCAGTGAGTTAGGTTTTATGTTTCTTGGTTAGTACCGGGACATCCCTTTCAGACAGCTTCCTCTTGTGTCCACAGTTACTCCTGTTGGATGTGGTCCGTCATTCATGGTGGTTTGCGATATTTCCCTGGATACCGTGGCTCTCGAAACACCACAAAGGCTGTCCCGGTCATAGATGTACCAGCAAAACACAAACCAATGCTTTGTCCTCTATTGAACTCTGATATGTATGTCTCCCATTATGTTGTGTGGATTGCAGTATTTTATGTACAGTTGTGCTGTTACTGTTGTACAGTTGTGCTGCTCTTACTGATCGAATATGCAACCAGTGTAGTAGTATATAGGCATGAAGCTTGCCAGTGTTTCATTGTCCAATCATTGTACATACATACATACATACATACATGAATAATTTCCATTATTTTCAAGTATCCTTTACAAATACCGAAAGCTAGTACCTTTTTTGAAGAATCCATCTTATAACTGTTTATTCTGGTCAGGGTTTTTTAAGATAAGCTTAAAAAAAAATCAAAAGCATTCAAGTCCAAACTGTACACTCTTTGCGCAGAAAATGCAGTTCTTTTATCATTGAGTATCCCAAAGAAGTTTCTGTCTTGAAGGGCATCTCCAACCCTATTAAAATGACAAGAAAACCTTTTTCTATATCCATTGGAAAAAAGTATAGAACACAATAAAAGCTTTGAATGACCACCTACTGAATCCCTGTCAATATAACTTATGGAGTCAAGTTCCAACCTGCATCTATCAAACTAATTGCCTCTATGTAAATTAGGTTAGCTAGCAACAGAACAGTACCATAGCATTGACATGACTGGTTCGCATATGAAAACTTATTTTGACATTTTGTTTAATTACAATAAGAATGGCACTTGGTCACATTCTGACAACCTGCAACTGCACAAAAAAAGGAGAACATTACTTGATGGGTATCGCAGCATTATTCTTTATTAAATTCTGAATATCATACTTCCCAGTAAACTGTCATTAATCATTTAATATAAAAGCATAACACATACAACTGAATGATTTTACAGGCTTGATAAGCTCTTTTAGTTCATGTAACAACATTTCCATTAACATAGAGAAAGCAAAAAATTGAAAATGAAATTCAAGCATGTTGCAATTAGTGAGCGTAATAAAACACCTACCCCTTCTTCAATTAACTACTTCTCAGCGTTTGGTTTTCTAGATATTAATTCTGCCTGATGTCCCTTGGGCTTTGTTACAACTGTTTATCACACCCTGCCAGTTTAAGGCCTGACTAAATCTGTCACAGCCCTGTCACCAGGGATGGATGGGAGAGATCCTTAAGGACTTAATTAAAGCCGGATGTCGCATGCTGAATATATACTGAGCAACCACCTTTTCTCTGTCTCGTTTCTCCCATTTTTTATGCTTTGTGTCAATGTTAATAGCGTTTGTTTGCAATCTGTTGGGTTTTTGTCTAAGTCAAACCAGTAAAGCAGATAGATAATAATAGACTTTATTGATCCCCATGGGGAAATTCTCACTTCACCTCCCCCTGAACCTGCTCTCCATGGCAGCAAGCTTGGCTGTGAAGGTCAGCCTCCTCTGCCAGCACCAAAAAAGCCAGTGGTCGACGGCCTTGCTCAAGGACCCATAGACTTTGATTCCCCCAGCTTCCTCAATTACCCCTACATCAGCCCTTGTGAAACATACCTTGGCTCTCTCTATAGCTTCCAGTCAGTGGCCCAAAGTTTTTCCAGTTACCTGTTTCTTACCCTGTGCTGCCCGATAGAGTCAGGGACCGCCATTCAGAAAACTGAGTTGTACTTGTGGCACAGCTTGGTTTGGAGTGCTATGTTTATGTCTAGTCTGATGTTAGGACAATTAAGGCCCTACCTCTCTCTTTCAATTTCCAATTTTCCAATTCAAAATAAACACACAC
>JAODKL010000107.1:20553146-20579572 GCA_026780765.1 Petrocephalus schoutedeni
AAATGCATTGAAGCAACTGCCATGTGATTGGTTGATTAGATAATTGCATTAATGAGAAATTGGTGTTCCTAATAATCCTTTAGGTGAGTGTATATTTATTTATATATTATGCTAGCTAGACAGAGGTGGCCGTGGTTACTAAGATGCCTGTACCAATTGTGACATCACAAAGAAATTGCCAGAGTTGTCAGAGAGAGGGAGACAAAGGGTGACGATACAAAAAGATAGGCAGATAAAATGGTATTGTTGGTACTTAAGTATGTAAGTTTGAAGATCGTTGAGATGTCTGTTGCATTATATTAGCTAGTGACAGATTTTAAATGTGAGTTAATTATTACTGCATTTCACTGACTGGATGACCATGTTTGCTCAGTGGGGAGCCTATTCCGTCATGTGTCCAGGGTTAGGGGCTTGAATCCCACCTTTGTCCTGTCCTTGTGCGGCTTTCCTCCTGCAGACCAAAGACATTCAGTTAGAGTAATTGGCATCTGTAAATTGCCCATAGTTCATAACAGTCCTTGCTTTGGACTGTTTGTGATAGGCCGCACCCCCTGTGCCCTTGACCATGATAAGTTTGGGAATGGATGGGTGTGTCTTTAGGTAGATTGCCTAGCTGTGCGCTATGCTCCTCCCCCTCATTCAGTTCAGCATGTCTGCCACATTTTATGTATGAGGTGAATCTCAATATGTGTACTTGATTGTACTTGTGTTCTTGTGTACCTCTTTTACGTCATCTTCCATTGCCAAAGACCAGTTTCGATACTAAGAACACAAGTACAGAGGACGGTAAAACTCCCAGGATGATGTTCTTGCCCCGCCCCAAATATAAAGAATACATCGGTTGTGTTCTCGCCGAATGAGACAAATCCCATTATTCACTGGGCCCCAAGTTCATTCTTGGGAGGAGAGTTAATAAGACTGTTCCTGCAAAGACCACAGTTACAGTCTTTGCATTTGTGTTATTGAGACTCATTCTTTGATTTGCTCGTTTTTCAGATGTCAGAAAGCTAACATTCCCATATCAGTGTGGCAGACTTCTGCCTTGTGGCAAAGAATAGTAATACCAAAAGAAGATAATAATAATTTCAAGGCCTAGCTGAAACATTTGAATAGTTCAAGGGTGGCTTTGCTGTAGCAGGCAAACCTCTTGTTGCTACCGTGACATTTATCCAAAGTACTGTTATCCTGTGTTTAACATATATATAACTTTACTTTGACAATCCTGTGAGGACACTGCCTACATTAAATCGAAAAAAAAATAAAAATTGAACTGAGATCAATATATAGCATGCTATAACAAATTAGACGCAACTCCGAGCAGCTGAGTTCCTGCGTCACTGGCTGTGCAGTGTCACATCTTTGTGTAGGAAAATTCACCGAAAGGTTTTAAATGATGATAATATACAACATAGTCCTTGCTCAAAATACTATCTGAGAAATGTTAAGAGCTTGTAGAGAATGTAAAAAGCTAATGGTGCCCAGTTGTACCCAAAGTATTTATATCAACATTAGACAGAAGTAAAACATCTTTGTGACCATATAAGACGTTCCGAGTCTGTCATTTCACATTTGCATATTTGGCGCTTAGTTCAAAACACTGTTCGAAAACACAGTCACAGTTTGAAGCATACAGGTAGCAGATGCAGATTATGTCCATATACAGAAAGACAAGAATCAGTCATTCAAATCTCAAGGTGTGATTTCCTGAATTATTCTAAGATGCACTCAGTTCAGCAATGGAGGGAGTGAGTATCAGTTTTTCTAAGAATGGGAGGCATCGCACGGTCCTGAGGCATGTGAGTTGAGGGGAATCTTGGTGCACTACCAAGGGGTCAATGTCAATACAAGCCACAAACTGTACTTCTACCCTTTCACAGAAAGTGCCTATCTTGACTTAGAGCTCTGAAGTAATTTAGTTTCATGAAGTGAAGAGTCTGAAGATGTTGTGTTTGTATGATGATGATGTTCTTGGCACTCTTATATGCCGTTAATTTAAAGATGGTATGAGCTCGGAATAGTTGTCATTTGAGGGAAACAAGGAGGGGATTTGGGTGGAGTGTGACTCTGTGTCCATTATAACTCTGTAGCCATGATCGGAAGGTTGATGATCAGAGTGATTTCACCATTGAAGCCTTTAGCAGGTCTTTAACCCCTATTGCTCCAAAGATTGACTGACCCTGCTCAATTGTACATTACTTTGGATAAAAAACACCCCCTATAAAGAAAAATAACTTTAAATGTCAGCATGTGAGCATTTCATAGCATGGGTTGAATGAGTTAGGGAGGTTAGTTAGTGCATACTGGATGTCTATCCAGATAAGTTCATTAGTCTATGTGAGCTTATGTTGATATGCCTCTTTGTCAAGGTTTTGGACAATTGCTTTGAAAGCTACATTGAGCTGTTTCATGTGAGTTTGCAACAATGTGGACTTCTAGAAATGTAAAGAAGACTAGGTGAAGCTGTAGGTGTTTATCTATCATCATGGTTTTACATGTTATCAAGACATGTAAAAATTCCGGAAGCACTTTTGCAGCTTCGGTTATGTGCTGTCACTGTAACTGCGATACATTTATCAGTGAGTGGGCTACCTTATGTGGATAAAGGGAGATAACCCACAACATGGAGAAGGGTTTGAGATTCAGAAAGACCATGTGGCTCAACCTGCCTGAGAGGTGTAACTCAAACCAATTCAGTGCAATACTTTAATAATTTAATAGCTAATTTAATAATTAAATAATTCCCCCAGGAACCAATTAAAGTATATCTGCCTACCTACCCTACCTAACAATTTCTTTGAGACCCAGCTTAGTTAGAATTCTGGTATTCAGGTATTTTATTTTACTTCACATCAACACTGTAGCCTTTCAAATTCAGATTAATTGATCTAAATAACCATCTGTGTTTCTGTGCTTTCAAATATCATTGTCCCCTTTTAGAGTTTGCCATTCTGGCTCTGTGGAAGACATGTTATGATTTACATTTCATTCTGAATATAAAGGCCATGCTTGCCAGAAACTCTAAGTTGATGTCTGTCACCTAAACCCAAAACTGAAATGCCATTTCAACAGCATCATAGAAACAGCTTGAAGTACAAACACAAGACAATACTCACGTTTCTAAATGTGCATAGAGGGATTAGACACACATACATTTAGACATGCATGCATTTGCTAGAATAAAGATTCAGCTCTTATACTGCTCTAGGCTTTGTCTCAAGGAAGATGCATCTTACCTTAGCACAGTAAAAGAGTCTATTAATATTTGATTAAATTTACTCACCATTATTAATAAATGATGTGGACAACTAGAATACCAAAACAAAGGATTGGGGTTACACATCTGAGGGCCTTAACACACATACATTGTCACTGAAGACTACTGCATATGTTTTACACCACTATATCTTTTCAGAGAGCATACCTTCTCCAAAGAAGTTCTCTCATTACAGATAGATATCCTTTTCAGCCTATCCAGATACAAGTTCTTCTGTTTTCAACACAACTGAATTAGATTCAACAAATAATTCTGCTGTTTTCTCACACATTTTACATAAATATGGTGTGTCCATTTAATGATTATGTGGCACAGAACTCATACACATTAAAAATACTTCATTTATTTTATTTATGAAGTTGTTGGGAAATTCATCCACCTACTGTAACATCCACTTATCTAGTACAGGGACATAAAAGGCGGAGCTGGAGATTAATCCATACAGCATAGGATCCAAGGCAGGGGATGCCAGTTTATTGTGGAGCACATATACAGTATTATGGCCAATTTCCTTGCATTGAACTGTATATCTTTGGACTATGCGAGGACTCAGAGCACCCAGAGGAAACCCACGCGATGCAGGGAGAACATGCCAACAGCAGACATGCAGGGAGAACAGGCCAGCTGCATACACACAGTTAGAGCATGATTACTGCACATATGAATAGAGAACATGCCAGCCGCACACACGCAGAAAGAACATGCCAGCTGCACACACGTAGGGAGAACATGATGACTGCACACACACAGGGAGAACATGCTAGCTGCACACATGCAGGGAGACCATGCCAACTGCACACATGCAGGGGGAACATGTCAACTGCACACACACAGGGAGAACATGCCAGCTGCACACATGCAGGGAGAACAGGCCAGCTGCACACATGCAGGGAGAACATGCCAACTGCACACACACTGGGAGAACATGCCAGCTGCACACATGCAGGGAGAACATGCCAGCTGCACACATGCAGGGAGAACATGCCAACTGCACACACACTGGGAGAACATGCCAGCTGCACACATGCAGGGAGACCATACCAACAGCACACACACAGGGAGAACATGCACAACAGCAGCCAGTGGCAAGATTCACACCCCAGGCCAGGACTTGTGAAATAACATTGCTATCCACTGTGCCACCATGCCATATAAGAAAATTGTTGTTTACTTAAACTATTTAAATGAGCTCTTTTTATATACCAAACAATCTACAAATTGATTGATAAAAAAAATTATAGCAACTGTAACCATCACTATGGGGAATATCCATCCATTTATCTTCCAACCAATGTTTTTTCTAGACAGGGCCCATCACAGCTTTGACTTAAATTTTTATTTTAACAATCCCATGGCTGTTAATGTTTTCTGAACTGTCATAGTTATACTAATGTCTGCTCCTCACAGGTTTATGTCCTGTTCTGATGGCAATCACAGTGTCCCAGAACAGAAGGCAAACAGCTTCACGCCTAATTGTTAATAATTCTAGAGACGAGCATCGGTAATAGGATAGACTCAGGCCCCGAGTACAGTTGAACAGCATCAAGTATAAAACCAATCTCCCAATGTCCATTTGCTGTGAGATGACATGCGGATGGCTGTCAGTGAGAAACCGTCATTCTTTTAATAGCTCATTTCTGATGATTGATTATTATGTATTGTCCTGCTGCACTTGAAGGGTCTTATATTACTCCAGAGGAAATGCTATATGTTTGTATAGTATGGAATCAACAAAAGAAAGGGGTTCCTGTTTACCTGAAGCTTGAGAGTGTTACCACCCTCCCCTTAGCCATTCATAGGGGAATGCCAAACAGTCATGACCTAGCACTCCTAACACAGCATTAAACAGCAGCTACATGGCTGATAAATATCTCATTCATTTTTGGTCTATACACACTAAATGAATACGGGTCATCTCAGAAACGCAAATAACATAGCCGTTTTTTTTTCTTAATCAATTTCACTAAATTGTACATAAACGTAACATATTTTTATGATATCTCTATTCGTATGTCAATCCATGTTGATTATAATTATTAAGTTGCCCACCATAACATTTCTGTTAAACAGCAGCGGCATGCTGGCTCTGCCATTGTGCCTCAGCATGGCAAATAATGAAAGAAATGTTACGTTTTAAACACGCCTCATTTAGGAGCCTTGCCTCTGCTCCTGTCTTTTCGGCAAATGCAGTCCAACCAAACACTTTAATACCCCCATAGGGTATCAATTGGGCAGATTTTTTTTCTGTTTCAGAAGTGCAAAGAGTTTAGTTTCTATCTTTTATTTACGCGAACAGTGGCAGAAAGGAAGGGGCATGGAGAACAGTGAATCACGCCATTAATGTCGTTCGATATGCACTACGAGGTCAGGTCTCCATTTAAGATCATGTTCCCTAGCTCTGTAGGCAACCTGTGTTTGACTCTGCAGTTTACAGTGCCAGCCCACCTACTCACCAAGTTCACCAGTAGCGTGAGTTCCACCGAGATTATATTCGAAACCAATCCACAGCCTTTCATTAGTGGCTTAAGAGTTATTGTTTAATAAGAGGTTTCATTTCACCTTTGAGGCCAAAGTTCCCCCAAAGAATGTGGGCTAGTATTTCATGCTGCTGTTTGAGTTAAGGAATGAGGAAGAGGATCATCTCTTCATCATTGTCTGTACTATAGCAGGGGGAGAAGGTGAGCCATTTTGCCTTGCTGAGTTTAAAACCATAAATCGTTTGTGAAGGCTCAATGAATAAGGCTCAAATCTGGGCCCTCTCATTTTAATGCCAGACAAACAAAGGCTAATAGGATGGTTTATTGTTGCCTCTAGTACATTCGAATTTTAGCTATATGCAATGAGCTTGCTGGACTGAACAAAAGATTTTGGTCACCATGGCAACACTAGAGGAGAGGCGGAGGAGAGACAAGGTAATATATTTTGGTTATAATGAAAGCTCAACCAGTGCAATAACCCTAATTTTCACAGTTCGATGGTCACCAGTAAACCTGTTCAACACAACTCTGCTGGTGACTACCAGTCAATACTTATATATTTCAGGATGTCTCAAAGTCATGTCTCAAATAGTTTCAAGTATATAGAGACCGTTGATGCTTACAGATTATCTGAAATGATGAATCCTGAAGCAATAAAGGATAGATTAAATAAACACACAGAATAAACAATTATTGATGTCATATATAGATCACATTGGCCAAGGAACTCTGTGGTTTTCTGGATAAACAGGGGCCACTAACAGGGATTGCTGCTGTTTCAAAGGTTTTGAAGTATTTCAGATTTGGTGAGAGATCTTTGCTTCTGTTTATAGGTTTTTTTCTTTTTTCTGAGCCATGGTGCAGATGACCTTACTGGCAGTCCCCAGGTTACGTACGAGATCTATTCCCTAAGTTTGTCTTTAAGTCTGTAAATTTGCAGGCAAGTTGGAAAAACAATGACACAGTACATAATAATAATTACAATTATTACACAGTAATAATAAAAGTATATACGGTACTTTACTGTACCTCAAGCCGACAAACCATTGAAAGTGTGCATTTTTTTACAAGCATGACAAATTTCTGTGAGCATTCCTTATTACAAACCATTGTATTTAAGCTGAATTTTCTATAAAATCAGCTTTATAACAGTCCGTTTGTAAGTACGAGTTGTCCTTAAGTTGGACGTTCTTAACTGCCTGTATATCTATTACTGGATCTAGGTGTGACGTAAGTCTTAGTTAAATTCTGCAGTTATAGCGTGAGGGTGTTTGGAGGTGTATTAACACTAACTAAATGAAAGCATGCTACATTTTTTATACTACAAAAAAAAGTGTGAATATGTCAGTGAATTGTTTTGGCTATTATATATATTCATCCTTAGTAGCCCTTTAAAAATTCATCATTATTCTTCGTTAATGGCAATGCTAATTTGCACTGCTTTATTTGATTAGCGGGGAGCCTCGTGTGGAGCATTCTCCTCTTTGTGTTTGCGTGAGTTCTCTGCAGTTGCTCTAATTTCCCATGATCCATAGATCCTGTAGTTCAACTATGTGTTTGCGAGTGTGAATGTGTTGCATGTGTGTGAGACTGTTAGTCCCTTCCACTAAATCTGGATCCCTCAGGGAATAAACATATGTTGGAAACTAATGGAAATGCAGCCAGTTAGCAATGTCTTTGTCCTCGTGACTGAAGCCTTCCCCTCACATCTACAGGTAATGAAATGTGGTGCTAACAGCTTTATATAACTGTAGTGCTCTTGAGACTTTCCGTTGCTTCTGAACAGTTCTTAGACCAACAGCTCTTACGGAACACTCTGTGATACATTCTGAGCAGTTTACAATCTTTTAATGCCATCTGATCATTTTAATGTCAGATGGTTTATTATAATTATAATAAAAAAGTATAATTTAAATCACACTCACTATGCCAATATGGATTCATCTATGTCCTGTAGATGAAATGTTCTTGGAAATCTAAACACTATATAAGGAGATGACTGCCTACCATAACACTAAGTCGGGTATGTATAGGAAGTGGTCATTACGCCTTATTTTCCCTGTGTCCTGTCTGGCCCGATCAATCTAGCTCTCTGAGTACTAACCCCCAAGTATATCCACCACTTCTCTGTATCTGGACGATGACTGAAGACTGTAACTTTGCATTAATCATGATGGACACCCGAGTGACTCCATTCTGGCCTTCTGCCGAGGCTGAGGGGTATCAGATGTCCCTCGTCTTGGGTGACCAGCGGTGATGTAACCCTGGCAGGCCTATGGGGACTCTCAACAATCAGCTAGGAGCTGCATTTCATCAGCAGGGCCATTACTTATTCAAGGGAGCCAGTTATAAGCCAACGCACTCCAACAAAGCCTAAGAGGATCCTCTTCTTTCCACAGAAGGTCAGTCTGGTTTGAATAGATCATGATTCTCATACTGGATGCACAGAGGGTCTTAGTTGGAAACTGCAGAAAATGAAGCATGCAGAGAACCATGAATTTTCTTACTTTTGCCTGAGGAATACGTCTTTCTTTTTGAACCTCCATGGCATTTGCCTGCTGCCAGCATTATTTACTTATCTGTACTGGATAATATGGTAGTACCCAAAATTATCACTTACTATCTGTTCTGGGCCCGAGGTTTTGTCCTTGGTTTATTTAAAAAAATATTATGCTTCACATAACGAGTGCATTGTTAATTTGTTTTCTTAAATTGCCATATATAAATAATTAAATGTTCGTTATATTAAAGTCTATTAAATGGCAAGTTCACAAGTAGCAATACACATCCATCCACAAACCACTTATCCTTGTAAGTGACACTCGGTTACCAGGAGCCTCTCCCAGACAACACAGGACAGAAGGCTGAGCTTCCTTCTTGGACAGAGTTCCAGTTCCTCACCGGGCACAGAAACACACACACACACACACACACACACACACTGAGGGAAACACACAATCTCCACACACAAAGGAGCAGCATTGAAACCCCCAACCATGATCACGTGAGACATCAGTGTTACCTACTTAGCCACCATGCCACTCACAAGAGCTACTGTAGTATTTTTGTTATTTCTAAACAATAATCGCTTTTTATGTATGTATGACCTTGTCTGAGATTTTTTACTCCTGCGTCTCGATTGGGATTGTTCTGAGCAAATTAAGAAATAGCTTGTTAAAGAAACAAGAAATGGCTTGGCATTGCACTTGGTGAGTTTAGGCTTGCATGCAGCTGCCCGGCCATGGAAGCCCAAACCAATAAATGAGTTTTTGTTGTTCTATTTCCTCACAATTAATTTCACCTTAAAAACAAAAGCAGCATGCACGAGGTGCTAATTAAAAAAAAAACATAACTCATACCGTCGGTTATTAGGTGTCACTTTAAGCAGAGATTTATAGGTGCAGACAGGAGTCTAAGTAGGACTGATACTAATAGAGGGGAAACTGAATTTTTGGTGTCGACATTAATTTCTCGACGTTGCGCCACACTGTAAATAACAAGAACGCCTACTGTTAAGCAAGAGCCAAGGAACATATGGACAGACAAACATAAATAATGGATTTCGGTTCTAGTTTGTCACTTTCAGCACGCTTCCTGGGAGAGGCAATAAACTGTGAATCAGCACAAACATTAATGCAATGTTTGATTAAAACTCCAGCTTTTAGTTAAAATAATCTCTAACGCATGCATTATAGAAAGCACTTACAGAAATGTTTCCAAAACCATTTCTAGCCAAACAAATTGTTGGATATTCTATTATGCATCTGTGATGTGATAATTTAGTGCAATTTCACATAGCATTATGCATATTGATAGGTTAGAGATTGCTTCCCGGGCTAAATCTGCTTTGTGGCCTTTTGCAATGAATAAAATATGTCATCTGTTTTGAATATGTATTGAATTTACCTTGATCTCCTTCCTGTCGCATGGCTACAACGTGGCATAAAACCTGTAGTCAATTGCTTTTGTCATCATACATGAAGAAAGAAAGAAAGAAAGATGATAATTAATTCAAAACTCTTTTTCTCTCTACAATAGACAAAATAGGCAAGAAACTAAATTGCAAATCTCATAGATGACCTTGAAATTCCATCTGTTTTTATGACTAGCTAGGATGTGAGCAAGTAAAATGGGCTTCTAGGCGCCATACAGTCAATGTATATTTATCATGGAAGATGCTTCTTTGGGATGATCAAAGCAATCAGATAAAACAATATTTAAAAAAAAATGGCTGGAATGATGTTCTTTCTCTTATAAAGTATTGTATGCAATAAGAAGTTTAATGCTCTTTCAGATTACCCTATCCTTTCTGTCCAGAGTTAGCCAGTCTAAATACGTGAGGCAACCTGTAACCTTTGTAGATCCAGGTATTGTTTCGACCTGCTGAAATGTTCAAATATTCAAGGATGTTTGCGACATGACCACTGCAAAATTCCTGATTAATCAGCACACACTCTACAAATGTAGCAGAATTGTATTGACAGATAGGCATTGACCATGGATATAAAACTAAAATCAATTAATAAACACACTGGTAATTCTGTGGCAGCTTGCTTGGCACCAGTTCGTCAGATGGGGGGGTTTGGGAGGATAGATGCTGCGATGGAAAAGGCTTCGCCAGGGTATTGAAGCAGAAGTGATGGCCGCCGTTACTGCTTCAGAAGAAGTGACTTTAATTATTTCTTGAAATATCAGAAGCCTAGTTGAACCTAGTTGTGCTGCATGTGCATAAAAGGTGAAAATTGTGTTAAATATGATGCAGGACTTGTTTTGGAAATTACGGTGGGCACTATTTACAAGTCCACTTCTGCAGGCATTGCAAAAAGGTCTAAGTATCAAATTATACATTTTACAGGAAATTGTTTTGTCTATTTTTTAAGCATGCATTCTGATTTCAGGATACAGTGACACCAATTTCACAGCAAAATCAGTGAGACTTGTAACAAATGTGTAAAATAACATACATTTGCAAGTTTTGCAAGGAAATTATAGCCAAATAGTACAAATTACCAGCCATATTTTTACAAAGTACACCTATTTGACTACAAGGACAGTCATCTTCAGGTTAAGCCTTAATCTCAGCACCAGCAGGTAGTTGACAGGCATGGCCTACTTGGCTGTATATCACCCTGGGACACCCAGCTGGGAAGATGTGTGCCGGTGTGTCTCAGCAGCTAAGGAGGCTGTGCCTATGATTCGGAGCTGATTGGTCAGAATCCCGCAGTCAGCAGAGTGATGTCACCATCGGGCCCCTGAGCAAGGCCCTTAACAGGGAACTGTTTGCCCCTGCTTACTCAAATGTATGTCACTTTTCAGAAAAGTGTCTGCTAAATAAAAACAATATGTACTGTATCATTTCTAGTTGGTACCGATGTGGAAGTTGTGTTACCCAGCGTAATAAAGGCAAAAAGGTCAGCAAATTTACACTGATTTGTTGTTTGAAATATTCAGTTTTATAGTGTCCTGCCAGTTGTAACACAGCAGTCTGCCAGTGATGGCTAGCAGGCTGCATTAGCAGTTAGCAGTCCGCAATAGCTGCATATAATTGTTAATGATTACAGTATATGTAATCATTAATTATTCTCTTCACTGCAACTAAGGGGCCTAGCCATGGGAGTAAATTTCATTTAACAGTAGGGGGAGACAATAAATATAAAATTTCTCATGAGCAATTTTTGAAGGGGACACGTATAATACAGTCAAATTGTACTCATAAAGATATGTCCCCACAGTGAAAAACTTTGCTTCTGTCATTATTATTGTAGCATGGAGACTTTCATTATGTCATTATGGTTATTTGGGGTTATTTGGGGGGGACAATCCTCGGACGGGGGGGGACATGTCCCCTCCGTCCCCCCCGGGATTTACGCCCATGGGCCTAGCACAACAACTAAAAGGCAACCCCACAACATTATCCCTCCTCCAGCAAACTTTGCAGTTAGCACAATGCAATCAGGCAGGTAACATTCTCCTGGCATCCGCCAAACCCACACTTGTCCATTACATTGCCAGACATAGAAGCGTGATTCGTCGCTCCATGGAACATGTTTACACTGCTCCACAGTCTAGTAGCAGCATGCTTTACACTATTGCATCTGACTCTTGGTATTGCACTTGGTGAGTTTAGTTTACTTTTGTCCATATAGTGTATGAAGGAAAGCACTGGATTTTGCCAGTAACTTTTAAATCACACATGCACCAAGCAACCAGTACACATTTCCAACTAATAACCAAGGAAATTATAATGCTCCTGCAACAGCAAATGTAATCCTGCCTGACTGAGCATCCTTTACTCCTTGGCATCAAGGAAATTGCCATGGCAACAGGCCAGGTAGGCTGCACTGTTTTTTTTAATCCATCTCAATATCAAGAATGCCACTTTTTGTCATCATAGTTTCTGGGCAAAGTATGTTCTATAGTGCAATTCAAGTTGTCTCCATCACATTCACCTAATCACCTCTAAAAAGACAAGTAAACAATACCTTAATATAATAAATGTCAAACACACTGGAAGATTCATTAGATGTAATGATATGCTTTTTCATGAGCATCAGATAAACCAAATTGCAAAAATAGCAGTTTTAAGATTGACCTGAGTTTGAGCTTTGCAGATTTTGTGAGTGTTCAGACAGAAAAATATCTTGGTTTGCAATATATTCAGAAATGCAATTATAAGGTTTGTAAATGTTATTGCTGCACTAATTAAATCAAACAAAAGGGTAATTCAAATTGAATTATATAATACTTCCAGTTCCTGATGTGGGTCACTTTGAGCCTTACTATCACAGCAAAAATGTCGCAATACAATTTTAGAAATACTTGTCTCCATATGCAAAAGGTGATATCCTACAGGCTGGGCATACTGTTAACAAACAAGTTAACAGTTAAGAAAGTCACAAAGAAGATATTCAGGCAGAAAACACTGCTCAGCTAAAAGAACAAAACAGCGTTTCCAAAAATCAATTAAACAGCTGAAATACAGATTTTTGGAAGACTGCATTGAAAGTGAAACCTTTAAGCCAAAGGGAACCCCATGGTGTCTGGCAAACACTACAGTCCACAGTGAGAATCTGTCAGTCTGGAAACTGTCAGTGGTTCTGCCTTGGTGGAGGCATGCCTTGCTGCATCGGGCTGGCTCTGTACCAAAGAATTCTACAGAAGGACATCAGGCATGGGGATGGCATGGTGAAGCAGTGGTTCGTGTTGATTCACGCATCTAGCACCACGGTTCCAGTCTCTGCTTGGTTTCCGTCTGTGTGAAGTTTGCTTGTTCTTTCCCATGTCGTTATAGGATTTTCTCCAGGTACCCTGGTTTCCCCCGACAGTCCGCAAGCATGCTTAGCCTCATTGGAGTCGCCAAATTGCCTGTAAGTGTGCATGTGCAAGTAACTGGTATTTAAAGGTGCCCTGTGATGGGCTGGCACCCCCATCCTGGGCTGTTCCCTGCCTTGTGCCCATGGGCTCTGGACCCCCTGTGACCCTGAATAGGACAAGTGGTTTCAGAAAATGGATGGATGGCTGTCAGGCATTCAGTGTTTCAAAAATGTCACAAATTACACTTTACAAATAAAAAAAAGGAAACGTCATAACATGCCAAAAGTTCATTTTCCATATTACTCTGTATATACTCCATCATATACTATCATATACTATATCAATATATACATACAGTATACATATGCATTTTACTATTTAAGAGAGCTATCGATTCATATTAACTTAAGGATATATTAAGTAGGTCTCACATTGGGCTCGTTTCCCACAGCAATCCAAATTACTCTGTGCCAGTTCTGCTCCGTCTGTTTCCCCATTTCCCTGAGGACGATCCAGACTGTGAGCTCATGGAGTCTGTAAGCACAGGTAGTTTCAACACAATGAGGGGTCTTCTCAGAACCCTGAGCCAGACTTGGCAGCTCTAAGCACATGCCATCTCTTCCAGCTGTTGCCACAGATGTCTCTGTTCACTGTTTATGAGCTCCGCTGTGGTAGGCGGGGCTAGGTTACACTTCACATGCCAATCCAGCGGCCAGAAGAGAAAGCAGTCAGTCAAAGGGGTTTGTTTCAAAGGGAGAAGAGTCTTGAAGAGAAAAGCTAATGGAAAGCAAGAACTTGAGGGTGTGCACCTGAATTCTCTCATCTCATTGATCAAAGGCCGCTTGGCATTTCATTGCAGCTTTGATTAGGGAAACCACAAACTGGGCTTATGGGCACAACTCGACCCTACTGCAATGAGCAAAGGCTAACAGCGCAGTTCTGGGTTTTATTGTTGTTTTGATTTAAGTCCAATCTAGCTGTAAGTTAAACTAAAGTGATAGAATGATAGACATAAATCGCTGATACCAAGTTAATCTGCAAGAGGGAAAAATGTTTCAGAATTTATTGTGTTAGACACAGCTTGTTTTTATATTACATTTTATTAAAAACGTACATGGTGTCAAGGATTCAACTAAGCCTACGCACAGCTAGACTGAAATTCCGATGAATTGCCAGGTACAAATGTAAGCAGTATTGGAACAAGAGCTAAACAACAGCTACACAATGATTTCTAACAAAACAAGAACATAATTAGACTATTCACTGGCTTGAAATGTAACATTCAAGGAATGTAAAGACGTATCACTTTGGTAATGGGACAGATTGTTCTTGAGGGGTATCTTGAAGGTGGAGAGGGAATCTAATGACCAGAAGTGGTTTGGCAGCTAAATCCACCATCGGGCACCCACGCATGAGAAATGTCTGGAGTCTCTTGTTGGATGTGGACTCCTGTGCTTTGATGGACCTGTTAGCCAGCATCAAGGACTTGAACTTAATGAGCCAATGAGCCAATGAAGATCAACAATCGGGGGTGTGATATGAGAGCATTTGGGCTGAATGAATGCCAGCTGTAGTGCCACATTTTTTATATCATCCACAGTGGTTTGACAACACAAGCTGGTGGACCTACTAATAGAATTGCAGTAGTCTAGTCGCAAGGTAACAAGTGCCTGGACTTGTCTATATTTATATAGCTATACATCTATACGGGTGGAAGCGCTATATAAGCAACATTAATGCAGAATTCAAGGTCCATGACTGACGAATGTTAAAATCTCCTTTTTTCATCTCTGTTTATAATAAAGCAAGATTTAAATTACTATGAATGTGAACTGTGAAGAAAAATATACCTAAAATGCAGTTTTTTTAAGGTCTTGACAAATGTTTAAACCATTGATTGATTGAATGACTGAAAATCTAAAGTGATAAATAAATTCATTAGTTGGTTTATAAACAGCAGTGATTACGTTTTCCCCAAACGCACGCACACACAGCCCACCACCTTTCTGCGTTTTCCCCAAGCGCACGCACACACAGCCCACCACCTTTCTGCGTTTTCCCCAAACGCACGCACACACAGCCCACCACCTTTCTGCGTTTTCCCCAAACGCACGCACACACAGCCCACCACCTTTCCTGGGTAAGCAATATTCTGCATGGGCCGTGAGACGCGTGAGTTATCTTTTGATTTAATTGTTCAGCCGAAGCGAGAAAGTCAGAACACGGCATTTTGGTGCCGTAATTGGGGGCGCAGCAAGCACACTTGATGAATAATGGACGTTCATGCAGACACCAGGCGGTAAGCAGAGATCAGAAAATCAACCACCAGAGACACACAAGCAGCTTACGCTGACGATTCTCTTTTTTACTTTTGTTTCTGCTGCTTACCATTTGCTTCTCTCCAAAGCAAAATACAATATTGTTTGCCTTTCATTTGCACTGAAGCAATACGAATGCCTAGCTCACATTTCTCTTTATTACTTGAATCAGCCTCCTCTCGGTTGGTCCAGGTCCTTGCCCTGATTCATTTTATCGGAACACTGTCATCCATCTAAGCTTCTTAACTTTAATCTAGCAACGCTCTGAATAAAATATCATAAAACGACTTAATTTGCTCAGTTGAAGGTTTAGCTTAAATTCCAAGAGGATCGAGGATAAAGGAAAGCAAGGACAGATATCAAAACTGTGTCTTGTTACATAACAGGTTTTAAAAAAATGATTCAGTGGTAAAGTAAAACATATCTTATGCAGTAGCCACTCCCTTCAATAATAGATGTGAAATCTATGCTATTCTAATACCCAGCATGACCCTAACCTGGATAGGCAGTTAGAAGATGGATGGATGGATGGATGGATGGATGGATGGATTGAGCAATGGGTGGATGAATGGTCTAAGGATCCATCTATGGTTTAGAAAGGCAGGGCACTACACAGTGTGAAAATCCAGATTGTTTTAGACAATCTGGGTATTTTATTGTTTATTAAACATGTATAGCTTCCGGGATAGGCTCCGGACCCCCCGCGACCCTGAATAGGATAAGCGGGTTGACAATGGATGGATGGATGGATAAACATGTATATTATATCCATTCATTTTCAATACTGCTAATAAAAATATTCACTATACACAGTATGATATATAAAATTATTTATGGCACATTTTGAAACTACCATCAACTGCAATATTTTTCTTGGGGATTGCTTTGTTATTTGTTTGTTACATCAGAGTGATCAAGCTAATTGAACTAAATGACGATGACTGTATATTCATTGCTAATATTTTTGCTGGAAATAATACTGCGCTGGACACATACAGGAACATATATTTTGTCTTCATCACCCAACAGTTTCGTGGGTGTTGTTTTAGTTTTGATATCGAGGCCTACTCTTGAAAATCAGTACTGACAATGTGAGATTTGTTTTAACTAACCATGCAATTCAGGTAAACTGGTGGCTCTGAGTTAACCATTATATACAGCAGCGTGAGGTTATGTGTGTGTGTATGGACACCCTGTAAACATTTTTAGACGAGTGGATGGGAAACAGACACGAATGAAGTGCCCTGCATTAGTAGGCTTTCATCAAGATGCTGCTGTTTTTAGCTAAATGTCATTGTAGTGCATGTTACGTCTGTATTTACGCATCTTAAAATAGATAAGTGCTCCATGGATTAGAGCGACGCACATGCACACAATGGTCATTTTAGAGACACTGATTCAGCTAGCTGCATGTCCTTGGACAGGGAGAGCCAGAATCAAATCAATGACCCTCATTCGATTACAAAATATTTTCTTTAAAAAACTTTAAAAGAACTGATATGATTTTTTTTTTCAGGGTGCAAGTCCTAGCAAATGAAGTTTTCCATAGTTAATACAGTAAAAATAAAGTTTTTAAAAACAGCTATCGCAAAGAATTACTTCAACTGAAGCATGTAAAGTTTTTAGAGCAATAAAATGCCCCCCTCAATGGAATTTTCTGTAAGATACTTATATTTTCTCGATTATCTTGATCAGGATAAGCATTAGTTTTGCTATTACTTAGGCTGAATATATATGTATACTTTTGTTCAACTTGTAAATAATAATACATATATATGCATATTTTGCCTCCTTGAGCGGACGTGAGAAGCCTGAATGGCAATAGAGAATACGGCGTTCTTGGCTCCATCACCATGGACAGTGATATACCCTCTCAGGAGGCAAACCCTGAGCCCATTAAAGCACCCGCTATCTATTCTGAATAACAATGAAGCACCGCTGCAATCAGGCTGGTGATATTGTTCATCTCTCATAGGGAAATAGTGGATTGGATCCCTAGTGAAGAAGTCGTGGATTTATGGAACGTTGGGCTGTCAAACAAAAGCAGCCAGTGACGGGGCTCTGCCAAGCCGATTTATTTGGGGGAGATAAGAAATAAACCACTGACCATGAACCACTGCTTCTTAATGGAATTACAGCTCAATATCTGACAATGGGCATTGCTTGGTAAATGCCAGTAGGATTAGGCTTACTTTGCAGTCCTTATATTCTTAATGTCATGTTTCAGTATGTTGGGAAGGGCAGTTTTTCCTTTTATTCCTCATGGCTTTGTAATCATGAAAAAAAAAACTGTGATTTATCTGATGTGAAAAGCAATCAACAAAATTTTTATTGCAATAAACACTGTCTAATTTGAATATTGCTGTACATTTCCAAAGAACCCAAACAAAAATGGATGTACAGTAAAAAAAAATGTGATTTGCATGTTGCTTGCAAATCAGCCTCGAGATGACAGTTAAGCCATTAGAGTGACTTAAAACTGATTTAATACTCATTATATAATTATAAAGTGATTGCAATATTAACTGCTCTAATGGCTGATTAGTACGTCAATAAATGGCAGGAAAGATTGCCACCATTAAGGCACTTCTTGTAATTCAGCATTGCTGCGATGCCTTATATAACTCAGCTATATGAAAACTGTAACAAAAGATTTGCTTCAACAGAAACCACAGCTTTGAAGGTGCAGCGAGATGGGCAGCCATCCGTCAGCAATTAGCCAGTCATGGTTTGCTATTCATTACATTTCTTGGAAATCTATCTTCTTTAAAAGAAATTTTAAAATGAAGAGATGAAGATGTTTAATATAATACTTTTGTGTAAATGACACGCTGTCTATGTTAATAGGCTTGGGACAGCATTTCTCAATCTGGTCCACAGGGATCCCATGACAGTCCACATTTTTGCTCCCTCCCAGCACACCTGCTATTACTATTAATTATTGATAATCATGGTTTCTCAATATTTCTCAGTATTTGCTATTACCTTATGCTGTACAATGCTTTCTCTTTCACTTATGGGCCTTGATTGACATTCATTTGAACTCAAAGTAGTCTAATTCATCAGTAATCAGTCATTTAACACCCTCTTCCAGCTTCTATTTGCTACCTGTCCTTTGACTTGCAGGGTACTTCAATATTTTCCACTTACCCATTATCAATCACCTATAGCCGATATATTCCTTTCTTTATACCTTGCAGAATAGCTAATACTGACCTGAACAAGTGAACAAAGACGACTCTTTAAAATACATTCAAAAGAATTTCTTATTTATTACATGCTCCTGGTCTCATAATCAACACCTCTGCACCTCCCTATGAATAGATACTGAAGGGGCTGAAATTTGGTCAGCACAAATGCCATCCAATTTTACCTCCTACAGAGTATACACTGCACAGCAATACAATATCTAGCAGCAAGAACTGGATAAAGCGAGAGTTGTCAGCTTGCAAAGAGCCCCTCCTCTTTTGGCTAAGACGTTTCCATAGCAACAATCATAGAACTTTTTTTTTCTGTTTCAGATAAAAATTTAATCTTATGATGAAATAAATAGGCAGTAAGAGATGAGAATGTGAGCAGCCTAAATGAGAAGTAATATGCTGACGGACAGAGTATTATTCATCACTTAAAGAAAGTCTGAAATATGGAACGTGGAAGTTACCAAAGCAATAATGATCAAACAGAGGATGATTGTGCAATATGAAGTAAGATAAAGTGGTTTAGGATAACTAAGGCAGAGCGGCCTCTTATTTAAACAAACAATAGGTGGTTGACTGGGAGTAAAGGAACTGATGAGAAAGATAAGATCATGGATGCAACAAATACCCGAGAAATCCAACACAGCCTAAGACCATTTCCTGCATGTTCAAGAACTTCCATCCATTGAGTAGTTCATTGAATAGTTATTCTTATGCATATTGTGTTTTTAGATGATCTCACCCCATGTCCCCTATATTATTGTACTGAAGAGTATCATTCAGCATTTGTTCAATGAACTTTTGTTCAATAGCCTAGAGTGCTAGTTTTTTGGCTCTCGTGATGAGTGTTGAAATAAACTATCACTTATCAAAATCGAGAAAGGCCGCTAGGATTATGTAGCTGATGTTAATAGGTGAGTAATTGAGAGTATTTCTTTGATGAAGAGAGTGCAAGGAGTGGTCCACAGGAGTTCCATTGCAGACTACACGTGTGCTTTGTGCAGGGCACATCGATTTCCATGGCAACCTAACCAGGCAACACTTTCATGTCTGTGCCTAACTCATACCAAGCTAGTTCACTGACAGGGTTCAGAAAAGTTTGCTGGTATGATTTATTCTGTCTGGAAAATGTCAACCAATATTTCAAAGCTTGTCAGTCTAAAAGTCATCAACCATGGAATTGCAGGGACTGCTGTTTTGCATACTGGATGTGCAAATTCATGGGGTTAGCAAACAGAGCCATGCGGATGAGAAATGGGCAGGGAATCACAGGTTTTCCTTTTAAGATTTATGGGGTGGAGCTGGGGAGAATCCAACACCACGCAAAAACAAACATAGAAATACACAGTTCCGGAAAAAATTAAGAGACTGCAGCAAAATTTTTGTTTCACACATTTTTCAATTTATGGGTGTGTGTATATATATTTTTTTTCAAACTCCAGCCTGGTTCTTCCCTGCTTCTCATTGATGAACGGCTTCTTCGTTGCTTTATGGGACTTCAGTCCTGCTTCTAGGAGCCTGATAGTAACTGTCCTAGCTGTGCACCTAACTGTGCGCACTTAATGTTTCCCATTCCTGTTGCAGGTCACTTGATGTCATCCTTCGGTTCATAGGAAACTGAATGAAAAGTTAATGGTCATCTCTGGCATTAGAAAGTCACTTCGGCAATTGCCTGACTGGTTTTTGGTCATTCCCAGTGTCTCCTGCTTCACCTTGTTCTTGTGTACTGCTGTCTTAGATACTTTGAGCCTGGAAGCAGCCTGCTGCTCAGTGTAGCCTTCTGGCAGCAGAGCCAGTATTAAACAAGGTTCAAAAAATGCAGATTTAAAAAAAATATAGAGTGGTCTGTCTGTACCATTTTGGCTGAAGAGAATACACTAAGTTAGGCATAGGAGTCAAAATGAGCTCACACAAGCACTGAACTGGCATGAAAACTGTAGCAGAGACCATTAAGACTAACTAAACACAAAAGAGAGGCAAGTGGAGCAATAGGAGGAAGCCCATTCACCTGACCCTCCCTCCAGAGACAGCAGACCCCTCAGCTCACAATGATATATCAATAACCAAGTAATGAAGTCTGCTCTTCCACACTTTCACTCATTACAAATATTCTAGCTCGGAGGAAAACCCCCGGACGACGACAATAATAATACTACAACGGTGCATCCTTCTGGATGAGTGAGTGCTAAAGATAAAGTGTGAAGATTGCTACACAAAGATGAATACCTTTAGTGACTGCTGTTTCAGCCCTTTCAAAATACATGATATGTATGAAATGACCTTGTCAGACATGCTGGTGTGTCCCACACTCCACCATTCATCGAATAGCGGTTCATGTCTGCAGCATGTTTGAGTCCATGGTGCTTGCAAACCAGACGTCCAGGGAAAGGCCAACACAATACGGTACTAACAAGACTTCAGCAGACACCACACCTGCTCACACCTCATTCCCAGCACCGTATAATCCTTCCTGCTCTTCCGTAGAATTGAATAATCACTTGCTTAGCGCTGAATGCCTGGCTGCACCCAGATTCAACTTGAGTTGCTATTCCTGACAGTTAGTTAGGTCAGATGCTGTGACTGTATAATCTGTAACCCATGTGCATATGTGTAAACTCAGTCTACCTTTTAAACACCTTTTTTCCCCGTTGCCACAGTTACAGCTGCAGTTACATCTTGATATTTCATCTGTTTTAAATTCAGTATATTTCACACAATATTTTGTCCTGCCATATTATTTATTCATATAATTTTATGCACATTATGTTTTAGTTCAACTCATGTAACTTTAGACTATTGCAAATTAAGCAATTAATCAAAACTTTGCTGGCTGTGAATTTCAGGTGATATAATCTTTGCCAATAATGAGTCTGTTGTTAAATCATTGTTATTCCATAAACTTAAATAAAAAAGGCTAGACCATTTGTTTCAACATTCTGCTCCAAGTAATTACAATACATATAAATCACATCAACATTTCCCATTGTAAGGTATTGCAATGCTGATCAGGTTGGCGACTTCACAACGTACCCGGACCACTGAGACGGTAAAGTAAACACCACGCCATATTGGTTTTGAATAATTTTAATGATGTTTTTTTGTACATTGCAGAAATAGCCCTATTCAGTGAGTTCAGAAGTGCAACATAAACAATATCAATTAAAGAAGGTTCTTGATGTCGGTCATCTGAAGTTGCAAACAAGATGTTCAATAGTTTACCAGTTTCACAGGCGCAATAGGTGACTTGCCTGTTTCATGCAAAAGCTGATGCTTCACCATTATGAAGGCCCTGGAACATAAACATGACAGGCAACAAAACATTAACAAAAAATATTACATTTATTTAGAGCAGGGACAGTCAAGCTGACTAGTACCTCCCAAGATATTTGGCACAGGAATGATTGATGATGTTCAATAAAATATACCCAAAATATACTTATCCAACCAGAAGGTGCAATGACACTTTTACCAAAAAGAGAAATGAGACCAGGTATTCTATAAATAGCCGAGTAACAAAAAACAGTTTCTCACTTTCAAATGAGCAGGCAGTTTATAGCAACAACAAAATAGAAATCAAGCAACATCAAATTCATAATAAAAAAGTAACACCTTAATTTGTCATTCTATATAAAACATGTTCCATCCTTCAGCACTGCAAAATAGGTATCCAAAAGTTAATAAATGATCTATTTGTACAGGTGAACAACATCAAAAAGCGCTTTACATCCATTGTGCACAAAAAAAATGACTATATTTTTGCAAAAATACAAAGTAAACAAAGTGCTCGTCTTTAGCCAGGGCACAAGAGAAGAATACAAAGGGACTGAGATACATAGTGTGCTCATCTGTATCATTCTCCTTCTCCTCGTGCTATGAGGTGTACAATACTGGCTTTAAAACTGGGAACACGATTCCATTTTCACGCCTCTGCACATCTGGATGGGTTAGGGTCAATCGATAAGACGTTCGTTTCGTGCCATCAAACAGAAAACGTTCCGTTCAAAAGCCTGCAAAGGGACTATAGCGGGCTGCAGCCCATTTTTTGTGAGTGATTTCAAAGTGCTGTTTCGTTTCTTTCTTCTTTTTTTTGCCAAAAGAGGGTGATGCATGATTATCGATCTCCCCTAATCAACGTCTTTGGGTCACTTCAGACACCTGTCTGCGTGTTCTCTGTTTTGTTTTTCAGAACATCGTCGATGCTGTCGTCCTCAATGACAACTGCAAGGGAGAGAAGGCAAGACACAAACACTGTCACGCTTTCGCCTGCACGCTTCTGCGTGTTAGTGAGGGGCAGCCTGCACTACAGCATCACGATAGTGAGCAAACAGAAAGCCAGCTTACACTGTTTGTATTTACCCAGGCGGCCGCGGTGGGGAGGAGGGGCAACTAGCCGACAGGCGTGTAAACCATACCATCAATGCGATCGGTCCCCTAATAGGCGTCTTCACAATTAATAGAATATATATCATGGGAGACAGCACAACAGCATTTAACATTTTCCTAAAAATGGCTCTTTGTTGTCTCCGGGGACTGGCAACCCTAGAAAGCCTCGGCTGCGGTAAACCACAGAAAAGGTGAATTAACTAATCCAGGTACATATGTGCACTTTCAAGCCATTCACTACAATCAGAATTACGGCAACGATGCTGTGTTATCCTTAGCCTGCATACAAAACGGAGATAACTCACTGGCCACCAAACTTTTGACAAGGAAAAAATATAATAATAATAATAATAATAATAATTAATAATAATTTTACTATAAGCCATTTCATAAGGGCTGAATTGAGTCTGACATAGGTCAAATACATGTATATTGTTTTATTTTTTGCCATACAACTGACAGCGTATTAAGATGGGGTGCGGAAATTTCTCTCACCTCGTTTACTTCTTCCAATCTGGCCGAGTTTGGGGGGTCTTTTATTTTGGGCAGCCCCAAAGAAGTTATTAGTATCCTGCAGACGACAGGTGATGGAGATCTGCCCCACGTCCTCGTCATCGCCATAGTGAGTTATTTTTTCCTCGTTGTAGGGTAATACATCCGACATGATGTCTCCCCCCACCACCAAACACTCGACTCTGATCGATTCAAATAAAAAAAAAAACGAAAAGAAAAACAAAGATAAGGGGTGAAAACTAATACGGAGTCTAGCAAAAAGCAAGCTTTAAAAATGAGAGAACAAAATGTGAGGCACGCTTAATCCTGTATTTCTCCCGGCCACTCTCGCATTATTTTAAGTTTCCGATGATTCTTTTCTCTTTTTTTGCGCACGTCGATTGAATAAAGAAACTACAATCGCCGATGTACGGGGCTGTTTCGGAAAGTCGCAGGGAAAAAGGCAGATCAAGATAAAAAAAAATGCAGATCGGAGAGCGATGCAAAAAAAAAAACTGATCCCTGGGAGACCTGACAGCGAGAAGACGTCACTGTGAGCCCGAAATTTTTCCAGTGCATACAGCGGCAATACCCCAATTCCCTCAGCTTCCCGAGGATGTTTTTACCGTCTCAATTCAAGAAGGCGTCCCCCACCCCAGCTGCCCGTCCTGGTTCAAGAACAATATTGCAGATTTATACAGCATGAGATTGAAATATGCTCAATTGACGTTGAAAGATAAAGTTGGTAAGATACGTGTAAGCCGAATTATACAGTTGTTTTTTTTTACCGAAACGACACGCGCTGGTAAGTCGCAAAATGATTATTTCAGCACCACAACGTGTAGAAAACTCAACGGAGCGCACACAGCCGGCAAGCGTGATATATTGACTTGAGTGTGGGTGTTCCCCTGGGTAGCCTAGTTTGAAGTAGGAAAACTGCCTTCAGATAATTGAATCGGGTATATTTAAAAACAGCAGACCAATGTTTAAAATATTAAAAAGCTGAATTGTACTTCACACACAACAACAAATGCTAGGCGAATGTCTGGGCAATTAAATGGTAGCACCACTATCTCATAAAAGGAATAAACAAATAAATAATTAATAAGATAAACATTGAACATAACATTACAAAGTTTATTGATATACACGTTTATTGATAGACTACTTTTTATTTATACGGTATTATTGGCGACATTATATACAGATACATATACAGAATGGCGTTTTCCATGTTTTTATTATTTTCTTGAAGAACAGTTCTTAACCGCATTTTTAGAATATTTTGGTATGTCTTTCCATATATATTTTTGCAAAATACAATATATCAATCAATGAGTTCTTTGTCTGCAAGAAAGCGTACCTGTAGTCTGAATACAGATAATAGGTATATATTCCCTACCACCCTTGATTAAAAAAGCGAAGTTTCCGACGGTAATGGCGTAATAGCTCCCTCTTCTGGTCGAATTCTCACTATACTCAATAGCACAATAATGATACTTACTAATTATTTTATTTTGAATACACGTATACTCATTTTCTCTTTACCATTTTGAAACCCATAAAATATCTCAGCATTTACCTTTTTTCATATGATAAGTAACTCTATCTGACTGAAAAACACGCGACAGCAGCAACCCCTTCAACAACTACCACTACTGCCACCAGCATTATCAAGCGTTTATGCAGAATCAAAAAGCATCTGAGATTTTATTATATATTCACGAATTCAGACTGAAGTCTGCAATAATCGCGGTTATGGAGAGAAACGGAAGGCAATTTTCAGTATGACGATAGTGCAATCTCTTACATGCCAATGTTCATGGACGTGCCGTTACATCAGCTTATATCCTTTGTTTCTGTATTCTTCACGATATCAGGTTTAAAAAACAGTTTTTCTCGCAGTTTTCGAGTTTTCGTTAACAGAATCAATACCGCCAGGGCATTATTAAGTATATTAAGTACATATTTTGCGCGTCTTGTGTTCATTTAATCAGGTACAATTCCCCAAGTGCTAGACAATCATGCAACGCAGTTTCAAATTAAGTATTAATTTATTTCCCCCCAAACCATTGTGCTCTTTAAATATACTGCTTCTAAGCAATTATTACTATTAGGTATTAGCCTACCTTCTAATGGGCATACCATCCAGCAAAATTGAGACCAGTGTTGATATTTTCCTGTTTCATAAATAAGTACCTTTTATAAACCGAAAATATTATGGTACTTAGGACAGCCTTTTTAGTTCTTATTTTACCAGTAGGCCTATGTGCATTCATTTGGGCTATATGCATGTATTAGTGAAATATTCAAGCAGTACACTGCTTTGCCAGAGCCAGACATATTACAAAGAACACTCGTTGTAGAATATCTGCATAAATCTGAAACAGAAATGTCCACATCTTATCTTTCGATGCACATGTTCTTTCGCATTTTCTCTTGTATCTGCTTGGCTCTTAATCGTTACTTGGATAAAACAAAAACTAATGAACGCAATTAGCAGTGTGACCCTGCCACCTACAGAAAGAACTGCAGAAGTTACATGGTCAGGTCACTTATTTTAATTGTGACTTTTCCAATCGCTCATTTCTTCTTTTCCCCGAACTACTTGGTTTGTCGTGCACGGTATATCCATTAGTGAATTACAGCGATTTGCGCACTTTTTGTTAAACATTGCCCTCAAGTGGTTAGTTAAGAAATTGCACTTCAAACGATATAAAGCGTGTCAATATCCATACGTGCAATTTAACATAGTGCAACAACCACAACAGAGAAGAATTAATAATGTAAATATTAATGATTCGGGGTCTCATGAGTCTGGACTCTAATGCAGACAAAAGACATCCCCAACAAGATCATGCCAATGTACAGTTTACGATTCACTTTGATAAAACAAGATACAAATCTGAATATATAGAGATATGGATGTATCTGCAAGGAAGAGATCCAGATAATAGTGCAAATACAGTGC
>JAODKL010000107.1:20599118-20618601 GCA_026780765.1 Petrocephalus schoutedeni
AAACTCCACACACATGGAACTGGGCCGGATTCGAACCCTGGTCCCAGAGGTGTGAGGCGACAGTGCTACCCACTGCATGAGGATGGTACTTGGCAAGAAAATATATTAAAGAAAAGATAAATTGCTGATTTTTACCATTAAACAATGGTAAATGTTGCTGCTGATTAAATGCTGGTCAAACAATTCTTCATTGTTTGTGTCTTTTGAAAGGCAATTAATTGTATTGTCTTTCTCTCTAACCTGTGCATGATGTCCATCATACTACAGACATAATAGCAGTTATTAGGATCAACATGTCCTTGTTTTAAGGATAGTACAGTGGCACAGTGGGTTTAAATCCTGCTCCTAGACTTCTGGAGGGTTTTTTGGATACTCCAGTTTCCTTTCACATTTAGGCAAAGTGGCATCTCTGAACTGCCCAAAGAATATTTTATTTTGCCCAAGATAGGCTCCAAGCTCATCATGACACTGTACTGAATAAGTGGTGTAGAATATAGTCATAGTCATTGATTTGCTTTATACCCTAAGTGACAAAAAACGTTAAGCACCCAGAAGTAATGGTCCAATTTGGATGTAGTTGTACACATGCAGACCAGCATTAGACAACATTACCAGCACTTGACAGAGTTTGATACGGGTCGCATTGTGGGTTTGCATGAGCCCAGACAATCGTATCGTGCAATTGCCCGGCATGTGGGGCAGATGTCAGATGTCGCAGTCACCTGATGTTGGTAACAATGGGCACGTGAGGGCACCCAGGCACATTGTGAAGGGTCCTGTCGCCCAAGACAACCACACAAGGAAGGATCGCATACTGCATTTCTCCACCATTACATCCCTACAGCGAAAGAGATCTCCAGTCTCCAGGTTGATAATGTTGGCACTTAGTTCCAAATCTAAAAGTCTGTTTCAAATGAGCTATCTGTATTTTTCTCATGAGATCTCATGAGGTCTCACCTTCAAACTTGCAGCAGAAACTTCGCTCATCGTGAAGATTTTCACCGAAGAACATTCATCAGTGTGACTCCATTAAAACAGTGTTAATGTGTCTGCAGAGGGTTGCAGTTGGGAAAAAATGTATATATTGGAGAAGCATCATAAGCAAAATAAGCAAAAAATAAATGGCAATATTAAAAATAAAAACTGAATACCAACAACGGGAAATTTTGCAAGCAAATGTATTAATTAATATGAAAACCAATGAGCACTATGATGACAATTTAATTGTTATAATGACAATAGTTATATCCTAGACATAAATGTTGCTGATATCCCACATACATATTTCTTTCAGACTGCAGATATCTGCAGAGTTTTGAGGGAAAGCGAACCCAGTGTGCTGTAAATGCTGACTCCATAGGCTCTCTTATAGCACAGCATACAGCCGAGAGCAACAAAAGCTGCATAAGAAAAGCGCCCCTGCTGGCCAAATAAAGCTACTGCTCCTCAGATCACCACTTCCCGTTTTGACTTTCCCTGCCCACTTTACTTTTTGTTCCTAGCACAGAAAGGTTTTTACCGGGTACCATGCTGCAGGACAAAATAGCTTTTATCTCCATTACGAATATTTCTTTGCTACTTTGTTATAAAGTACAATAGTCCATTGCCTCTGGATGTAGCAGTAAGATCAAAATATGACTAATTGTATCGCAAGGATCTTAAAGGTTAATTACACATCAATACATTAATTCCCGAAAATTAAACATGGTTTCATTTACTTTAGGTTTCACATCATTATTCATCTGGAATGCCATAAAAAGTGAAAAAAGTATCCCTGGCTAAAACTTTAATTAAAGACAGTGTGAGGAAGTTATGCAATCATGTCATAAGTCAAAGAGAGCATCCATCCCATAAGGGAGAACAAATAAAAGTGTGAAAGGCAGCCAAAGACGCTGGTGTGATTTGCACTTTAAAGCAATATTTGCAGTAAGCTGCCTTTGTGGGAGGCCTTGGCTCACTGACATAGCAGAATAATAAAGAGCTGCGTTGAATATTGTAGGACCTTTCAGAGTGAATGCTCACAGGGCCTGACTCATGCTGAGGCAATCACTATGTGTGCACATCAAATATTATCTCAAAACCTCCTTTATTTTCTCAAATAGCCATTATGCTGGACTCACTCGGCATTACATCCGCTGCTGCAGTTTTTGAATGATCCCAACATTATCCAGAAAACAGACAACAACAAAGACATATATGAATGAAATCGGTTCCCCTTTAGCTAGGCTCAGACATAACCAGAGAATATATTACAGTCTTTTGGTTCGGTTCCTTTGTTTATAGATGCAGCTCTAGTCCATATGCACAGGGTTTATAAGTCGCTATAAAAAAGAACATCAGTGCTTGAATTCATTTAGCCTTCTGGTGAAGATCCCACGTTCATGTAATGCTGCTGCAGTTTGCCTGGGCTCCTCCTTACAAAACTGATCACACTCATTCCCATACTCTTCATTGTATGATGCAGAAGGTTTTACTGCTATAGGTACTCCTTAAACTATTGGCAGCCGAAGGTCAAAGGTCAGGTTTAAAAAGGTGCTAAGACATTCCAGAATTTTTGAAAATGTGTCACTGGAGCATTAAAACACATAATAATGTTCTTTTTGGAGGTTTGTTGCTGATGGGCTTTGTTTACTATAAAACAAAAGAACGCAATGATGCTGTGTCCTTCATGTCCACGGCGTCCTTGGCAAGAGAAGTGGGGGGGGGGGGGCTGGGAATGACATTGCTCCCCCCAATACAGTCTCTCCTCCTTCTTCTTAAAAGAAAGTTGCACTCTGGGATGCTCATATTCATACATATTTTTGACACACCCAAACAAGGCTTGTTAGTGTAAACACACCTTTCAGGTCATCTCAATATGCCATTTATATCACCACCCGGTTCTGCCAGCCCTAACCCTCATCGTGGCTTAGAATCACAGAGAAAGCCCCCGGAGCTGTTCCTCCTTTACTGGGATATTATTGTAATAAAGATAATGCACCCCGCCAGCACCTTCACAGTTGAATTATATCTGGTGTACTTGTTTCCATCAGAACCTTACTTTTATCTGACTGTCCTGCGAGAGATAAAGAAGACAAATGTGAATAAAATCCAGAAAGTACTTCACCATAACAGAGGTCCTCCATGGTGAAAATGCCCAGCACAGCCATGAGCTATGATCTAACTCTGTAGCAGTGCCAACTTTTCTAATTACAAAGGAAAACTTCAGTTTGAACAACATTAGTGAGATAACACTGGTTTTCTCTTATTTTCCTGTCTCTGGGCATGACTTTAATGAGCTTGTGAACCTTGGGAGGTCCTGCTGGATGCCTGTGGAAACAAAGCCTCTATAATCATTCCCAAGTGTTCTCAAGGCCAATTTAATTTTAGGTGCAAGTTTCCTGTAGTGCGTGTGATGGCTATGAAGATCTCCCACCCAATTTTCCATTATTATTATTGCTTATTGTAACTTATTGTCTAACAATCACTAGAAACATTTTTATTAAATAAAACCTGCACTCTTGGGTTTACTACTGCAGTGAGTTTTTAATGAACTGTTTCTATTTACTGGGTTACTGTGGAAGGGATAAAAATATAAGTTGCATGTTGTTGACTCGTGTCAAATCTCCCCCCGCGTGTGGTACAGAACCCTCTGTGGCACCAATCCATCAGGCAGTCAGGGTCGCTACAGGAAGTTGGCTTATCCTCATACTGAATGGGCACTTGGATCTGTGCACTGGCACAGTTTGGCTATTATGGGTGTCTGCTTATTAGTGCATAACTTGATGTATCGAAGCCCAGTATTTCTCAGAGCATCTCAGGATGAAAAAAATCCTCTGATGCGCAATAATCTCATGTGCCTTTTTGTTCCAAATCACAGCACAAAAATTCTAGTCGTGTCTTCCTAACCTTAATGCGATCCGTCGAAAAGAATCTTTACCCCTCCGACATTCCATGAATCTTGTTAGCGTTCGCTGGACCACAAACAGTAATAATAAATCTTTTTTATAGATAGCATTAAAGGAGGAACAATAGAGGGGCTGCCAAGCATGTTTCTCCAAAACAATTAATTTAAACCTCACTCACTCACACAGGGACACAGGGGCTTGCAGTCGATGTTTTAAATTTCCATCACGGCTTTTCACCAAGCAGCACTATCCATCACCGCTTCTAGATGTGAGATACTCTGTGACAGGTGGATAATGCACGACAGGGGAGGATCCAGGTCAGCATGCGAGCTAAGTCGCACATGTACACAGACGGCGCACATCGCAGCCAGCAATAACTCGCCTGCCGCTGCCAATATTTCGTAGAATCCAGCAGAGTGGAAGAAGGACAGCAGGTTGTCTGGGGTTTGGCCACAGAGGGCCAACTGTTGAGCAGTTTGATGGAACTGGCGATGCCTGCGCTTAATGAAGCAAAGCATATTTGTTTGGAAGAGGAAAAGTGCTGGGTATTGTCTGCACAAATCCAAGGAGTCACCAACCAAAACCTACACATTAATAAAAGCCATTTGGCCGCACAGAGCCTTGGAAGTTTGACACATGCTGTTCCACTCCTCTGGCTGCCAAGTTCCTTGACTATGAATGACTTTTTTTTTATTTCCAGCATCAGTAAGGCCATGTTTATACCACAGTTATACCACACTTGCACATGAGACTTGGCATGCCCAGTGGTCCATAACAGTGGATAAGCAACTCATGGGAGAGGCAGAGATCACATGATGATGATGTTTATGACAATGAAGCATCTTAAAGGGTATGACTGGATTCTCTTCCCCAGGAGATGTATTAATTTATGCCCGCTTGCTGGGAGTCAGAGGGACACCAACTGACACAGAATGCATTATAAAACTGGGATAATGATTAGCTAGTATTCACCTCATACATTCCTATTTGCTGCGCGATTTGTGGCATGCCAACCATTCTCGACCAGGGACTGCCTGTTCCCATCAATCCATGGCCTCATTTATCCATTCATTTACCTTGTGTCAGTCTAATTTACTGTTCGGGAACAAAATGGCCGTGGATGTAGATCTTCTAAGTGCCCATTTGGTCGGAACTGTCCCGCTGGGTGACACGTCAAAACTTAGTGACTGGAAGGGAACATCCGAGGAATATTGATGGGGTTTGAGGAAACCCGTGACTTTCTACTGGGGGACAGCAAGTTCGAATCACTGAAGCATTCACTCTCATTTCGCAACATAAGGGTGTTTCTTGCAGAAGTGCACGATTGCGACAGCAATAAGAAAAATAAGGGATTGTTAGAAAGGGGATTCAGTGCTAGATAAATTGTCTACACTGGCTAAGTTTTACATGGAAGAGAAGCCAGCTGTTGCAAGGTACCTTATAATGCATTATTATGTTGAGCTTTGTGCTGCATTATGAAGGTGTTTATAGTGCATTATAGATGAGACCTTCATAGAGCATTAATAATGCATTATACACCTGGGTATAATGTGTTATGCCTTTTTATAAATAGTTACAGCCATGTTTATAATACATGAATGCATTATAATGCATTATGAAACTATGTGTAATGCAGTATAAGTAAAGTATTTAAGTAAAGCGTTATTGATTCGATTTTACAGAAGCATTACAAAAAATATCTCAGAGCACATCCCCACCACGAGCAGACAAATACATGAATGCAAATAGGAGTGCAGGTACATAGGAATTCTTTCACTTTTACATATCTTACACTGCATTGACACACACGCACATAGATGTGACAGAGAAGCTTCGAATCAGAACATGGGGATAATATATAGTACAATGCAGGTGCAGAGATGAGTTGGCACCCCATGCTGGGTTGTTCCCTGCTGTGCACTTGTAGCCGTCGGAATAGGCTCTGGACCCCCGCAACCCTAATTAGGAGAAGCGGTTACAGAAATTGGATGGATGGGTGGACAATGCAGGTACAAGTAAGGCAGGAACATGTCTTACAAACATGGAAGGCGAATGATCTCAATGGAACGACACAGTGATAGGTCAAAGAGGGGTGGGTCAGGAAAAGGTGGGGTTAAGACACTGAGACAAATGAATGGATGAACTTAACACACAGGCATACCTGCAGTTATCTGTTGAGATGGTGTGCTAGTTGGAACGAATCAGAACCTAATTGAAAACTCATCCCACAACAAGCCTACAGTGGGCAGGAATATTCATTTAGTTCAAATATTGAGATGCACAGCAAAAAAGCATATATTTCTTTCTGGGTATAAGCAATAAATAAATAAATAAATAAAATGTTGAGTGCAAGAAAGCAGAAGAAATCGTAGCATTTCATGTGGAAGTGTGATAACAGAGGCCACTGCCCCCAAAATGGCACATAAGTTTATTTTATGCTTCAAATGAAAAAATCCATTTACCAACCTCTCACTAGCTGTAATTGAATTAAGAATTTACACAAATGAGCAGTGGTTATTGCACTTGCACTTTAATTGACTATATTAAAATTATAGACGCATTCAATAAAATCTATAAAGCTACGCAAGATTTTTTTGATGCTGAATATGGAGCTGATTAGCATGCTCAATCTACACAGCTAACTACTCAGGGGCATATACAGGGGCAAGGCTACAAGGGCACTGGTTTCATGCTAAAAGCTGATTGGCCCCTGGAGTGCCCCCTCCTTCTGTCACTCGCTGATTCAAAGCATATCATTGGCTAGTCATAAGGTTGGCCCCTTTGCATAAATTATGGCCCCACTTTTGCCTCCCACCTTTCATGTCAAAGCACAGTTACTAACACATGTTAGACTATTGTTAAACAAACCAGTAAGCTGACTAAAAGTTAGTCTTAGATGCTTTAAAAAACAAATGCTGACACATCCGAATCAGTGATATAATGTTTGGCTTATATTTATACACTGCCCAGCCAAAAAAGATCACCATTAGAATTTCAATCAGCAAATACTTAAAAGCCAATGACTCACCTATCTGCAATACAAAATCTCTGCGAAAAATTAGTGCAAATCTGGTTGGGAAAAAGTTTGTAATGTTGCATAAGCAATGAAAATGCATGGGCCAATGTGCGCCATAGTCAAAGCCAAGGGCGGTCCAACGAAATATTAAAGTGTGCAACTTTTTTTTGTCCAGGCAGTGTATTAAATATAGCTATGCTGCTTATTTGACTTGAGTAATGTTGGGGGGGTCAGATATTTCAGTAAGAAACGAGGAAGGAGGTTAGGGACAGCTGTCAAGCTCGAAATGTCAGACACGGTGAGGCCGAGAGAAATTGTGCTGTGGAGACAAAGGACCTCAAGCTTGGAGTCAGGCAAATTGATGGGGGTGTTCTGTGGGCTGGGACTCTGTGTCTAGGACACGACAATGCTGGTTCTAATCCCATGGCTGGCAAAGTGATTTCTCATCACTCGGCCCTTGAGAAAAGCCCTTAACCCCAATTGCTCCAGGGTCTGGTGGACCCTGCTTGCTGAACTGTGTACCACTTAAGTTGAAAAATCAGCCTGTGAAATAAATGTAAATAACTAAGGCATGTGCTTCATAAGTAATAACAACGGGAGATATAATATCCAAATAGTTCTTTCATAATGAGCAGAGAAACTATGGGACAAGCAGGCCATTCCTTTGTACCAACAGTCGTAGTGGAGGGTGGGGGATAGTCCCCTTGGCAGATTTTGCAGGAGGGGGGAGTAGGGTCCCCTTCAGTAGGTTTTGCTGACTGGGGAGGGAGTGTCCCCTCACACCTCAGTAGATAGAGCTGACTGAAATTAATTTTGGGGGGCTTAGTCCCAGAATTGCACTATCTGGCTACATGCCCGCAGTGCTGGTGTCTAAACAGAGAGACTCGTCCCTCGCAGTTTTGCGTTACTCTTTGTGGCTGCCTTAAAGGTTACATGAGGTTATAATGTAGCTCATTCGTTCTCATGGGTAATGATGTCCAGCATCAGCAAAAGGTTGTGTTCATGTTATTGCATAGCAATTTGGTGCTTTTTTTAACTTGCCTGTTTTTTGTTTGTTTTGGATCCCATCGCTGCCATATGGTCTAATCAAGTAGAGCTCCCTCCACCTGCGAGGCCTGGCTGGCTGTCCAGTTTTACAGTTACAGTTGTTGAGTCATACAAATAGGATCTCCCTGTGCTAAGCCTACAATGGTGGTTGGGAATCCTCTTTACATGTTCACATCATACCTTAAACAGAAACAGCCTGGAATGAAAACTCTTCACTAAATCTCTGGTCTCAGAACTCCTTTCGTCTCATGATTATATTCGTATTTTCAGTTGTGCAGACAGAAAAAGCCATATATTAGGCATAAGAACTAATACTAGTTTGATCCATGTAAGTGAAAATTTGGACCCTGATATCAATAACGAGTTTAGTTCTTTCTACTCTGTTCCACCTGCAAGTTATTCTTACAGATGGTTCATGTATTCCATTCAAGAACTACAGTATATTAGTTAACAGTTAACTAATTAGTTTATAATTAACGAATACAGTTCCTGCATGGAATACATGAACCGTCATAATTGATTAATGATAAACTAATACTTATTTAATTAATGCATTAAGAAAGTGTGTACTACTGCATTATTTGTGTTCCCTCGAGTAAAGTGTTACCGTTTTTTTAACAGTAGTTAGTAACACTTTACTTGATGGGACACATAATGTAATATGTAAAATTCATTAATGATTAACAAACACGAGATCAGTATTTCCCTTGTGTCATTCATTACTTGTACTTCAGTAGTTCCTTAATAGTTCCTACAGTAGTTCACTGAGATTTACATCATTTACAGATATAGTAACAAATATGATAACTGTTTGGGGTAAAAGCTGCATTAACAATGATCATATATGAAATCTGTATTTAACTTGTGTCATTCATGAATTGTTCCTGGAATAGTTCCTTCAGTAGTTCAAGTTTTATGGCATTAACAGATGCAATAACAAATATAGTAACTGTTTGAGATGTAACATGCGTCACGATTCATTAGTGGTGAACAAGCATGAGATCACTAGTCTCGTGAACACAGACATTCTGAAGCACCTGCAGACCCGTAGCTATCATGCATGTTTATGTTATTTTGCTCCGATATTCTACAGTGTGCTCTTCAACTGATGTTTATAAGATCCACTGCAAGAGAAAATAACAACCAACGTTGGAAGCCAACGTGCTCTTTCAGTCTTATGAGCTTCAACAACATTTCTTCTGAGCTCCTCTTAAATCTCCTTTGGTCAAGTCAAATTGCATTTGAATAGAATTCTGTTTATAGGAATAGGTCCAAAGACCTATGACCAAAATAGGTATGGCAGGGCAGGTCAAACCCATACCTGATTAATTTGAACACCTGAAACCAGTTACCATGTGGTCAAGAGGCCATTGTTCTAGAGGTCAAAATTAGATCCCATTTTAAGAGTTATTCATGCTGAGGTCCAGATCATTTCCAGTGGGTTTACAAATTTTCTCTTGCAACTGTATGGAGGTGGAAAATGCAAAGCAGGTTTATGATTTTTCAGTATTAAAAAGTAACTCAACTTTAAGAGTGGTTGAATAATCAAATACTCTTTAGCCAGTTTTTTAAATTAGCCAGGTTATTATACCCTAACTACAAATAATATATTTGTAAACACATTTACACAATCTGATTATGCTTATGCTAATTATAAATACCAAAGAGGAAGCATTGCAATATTACCAAAAAACCAACTCTTAAGATTAAGAATAATCCAAATACCTCAAATAATCTGTTTAATTTCATGTAAATATAAATGCTGTGAATTCACACAAAACATGCATAATTTTCTATATTTATTATCAATATTTCAGCCTTGAAGCCTTATACCTTTACAGTCGAGGGTTAGATTGCTGTCATGTTGTAGTCATCTTTGTTGTCATTGTGCACATGCACAACAAAATCAGGTGCTAGGCTTCCCTCGTCCAAGCATCATAAATACTGCGGTGCATTATGTCTACTGTTATGTATTACTGTTGTGTTACACATGCATTCACACATATATAAAGCCCAGTTTCTCTTTAATTAGGGGCTTCTTCCATGCTTTATCATGTTGTTCTTGTGTAGGCTACTGCATGTTGAACCTGGAAGCAGCCTGCCGCTCAGTGTAACCTTCTGCCAGCAGAACCGGGATTAAACCAGGATTTAAAAATGCTGTACAGTATATACACACACTGAAATGGGGCGCGAGTCTTTGTGTGGCGCATAGGCAAAGAGTGCAGTTCAGCTGAGTTTCCTGTTGCTGTGCTGGTTTTCCTCCTACCATCATAAGACATGCAGTTTAGGATGAACAATGTCTTTAAATTTCCTGTAGTCAGTGAATGTGTGCCCTGTGATGGACTGACATCCCCTCCAGGCCGTCCGCTACCTTGGGACCTAGTATACCGAGGATGCTTTCCAAGTTTGCCAAAAACATATATCGGATTAGTGATTTTGGAAAAGTAACCACTTATGGTACTGAAGGCACTGTTTGATTTTTTTGCATATTTTTTCAACAAATGAAAGATATATATCTATGAATAAATAAAGTACCCCCAGGCATCTTCCATAGCAGCTTATTCATTGAAGGGAATGAGCCAGGTCCCTTGACAGCACATGGCAGAAAGCGGAAGACATGCCAGTCCACTGCTACCACTAGAAATCAGTGGTGTTTCCAATTCTGTGGAAGTGGGCGTGGCCTGAGACTGGACTGACACAAAATATAAATATATAAAGGAGCCATTTGCGAAAAAAGAAAAACACTGAGGATGAAAGAAACCAAGAGTGGATAACTACAGATCCTGGAGTTGGTGTCTAGACTGTGGTCTGTATTAGCAGGAAAAAACAAAACAGAACATGTTAATTTATGCATAATTGAAACAAGGAATGGCAACCCGACTCTCCCTCCAAATATGGCCCTAGGCTATCCTCCCCACTTCTAACAGACAAATAAAGAAGCACTTTCTGTTGTGTCTTGTGAAGTACCCAGGAAATTTAATAAGCCTTGAGGTAGTGGGCTGAAAGAAAAGGCATGTACCCTTGAACTGGCTAGGGAGAATGGGCTAGAGAGAATCTTAACTAGGAAAGGATCTGGGAAAGACAGGCAGCTTTCAACAGTGGTCCAGACCCCTCCAGCCATTTGGAAGCACCAAGGGCCCTCATGGTACAAGGTGCGGCATCAAACTCTGCTGCAATTTCAGATTATAAGGCAGACAGCGTGCTGTCAAGGAGATAGAAACACAAACATACAAGGTCAGGAGAAAACAGCCTGCTGCTTAGTTTTCATGGATAGATAGTTACTGGTGAAGAAAGGAAGAATGTGCAGTTTTCTGGGCTCAGGTTCAGAGGCAGCTGCTTACCTTAAATCTGATATTCATTTAGTCCCAATGAAAAATGCCAATATGAGAATGTTGTTGCTATTTTGTTATATAACACAATGCTCAACCAAATATGTTATATACATAATCTTTGAAAGTGAAATGAGTACGCTGAAAAAAAGCTTGGGCATGTAAATACTGAAAAAGTCATATAATTATCACAAATGTGGCCTATTGAGTTGAAAGCCAATGTTTGATTTAAGTTTTTATTATATAATTTGGTTCACAAAATAAATTTCCAACATATCCTAGAAACACATTAATAGGAAGCTGACTGATCTGTGAAAAATGACGTTGCCGGGAGAAAAAAAATCTTGATTTTTGATTAATGCTTTTGGCAGTACAGTTACATAATGTCGCAAATGACGCAGAGAGAAACAAGCGGCTTGAACAGAGTGTGCACTCCAGCAAGCTGTACCACAGTATTCGCTAAAGATCATGAAGGCGAGTGTATCTTCATTACAGGTTTATGTGTGTGACAGGAACTTCAGAGGCAAGCTTAATGAAGTGAGCCTCAAACACACACACACACACACACATCTAGCAGAAAAGCTGATTAGTTACCACCGGCAGTGTGCCGCATTCTCCTAGCTTAAAATACACAGCATGACCACAATCTGTTTCCCAGCTTTGTGACTCTGAGGCTGCTTTGCCTCTAATCCTAGCTGGAGGTAGGCATCCCCCTAGGGGAGAAATGCAAATGGCCGGTACACTAATCTGTTTCCCTAAAAATAGCCACTTTGTGGGTCTGCACATCTGGTGACATATAGTGTAGGAGCTGTAAATTTCCCTCCATAATGCAGCCTCACCTTCCCAATAAACGACATGACAGCCTTTACTTGGAAGCCAAGCAGCCGATCAGGCCCAACTATTCCCCCGAGGTACCATGATTTTTCATTAGAGCCTGCTCTCTGCACGTTACGTTATGGAACATTCATTAGAATTAATAATGCATAAGAAATGAGGGATTCGACACCAGCTGCTCTGTTAGACAATTTGGTTAAGAAAAATGTTAGAATAAGTAGCATCCTGTTGCCTTGCTACATTGCTTAACAAACAATGCCTGTCACATTACAATTTTCCTAGAGCAGCATTACTGTACAAATTGTCTTTTTGGAGCATGTGACTTTGTTGTACTCTTTGTGATAAGATCAAAACAATAAGAAGTGAGTGAGAGTGGTCACAATCCAGACCTTCTCAGCTCCTCTTCCAATGTATAAGGCAGTCTTTCCCAATCTGGTCCTCAGGGTTCCACAGACAGTCCACATTTTTGCTCTTGGTAGCTGGGAGGGAGCATTTTTTTTGAGCCATTTTTAAACAACTGCAGATTCCAAGATCATCAGTTCAAACAACTGTACGTAAGTACAAGTTAGTCAGATGTGTCACCACTTCGCCATGGTCTGGAAGAAAACCCAAAACTGTCAGCCTCAGATGAGAGGAAATTGGTTAGGATGTTCAGGACCAACCCAGGAACCACAAAGGCTCAAGCCTGCCATGAACTGGAAGCTGCTGGAGCACCAGTGTCACTGTTGACAGTGAAGAGAGTTTTACGTCGCCATGGACTGAGAGGGTGCCGACCAAGAAAGAAGAACCTGCTCCAAAATCGACACCTTCTAGCTTGACTGAAATTTGCAGCACCCGACATGGAAAAAACCAAATGGCTTCCGGAGAGAAGTTTGAGACAAAGATCGAGCTATTTGTATGTTTGGTATGTTTGAGTAAAGGTGAGGCTTTCAAACCTAAGATCACCGCACCAGCTGTCAAGCATGCTGGTGGTAGCCTCATGCTCTGGGGCTGTTTCGCTGCCACTGGTACTGCTGCATTGCACAAAGTGCATGTTTAATGAAGAAGGACTACCTCCAAATTCTTCAACTTCACCCCAAATCAACAGCAATAGTCAACAGTATTGGTAGCACTTTCTGAAGCCCATAGTCATAAAGCCAAATAACTGTTCTTATAAATTATTGTAACACATTCATAAGGTATTATAAACTCTGCTAGATTTAGCATAACACATTATAGCCATGTTTCTCATGCTTTATGAATGCTCAGTGAAGGTGTCATCTATAATGTACTATAAATACCTTCATAATGCATTATCAGTATAAGAATTAAGGATGCTTTGCACTACATTATGAAGGTGTTTATAGTGCATTATAGATGACACCTTCATTGAGCCTTTATACTGAATAATTCAGATGATTATGATGTGTTATGCCTTTTTATAAATAGTTATCGCTGGGTTTACAATACTTTATGAATGCATTATAATGTATTATGAAGGCATGGGTAATGTAGTATAATAAATGCTTTAAATATAAAAAAATAATTTCAAAAACATTAAATTATAATAATGTATCCAAAATTATTAGCAAAAGATAATCTGAACAGCATTCTTTCCCAAAACAAATATGCTGTATGGCGGTAAACCCTGAGTGGCAGTGTAATATAAAGGAGGATTAAGGAGGCCCTCAAATTTGCAGTGTGTGGGATCATCATGCACTCCCAATTACTGACTGCTGTGACCCGATTCCCGCCGGCAATTTCAACGCTTCTTTACTGGTTTCCTTTGGGTTAAACCGGGCTGCAGCAGACAGTAGACGTTGATTCCCTGCTGAGTTTCAAAATCTCACTTCTGCCGTCGCTATCATAATGCGCAACGTTAAATGGCAAACGCAAAGTGAGACATTTCATTTAAGAGCGGAATGTTATCTGCTGCCGCTCTCGCCTGAGAGTCCTTCTGTCTGTCAATCCTGGAGACTATCTTGGGAGAAACATCCAGCCAGCTTTCTCTACAACCCAAATATAAAATTACCCACACTGATTCCTAGTCTTCACAGCCGCTACCGTTAAACAGTAATTCTGCATTTTCCTCTTTGAAAACTGGCACTGCACTGAATAATAATCACCCATCCATCTTCTAACCAGATATTGAGTACAGGGCCATAGGGTAAATAATAATACTACTAATAATAATAATAATAACAAGAATAATATTCCAGTTTAACTAAGGGACTTCATGATCAGTTGTTTCTGCATTGAATAACTTCATTAGAGGTGGATTTGTTTTCTCAGAATAAGTAATTTCACGTCAGTGTCGGTTTATAGAGTTCTAGATTACAGGTTTCTTACTTAAATAGGTTTACATAGTAGTTGCAGACCATACAAATTCTGTCCCACTCTAGATATGTGTATTATGTTTTAAATAGAAATATACATACTATAAACATCATAAATCATCTTTGCCATGCAGATAACCATGATAACCAGTGTAGCTCACTCGGGCCCTGTCTGTTATCACTGACACCCCATCATAGACCCCCTTCAGGTAATTCATACTGCGAGGATACTCACCATCTACCACCACAGACTGCAAAAAATGACCTTTTCATGCAACCACCAACCATCTGGGAGAGTATAAACCAAGCTCCCCCCAGCTAGTAAACAATAAGTCATCCTTGAATAAATAAATAGCGCATTATACTGGGAAGAGTATTGATAATAACCTGCAAAGCAACATTGCTACAACGCTGAACAAACAATGCCTGTCATATTATATTTTCTTGCAGCAACATTATAATTTGTCTGGTTGGAGCACGTGACTTTACTGTCCTCTTTGTGGTCCTCTAATAATTGATAGTTTTTATTGATCCCAGTGAGGAAATTCTTTTCTCACCTCCCCCAAACTTGTTCTCCATGAGAGCAAATTTGGCCATGAAGGGCAGCCACCTCTAGCAGCCCCCAGGGAGCCATGGGTCAGGGGCCTTGCTCAACCCACTGGGCCACACCCTGCCCCCTAATACGACATGACGATGTATTAAATATGTATATCATGGCGGAAATATTTAGAGAATAAGCATTTGGATGTAGATGTATAATTAGCACTGTTGTATTTCCACAAAGAGCTCAAAATAATTCAGCTCAAATTGTAGTTGCAGTTTCCATGGATGGAAAAGCTGGGGTAGACTTTCCATAGCCTGATCAGATTTTAATCCCTATCAGGAACTTAATCCTTTCTGCGTTGTGCAGGATTTTGCTTATTTTTTTTCGTACTTCCTACATATTATCTTAGCCAAATGTCTGGTATCGTTATAATCCCATATGGCAACAGACGGATTAAAATCTACTTTTAAATGAGATCTTCAAGCACTAGGGAGCTTAATCCACTATGCATAATTTGTGCTCCTGAAACATCTATTGGATTCTAAGTCATACTCTTCAAAATAAGATGCATTCACTCTATTATGAATGTTTCTTATTGCACCAAACTAGAGTTCCCCTTTATATTGAGCTCAAAAACTGTGATACAAAGTGCTTATGTGTGCTCTGTTCATATTTTTCTTGCATCCTGAAACAGCAATTTTAGGTTTGTTGCTAAGAAGGTTTCTTGGTGTCCTCTTTTCTCCAGTCCACCCTGAAAAGGTAGTTTATGTTCTATTAAAACTGGCCTATTGTGATGTCATGTCAGGTGTTCCATTCAGCATTTAGAGTCACAGAGGCTTTACTACAGAATATATCAGCAACAGAAGCAGATATCTAGTCTAAATAAATGGATATCGTTCTACTTAAAGCAGTCATTATACTGCATGATACATACCTTCATAATACATTATAATGCATTCATAAAGTATTATAGACCTGACTATAACTATGTATAAAAAGGCATAACACATTATAGTCATGTGCATTATGCATTATGAATGCGGTAAGGTCTCATCTATAATGCACTATAAACACCTTCATAATGCAGCACAACGTATCCTTAATCCTTACACTGATTGTTATAATGAATTGCGAAGGTACTGTATCTACAGTGCATTGTAGATGAGACCTTCATAGAGCATTCATAAGTAATAGAAACATATACATATGTTTCTACATATACAAGCTATAATGTGGCCTTTTATATAAATATTTATATAAAATAATAATAATAATAATAATAGGTATTAGGCTTCATGAGTATGGGCTTCATAGAATATGATACCGATAAATGTCTTGTGCAAAACAACAAGTTATAATTTGAGTATAAGGGACTGGGTTTGGAGAAAAGTCAAAACATTATGACCAGGATCAATTATGCATCACCTCTTCCTCTGGTTTCCGTCTCCAAACCTCATACTGGGGAAAAAAATTGAATGAGGGTTTAAATTATAGAGGATTTTAATCATATTCAGTGTTGTGCCCCAATTCATATTTGTAGGCTTGCAAGCTCTAAAGAACTGAATCTGGGCAGACTCAACACTTTCCAGTGTAATCCCTAACCTTTTTGTTGTTGAATTTCTTGCATAAATCAACTCTGTCAATGCAGAAATGGAATATTCCAATATTACTAAATTAATCCTGTAAAAATACGTATTTTTTTCACAAAACTTGAATGTGTAATGAATAGAATGTTCTGTGGTTGTGCTTAATAAGAATACCAGATATGTAAATAATTTCCATACTTTTGGTACAGTACTACCTATGGTACTAAAATATATTATTACAATAGAGCTTACGATGCATTTGCAAAAATGAACTGCTTAGGGATACTAATATTAAAACAACATGGCAGCCAAAACAGTTACCGTACTCATTTGCCAGAATTAATGAAGGTGACAGCTCTCTTAGAGGGAGAATAGAGGGAGGTGAAAACAGAACAGCTCCTGTTATTACCTTAAAATGTTTTTGTGGGCTGTTGATTGCATTTTAGGTCTACTGTAATGGCCCGTTTCAGTAAACAGCTGCTGTTTGGTAAAGTGTGCCTGGCAACCACCTCCACATTTGGTTTGAATCATTTTTGCATCACACATTTGCCACCATAAATAGACACCCACAGGACCACACTCTGCATTTACTCAGTACAGTGTGATCCTCATAAAGACGTAATATGACATGCCGGCAGTAAACAGACACGTCATGGTACAACTGGTGTATTAACCTCAGCACTGAATGAATGTTTACGAACATTAATGTTAGTGGCCTGTCTTACTTGTGTGATAAATTAAGAGTCTTGCCCTGTAGTTGCAGATACTGTAGTTTCAGAGTGTCCCAAGGAAGCACACTGGACAACAGTGCTCTTTTAAAGAAACACCTAGGAAGTGCTGAATTACAGGCTGGTGGTTTTTCTTCGCAAACTTTCTTTAAGCATGCTGGATACCCGACCTGGAACCAAATAACAATGTATAATGAAGCACATATTCTAGTGTCTATTGCATATAATTTCCCTGCATTTCCCCACAGAATGCTTTCACTCTGTTTTTGTCCCGAAATTCTCCCGAGTCGCTAACAATAATGACCCATAATTGCGAACTATTTCCCTGCCGCCCCCACCCTCGGGTTAGGCCATCTCTCTCGTTACATCCATCTTCCTCGCCGTTCGCTGTCAGGGCTGAACAGCCACGTTGCCGGAAAGCGGGAAAGGAAATGGAGGTTCTAGGACGCATTTTAAGTAGCGTCTGATTCACGCCTGAAAAAAAGGTGAGGTGACATGCTAATCAGATAACATGTCTGAAGCCTGCTAAACCCCGAGGCGGATCGGGAACTTTCAGCTCCCTGCCCACGTGCAGTCGGCTCCTCAAACTAATTAGATACAAGTGCCATATTCGCTATTGCGCCCCAGTCCGACCTTGCCGTCAGTGCGAGGTATTGTGGAGTGCAAATGAAACATACCGAGTGTTATCTTCTCTGCTTTCAGTCCAGCCCTGATGTGTCCAGCTTAACCCTCCTTTACTTGAGGGGACACAAATAATGAGGTATTATGCTATTACTGATGCATTAATTAACCACAAACTAATTGTTAGTTACAAACTGATCTCATGTTTATAATTTATAAACTGTCACACATCTTTTATCTCAAACAAGTACTATATTTGCTACTGTATTTGTTACTTATGTAAACATTTGTGAATTACTAAAGGAACTGCTGCCTACTATTGTACTACTGGCTACTGAACTGCTAAGGAACAATTGAAGGAAAAAGTGAAATACTGATGTTTGTTCGTCATTAATGAATCATGACACGTCTTAAGTAGCGACTATATTTGTTCATGAATTTTTCATGATGTGTACTTCAGTAGTAATTGAGTTACTACTACTGTAAGTATTTGTGTCCTCTCAGGTAATAATGGTGTTACCCCTTCCTGTTCCTGCCCTGTCCTGTACCCGCCCGACCTTCCCCGTGTGCCTTCCTCTCATCCCATGTGTTCCTTGTAGGACTGATTTACCTAGCTACAGAACCTCTTCTCACCGTGACCCCAACTCTGTATCTGCTCGCCAATTTCAGTATTGTTGAAAGTGCCTAGTAGTAAAAGGTGGCCTTCAGCTTGCCAAGTTTCATGTCTGACAGCCCATCTCTGCTATGCTTTATCTATTCCATACCAAGCCTGCTCGTTTCACTCATGGATCCCTCTTGTCTAATGCACCTAAACCAAATTGATTTTTAGACTATCAGCCTATTCTGTTTTCTTCACCCCTTTGCTTTCTTTCTGCTTCCAAACAACTTTGCTTTAAATGTTAAGGTTACAAAAAATACTTACCTCTTTTCTTGCCTGTTATAAGCATCACTGCTTATAAGAGGCAAGCTGTTGAGACAGGGTTTGCTAAAGCTGCATGTAAAACAAAGTTTCTGCTTCAGACAGGCAAGAATTTGGCAAAGAAAAGAATAATTTTCTATTCGTATGCATAGATCTGTCTGCTGTTTTATGTAAATATGACATTTTGACAGGTTGAATACATTTTACGTAACAGCTCTCCGCAGATGCACTATTCACAAGTTCTTTCAGCTCCTTTTGTTATTCAAGTGCAGGAGAATCAAACTCAACATCTGCTGAACAGTAAGTATCACACAAGGCTCAGATGTGTTGCCCCATATTACAAGAATTTCTGTCTTGATTCATGGGTTTTGCATTTCATATTTCCTACTAGTATTAACATAAATTTTAGTGTCCAGAGCGAGGCAGACACTACATTACAGGAGCCCATTAAGAATGATAGCAGCTATGCTGTGCTTCCATTGAATGACCAGTAACAAGTGTGAATTAGCAAATTGGAACAAACATGCACAGAAAGAACGGAATAAGAGCTTTTCAAATCAAAAACCAGTGAAAAGATAAGAATATTCAGGATTCGCAAGAGACCAGCTAAGGGTGGGTACCAATAAGCCATGTGAGACAAATAGTATTAGTTATTGA
>JAODKL010000107.1:20623749-20649140 GCA_026780765.1 Petrocephalus schoutedeni
AGTGTCAATCAGAAGAGACAGACACAGAGTCTGGTGAGGAGATCACCAGTGCTGAAGCTGCCCCCTCACCAGCTGAAGTACTGAAGTCCAAGAGTGGTAACATCTGCTGGCGATTAGTACCTCCTGAAGATACTAATGTCAGAACAGTAAACCGGGCAAATATGGCATAAAAATCTGGGCAGCCTGTGATGCAAAAACCAGCTATACATGGAATCGACAGGTTTACACAGGAAAATCTGCGAGTGGCATCCCTAAGAGGAACCAGGGAATACTTGTAGGCCTTTTTCTTGAAGTAAATATATACGGGTCGCCACCCTAAGACCAATACTGCTATGGATAATACTATTATAAAATTATTATTATTATTATTATTTTTACAGCTGTGTTCTAATACCCCTCAGTAATAGTCAGGTAACATTTAAACCTTTTATTTATTTGTATAATTCTCCTGAGGTTCATTTTACCAGTTTTTGGGATTGAATACGAGAGGCATGCTGTCAGGGGGCCACACCCAAAAATTTTAAAACCAAATTTTAAAATCTTTTCATGGATAAGGAAGCCTAACAAGGTAACCAAGAGGTAAGGAAACAAAAGTGGATGATAAATAATTGTTTAAGGGTGTTTTATGGCTGATTTAAGACATGGGTCGGTGCCGACCCGCCACGCCTGCCTAGGATCACTGATGCATACGTAAAGCTAGGATCATAGGAGGACTAGACTGGCTGGAGGGTGCCAGGGCTGGATCGCCCTGGAGAGATAAGGGACCTATTTGGTTATCTACCCAGACATTTACACTCAGTTCGCATATGTCGCTTTGCCTATTTAAATCCAGAGCATTTTGAAGTCTTCTGCCATCACTACAAAATTGGAATGCTACTTTTTTGGCAAAAAACAATGGCTGAGCCTCTTGAATACCTAATGATGATGAGGCATGTTGCAAGGTTATTGCTTATAGAGTGCTGTGCAAACATCTTTGGCTTTTTGCTGCATCATTGAGTTACATGAAAATATGAGTTCTACATTCAACACATGTGTAATACCTTATTATTTGGAAAGTATTATATAATTTTGATAGTAATCAGTCCTCAACTGTCTTTTAAGTAAACATTGAAAAAGACCATTTGTAATGACAGAGCACAACTGATAAATTTCCAAACTGTATCATTAATACAAGCCATGCATTGTATGTTTTTAGAAGCACAACTGCAGAGGCCTGTATAGACATTTACAGTGTCATCCACAATTATTGGCACCCCTTGTAAAGATTTGTAAAAAGGGTTATAGAAAATCCACCTCTTGGTGAAATTACTTCATCTCACACTGAAAATAAATGAGAAAAGCCCAAACTTTCACTGAAATAAATTTATTCAAACGAAAACAAATCCTTCATCAAGAAATAATTCTTTTCAAGATTGTTATTATTAATTATTAGGAACACAATGTAACCGAAGCATATTTCACAAGTAAATTGTATATCTTTGACTTGATTGGAGTGTGTAGGAACCTTCAAGCTGTATTCCAAGACTTCCTGATATATAAGATGGCAGAGTGCTTTAATAATTTAGCTTTAAGTATTTCTTGGTATTCAGCTGCATTATGGGTAAAACCTCAGTAATTCAGGATTTACCAATTATTAAACCCAGATTTGTGTACCATCTCATTCAGTCAGGTTAAACAGGAGAGTAACGTATGACTGGACTACAAGTGCATTACACCAGTGAATCATTTTGGTATTTATTTACTGACCATCCTCCTGAAGCACCAGTGTTGTCTCAGTGACTTATGCTGATTTCTTTGCTTTTATAGTTTATGTTAAGTTAAATTTAGGTAGAATTAAAGATCACAATTGCAAATTGATTTCCTACTGTGAAAACTGATCAGCACCCTACAGATTTGAGAATCTGGCAGTGCCCTGGTGTAATATCAATTAACTGAATGATTGCTTGATAAAAAACCGAGGGAAAAGAGGGATTAACAATGAACCCTTTTCCCGTGATAATTTCCCCATGTGAAATTTGCCTACCGTTTAATGATGCTCTGGGGTCAGATTGACCCCAAACACGGGATAGGGGTTAAATGAGTAGGAGAGAAACTAGAATACAGACTATAGAGTTCTGGCTTGAGTGCTTAAGTACACAGCTGTAGTGGAGGCAGGCCCCAGTGACATTTTATCATGGCCTTATATTTTTCGCATCTTATACTTCAGTAAAGCTCAGGCCAGACATCTCTTCTTTGTGTAATTGAACTCATGTGGCATTTCGGCAATAGCGAGGCCTCATAGGGCAGCTCCCATATTAAAAGTCAGCAGGTGGAAAACGAGCAATCTGAAATCAAGGAACCCATGTGAAACATTAAGATGTTGGAAAGAATAATGGTTTGTAATTTCCTAAAGCCCACCCCTCACCCCTAGATGCACACCCACCCTCACATGCACGCCATGCTAGAATGTAATTGGTTTCCACTGGCAGCCTTGGCACAGCCCCCCCCCCCCTCCCCCACACACACACACACACACACACACTTCTTTCCTAATACCAGATTCAAATGAACTCACATAAAACATCTAAAAGGTTTTCTTTTGTTTATTTTCCCATATTGGGCCTGTGTGAATACAACTGGATAAATGGATAGGTGAAATATAGTTATTGTGGCAATAGAGTGAAAAAGCCGTATGGAGAAGATTAGCAGTGGTTTGGCTACATACATGAAGGTTACAGATTCAAATTCAGGAGAGACATCAGTCTTTTACCTGCACATCATATGTCATGTGACAGCTGGTGTGAAATATCAGGCTTTCTAAGTGGCCAGAGTATCAGAGCAATGCGGGGTTACGCTGAGCGATGTATGCTCCTGCTGGCATTATATTGGCCCAGCATTATGGTTTGTTTTGGGGGCATGGTTTTTTTATTGCCCTTGCACGCCCCCCCCCCCCCCCTGTACCCAGGCCAGACCTTCAGTCCTTCGAAAGGGGATTGGAAATGTCAGATTTGCCCTTGCATTAGGAGTGTGTCCACAGGCCTTTCATTATAGACTAACAGCATAGCATTAGAGCTTTCTCATTGCATTTATCCAAGGAAGAGTCATGGCTTCATACTGTCCAGACGATAAAGTGTAATTATAATGAAAAATGGAGCCGAGTTCTGAATGGCATTGTGCTTTTAGCTTTTTTTTCTTCAAGGCAAAATATTCTAAAGTAGAGGTCATCAGGAAAGAGGCAGAATGTTTACACAATGCATCATTCTCTGCATACAAGCGTGTACAACCTTGTGCGTACTAAGAGCTTTTGGGAGTTGCACATCATATCCTAAGGCATGGAACATCGCATCTACCATATTGTTATTCATGAAAGGATGATGCTGAACAGACATGTAAGTTAACTGTCTTAACCCTTGAATAGTGATTCAGGATGCTTAGGAAAGGTTGCTCATCACACAGGCATACTGTACATAACCTCAAAAGTTTTGCATATTGATCCTGTGCTAAAAGCCATCAGCATCAAACTTATTGCAGACAGGTCATGACCTTGCTGCTTTGGAGACATTCAAGCACATGAGTAGGAGTCTATATTAACATGGATGTGGCCGGTTGCCTAATCTACAGTAACTCAGAGGGATCACCATAGAATATTTTTCTCTAGGCCATACGTAACTAAATACAGACATATCATGATTTCTCCACACCAAAGGGCAGAGGGAGGAGTCTTTTCTCTAATAATGTGTGACCAAACTGTCTAGAGATAAGAATAAGAAAAAGAATATAACTGGTGTTGTGTGCGAGTCGAGCAACAAAAAAATAAAACAAAAATTGGTCATTTAATTAATCCAGTTTGCTCACTTTTCATTGTTTATATATTCCACGCATATAGCGTTCCTAAATTAAAATCGTGCACATGTAAAATATATGTACATATCAGTTCTAACAGTAAAGTCAGCCTGCCAGCCTTTTTTATAATAACAGCCGTGGGTATGATTCATATCAGATGATGGCACAGAAAGGGAGACCTTGTATTATTCCTGAGTTACGTTCCTCTCCCTAGCTTTAGAAATACTGTCTCACAAGTACCTAAAACAAAGTACCATAGCCAAATATTATATTGTACATTACCAAAGATGTATATTTGTGACAAGCGGGATGAAGGACGCAGGAGCGGGAGATGGAATAAACAGAAGTGGGTTTTATTAACTAAGAACTGAACAGAAATAAAGTGGACCATTTGGGATAAATCAATAACAAATGGCATACACAAGCCCACAGGAGCAACAATGTTAATGTCAGGACTGGGATGTACATTTATGCACAGACTATTAAGGGGCCTGAACGAGAGGCAGCTGGAGTGCATTACAGGAGGGCAGGAATGAGAGGTATGACAAATGCATATAAGGAGTAACTTGTTAGGGAGAAACAGGAGGAGGAGATTTGGGTCTGAATCACCTACTGTCATGGATAGCACCAAGGAATCCACGTCGTCGTCACAGCTATGCACCTCTGGGGGTTCCGATCCATAGGACTTCCCCGAGGTTCCACGTCCTGTCAACCAGTTTTTCTGACCTTACCGGTTGCTCCCGTTTCGAACACTCCCCTCTCAGCTGTGCCGTGTTTTCCCGTTTTAGGTCTTCCCTATATTAGGCAACTCCGCTCTACGATCTGTGCGAGATCTTCATGGTGTGCCCTGAGTTTGAGCGTTTTTTCTCGTGTTTGCTTATCTGTGTTCTGACCCCTGCTTTGTTTCCTAGACTCCGGGTTTCTGCCTGCCCCCTATCTGGATCGACGCCAATCGCCCGACCGCCACCTGTACTCTCGACTTCGTTTTTTGCCTCTGCCTCTTTCCAGACCGACGCCGATCGCTCGACCTCTGCCTGGATTTACGACTGTGCTTTTCGCCTTTCCCTGTGGAGTGTCCCCGTAAAACAGCGAGACTTACAGCAGTGCCGCGTCCGCGTCCATCTTACATCCACAACACCTACTGCCTAAATATGTGCAAATATGTATGTATGAATTAATACTGAAGCGCTTCATGACTTAATACTAAAGCACTAATTACCATTTTATCAGAAAGAGTACATTATTTTAGAAGCAGTAAGCAAGGCTATTGTAGTGCAGGCTATAGCTCATAAATAGAACCTTGACAATTATTCACAATATGGAATTTTCTGGTATAAAATATGTGTATTGATTTGTACAATGGCGGTCTTTAAACAGTGTTATACCCGGGAATTATTACTGAGGTCTGTACATCTTTTATATAATTAAACCCTTAATGGGATCATTCATCGATGATGTAGAATTGACAGTGTTATGGTACTGTATAATGTAATCTCTTACCATTCTAAGCCAATTAGAATTAGAATTAGAAGTGACCATATTACCCCATTTATACTGGGGCATAGTCAAAACATCTTTTCATCTCATAAATTTAAGCTTCTGAAAAATGTGTCCGTTTGGGTTTACTTGATTCAGGTACTCAGTTTGATCTTGGGCCTGCTTTGAAGACATTATTCCAAAATAAGGCTCCCTGTGAACATTAGCCAGAAGCATGTCTGTTTTTCTTATCTGTTCTGTCTCCCTTAATTGGCACGGTGAGCTCAGGGAAAGTAAATTGGCAGTAAGATGACAGCTGTTTCAACAGACAGTAGTCTCATACCTCAGACCTAGTTCCCAATCTTTCAGCAGACTGAAATTTTCCAAAGCAATTAAACAGTTTGTCAGTAAAAAGTAATACCAGAATCAACAATTTTAACAAATTTCTTATTTGTATAAGTTCAAAATTGAGAACACAATAGAGAGAGATGAAAAAGAGCTGACTTCTGATAATGACTGATGTTTACGTTGGGTTTAGTTAAGCTTTGGCAATGATCATTAGCTCAGAAATAGCCCACAGCAGATTTCTGTAATTAGCGGACCACAGCTCAGTATAATAACGATCGTAGCCGTCACGTGTCTGTACAACTGTATAAATTTTCTGCATCACTGAAACACTCCCAGTTTCATAATCCTCTACACGTGGCCACGGCTGCAAAAAAAACGTCATAGCGATCCAGAGACAGCTTTCCAGATTAAAAAACGAAAGATAAGCGAGTTGCTATGGAGCGGGATAAATCAGCGCCTCGCTGGATATTGCGGGATGAGTCACCGCTCGCTTGATCGCTTGCCGCCTCAGAGTGAATGCGTTTTCTGACGTGTGTACTGAGACAGGGGCTGGAGCTGCCCCCTGACTGCCTTTGTCATAATGCTGTGAGAGGTTTATGCTTGCCAGGGTTGCCAGCTTTGGTCAGCTGTCTGGCGTGAGATTTTCAATTCGAGACAAGTGCGTCTGCACACGCATTTTCTACTTATAGCTACTTATAACACTTACATTGATATACAATGGAATAATATAGATTTGCAGTAAGATTCCTTGCGTGAGCCTGAAAGCCTGAGAGTCACACCAGATGCATGAGAGCTGCCAACCTTGCTTGGTATTCGGTAACCAGTGGCGGCTGGTGGCTAACAAACACTGAGCAGGTAAAAAGATAATACATTTTGAAATAGGGTGAAGGGTGAAGTTTTCCAAAGCTGAGCGAAAATGTATTTTTAAATGACAGCAAAAAGTATATTAATGAGTTATTTCAAAGTTACTTGTTTCATTATTTGATATTTCATAATTTAATCTCAAAATCTCAAAAAGAATCGAATAATTCTTCTTTGGATCAGCTGCCTCCATGACAATACAATGGCTAGGAAAAACAACTGCTTTGTTCCGCAAGAGGAAAATCAGATGAGGCGAGGTCTTGGCAGTTAATCCAACCCTCGGTTTCTGTAAACATTTGTCGCCTTTTGTTTAGTGACTCATGCCTGCAAGACAGCATGTGGGGCTGTGTTTCCGCATGTACCCACTGCTATACAGAGTGGGCTGAATTTAAAGGATCGGATATTCTGTGCGGAAGCTAAAGAAACTCATTTATTCTAAATTGGTCACCAACGATGGCTTTAGCCTCAGCGCAAATGCAGGTTTGGCCTAGGGGTGGTGCCGTGAAGTCATCCGCCATATCGTGGCCAAATTAATACTAACAGCCTGCTGTTTTTATTCCTGGCAATTGATCTGACATTGGATCTTGATTAGTAGAGAGATCAGACAACTTCATGTCTGAGTGGACTGTTTGTTTGCCCAGAAGCACCCAGTGTGTAGCTCGGTGGGTTAGCCCCATCATTGGCAGAATAGAACATCTCAGTTGGGCCCTTGAGCAAGGCCCTTAATCATCCAGAATGCTGCCGGGGTGCTGGATAAATGACCTGACCCTGTGCTTGGATCCCAAGCTTCTCTCTGATTGGGAAACACTGCTCTAAACGTTTGAGCCAGGGACCAACACCATGGTCCATTCTGACAGACACTTTGATCAAAATGCAGTGTTCACCATGGACATGGTACTTAAAAATGTAGCCTAGATAGCTATTTTCCTCAATCAAAACATTTTAACATGGACGCAGCAGGAGTCTTTCCACAGATACATTTGTCCATAAAATTACTGCATGAACGTGTGCACATATCTACCATACATTTTGGCCAAGAGTTACAGAAATTGCCCAAGTGTGATTGCACTGAAGTTTCACTTTTCCCTATACCTGAACGGTAAGTGTGGCATTTGACTTCCAAAGTTCCTCCAGCTGTAATCTGAAATTCAGACATACATCAAAGTCTAAGAATCTTCAAATACAAAATAAATAATACATCTGGAATGTGGACATTGCCGCACATAGTGATTGTCTAGTTAGATTTATTAGTGGACTGAATGGACAGATAAAAATGTCAGTTTGTATCACAATGTGCAAATAAATTATAATAAATAATAACATTTATATAATATAATATAATATCATATAATATAATATAATGTTAAAAATAAATACAATTATAGGTAAAAGTATACAATCTTAATTGTGCAATTATACGGAGGTATGGTATATTGCAAAGTTCAAGGTATCATGAAATATTGAACAAATATTTATTTTATCTATATTCTATTTACAATTATTTATTTGTGTTTTCCACCTTGTTTTCTGAGAAAGTACAAATGTATCAGTTACAGTGAAACTATGTAACTACATAGTCTGTCATCTGCATGTAGTAGTCTCGAGATTACATTTCCTATTTAATATCCCTATAAGTGTATTAGAAGACAAATTCTAATATTCCTATACAGTAAGAGTTTATACAGATTAAATAAATACTATACCGGAAATTATATTGAAGTAATGAATGCTGGTAGTCTGGGATCTGCAGTAAAACACCACTGAAGCTAATTTCTTTTAAATAAATTAGAGTTTTCTACTTAGAACTCATCCATTTGTAATAAAGATTACCGACTGTTACGGTTCGTTAGCAGTTTTCTGTCAAGCCTATCATGTATCCACGCACGCCCCATGACACCTACCGCCAGAAAGCACATCAAACAGCACTTTCAAATCAGTCTTTTACATCAAACAGCTTTTTAAAATATCTTAGCAGCAGCCCCGCAGTCACAATGTGCCCATATCCGGGCGCATTTAGCACACGCCGCTCCCTCACTGGCGTCACTGCTCTTTCGTATCGATTCCCCAACGCTCCCTTATGGGTAATCTGGGACTCGCAGAGAGTAAGAGTGACAACAGCACTGACGTGTTCGCGGCATACAGATCACAGGAACCCCGACTGAGATCTCCTCAGGGAGAGTGGGTGCTGTTTACTGTGTTGCATTCTGGGAAAATTACCCAGCTTGAGTGGATCAGTGCCTGGGCTCTGGGGGCCACCGATGATTGAGCTAGGGAAGTGAAGGCCCCATTCATAATGACAGTGATTTCACCTCTGAGCAATAATCACCACAACAGTGAGCTCTAACCAGAAATGGCTCGGATAGGTATTTTGCCACACCCTGATGGCGTGCCAAAGGCTCGCTACAGAGCCATTGAATTGTCAATTGTTTAATTTGGTCAAGATTAGGGCATGTACTACAAAGTTTCTTCATTAAAGGGAAAAAGATAGAGGTCAGCAGCATCGCTTCTACTGAACATTACCATTTAGAGGGCGAAGATCCCAGATGGTATGCAAAACCTGTGTCATCCATCACTGTTTCTGCTTATGCACTTATCAAGAACCATTTACGATAAATGTATTCCTAATGGATTCCTTAGTTTCCTGTGTTCATGAGTTAGTTATCTCTTTGTCTCGTTATAGATGGAATTACAAATGGTGGACATTTAAGCCTTACTAGTGACTACCATTCCAGAATAGTAAAACCCTAGACAAATGAAGAGTCACAAATAAACTTTCACCTTAGTGAGCAACTTCTCAGTCTCTCGCAATCTCTCCAGCCCTCGTGGCCAGTCAGTCTGTCACTGGAGACCCACAGATAAACATTGTTCAAAAGGCCTCCTTCTGTAGATTTATAACTGTTACAATCCCCTGCCTCACTAAGCATCTGGGAGGTGTCCCCAGAGGTTTAAGCTGAATTCATTTCTCACAGTAGTTTCAAAGAGATGTTCCCAGCAAAAAGCTGACGGCATCCCTACCATTTGCAGATAATATTGTTCTTTTGGCCACAGTCTGACTTAGACCCCTGGCACACACTTCATGCAGTTCACTGCCGGGTGTGAAGCAGCAGGGAATTACAATTAGCACCTCCAAATCTGAGGCTATGGTGCTCTCTTGGAAAAGGGTAGGTTGCTGCTTTCAAAGTGGGGAGGAGGGGAGACTATATCCCCAGTGACATCAGTATTTTGTTTGCGAGTGGTGGCAAGAGGAAATGTCAGATTGACAGGCAGACCAGCTTGTTGGAGGTGGATGGGGGTGAAGGCAAAGCTGAGTCATCAGATGAGAATAGTAGTTTAGTGGTGAATCTACGTGCTGTCTTCATGAGCTTTAGGGAAAGAGCCTGGTCAGGAGTACGCACAGCCGACACTAGGGTTACCAGGCTCACTCTTCCTGATAGGCTTGTTTGTTCATCTGGAGCTAAGATGGTTTGGGCATTTCATAAGGATGCCTCCTAGTCGGCTGCAAGGGGAGATTTTTCAAGCACGTCCCACTGGGTAGAAACCCTGGGCCAGGAACTGGGCATGCTGGACGGACTGTGTAGTTAGCTTGAGAAAATTCGGTAATCCCCAAAATAAGCTAGAGTGGCCATGGAAGGAGAGTTTGTTTTTTCATTTTAAAACAAACTGACTTTTAAAAATATTTCTAGTGTCAATGTATGATTCAGTAACTGATTCATTTAACAAAATAAGGCTTACAGTCAAATTACTTCCCACCCACCACCTCACGTCCAAACTTTTTCTCCCCTTGTGACATCACTGTCCAGCTGTAATTCTGAAAGTAACTCTGATTTTAGAAGTACAAGAAGGATATTACTGAGGTTCCATTTTTTATCATTATATATATATATATATATATTCCTCTTCATACTGACTGATGGAAATAAAAATCTGTTTCCCTGTGATCTTGTCAACCAGTGTTTCTTAGTTATGGTCACTTTGATCTGAACAGGAGCACAGTGGTCGTGGACATTAACTTCAGTATTACAGTCCATCTACCCATCCATCCTACACTTATTCTGCACAGAATCACAGTGAGTCTGGAGCCTATCCAGAGAATTGGATACCTGGAAGGGACACCATCTATCAGAGGGCATACACCTTCATTCAGACTTTCACCTGCTTTGGGCAATTTGAATCAACAACTGGCAATAACCTAAAACACATGGAGGAAGGTGGGGTACCTGAGGGAAGCCCGCACAGCACAGGAAGCCCTGGTGGTGTGGGGGCAACTGTGATACCCAATGAGCCATTGATACACCCTCTATTATTGTCCATAAATGGCCATATGTGAAACATAAACAACACCCCCCCGCCCCGCCGCATATGAAGCCTGCCTCCCGCGTCTTAGCTGTCTGTCATGTACCAGATTGAGAAGATGTGGGTGTGCTATTGTTGCCATTAGCAACGAGCATGAAGCGTGGGATTGGGTAGGACAGGTGTGACCAACAAAATGAATCACAATCAATATACATATGTCACCTGCATATTAGATTGCTCTTTGGATGGGTGATAAAGATATGTCAAGGAAGATCAGTGTCAGAAGTGTTACGGCCTGCTTTTGTAGCACGTAGGGATGACTGATACCATGAACAGAGAGCCTCCATCGTCTTTAGGAGCGTTATACCTTGATGTTCTGTTGCACACAAAGCAGTCACAAGTATTTTTTTTCCCTGCACTTCCTGCAGGGCAGCTATGCTATAATAATGTCGCAGCAAGTGCCTGGATTAGTAGTGGGCTGATATAGAAAAGAGAAGATGATCTGTACATACAGTCAGACTCTCATGAATTTTTATACCTGCATACATACTGAGAAAATAATTCACTTTTATTCCTTTACAAATTCCGTTTTCCGTTACAAATGAAAAGACATTCATATGCAAATAAAAGAAGAGATGTTGAAAACAAGCAAATTAGAAGTAGATGTGCAATAAATCAGATACAAACGCTGATCCAGTATCTGTTAATTGTTCCTGATTTCCTTCATTAATTAATCATTATGATGCAAAAGCTTTTTTAATATGTAATGTTATCTGCAGGTATTCAAGGTATGATTATGCTCGTCTCAGTCTCAGCACAAAGAGAAGAAAGCAGCCTTCTCGGTGTTCTCTACAGTGCATGCTCATTCTCATGTAAACTAGAATCCATTATAAACTAGTCATGCAAAACATGTGAACCTGAATTAGACTTGTGAATCTTCTCTTTTATTTGCTCTGTCTATAGATGCATCTGTGGATCCAATGATCAGTCTGGGGGGGGGGGTAATTACTGCCTTGGCCCCCTCCCCCCCCCCCCCCCCCCCCCCCACAAAAAAAAAAGAAATAACAAATAACCCAGAGATGCTAAAAATGAATGATTTAGACATTCTGTGTACGCATAAGTGACATGTCTTCCCTCCTCCAAGTCGACAACATTTACTGTCACCATGCACCTGCCGTCAACAACTTTTACTGTTGCCACTCACCCGTCCTCCCCTCCCTACCCAACAAAATTTACCCCCTTTTATCTTTTGCCCAGCCATCAGATCTGTTTTGGCAGTGACACTGGGGAGCCTGCAACAGACTTGGAGAGCGGTACAAACTAGAACGCCACGGAGAGAAAAAGCAATGCTGTGCAGAGAGAGAGAGAGAGAGGAAGAGACAGACAGAGGGAACATATTTTTCAAAGTGCTCAGTTCTCTGGCGAAACGGAAGTGATCTCCAAGCAGAACAAAGTCGCCACTCTGTCAGATGGCAGCGCTAAGCTAGGAAACATCATTAAAACATGCCAGTTCCTGTCAGACCTTCCACTGGTAAGCTCAGCCCTGCCAGACTCTGAGAAGAAGCCAGCATGCGGCGGGGAGGACTGGGGGGGGGTAGAAAATCAGCAAAACTGACAGCCAAGGCAAAGGACTTTTGCTGAAATAATGCCACATTCATTACTGCATTGTTATAGCAGAGCCGGGTGACTCTGTGTCTCTATGCTAGACGTGTGAAACAGGCAGTCGGTGCCAGCTGCCTTAAACCTTCTCATGTTGTCTTTCGTCAGTGTGGAACGCAGAAAGAAAACACATAGGCATTTCATTTTGACTTTCTATGGATTAAAGTTGTCAATATTACTGACCTTGCTGCCAAATAACCAAATATTGTGTAATTAATTACTATTTTATCTATGGCCTATGGTATAGTCTTCCGGACTATAAAATGGTTGCTTTGAAAGCTGAATACGTTAAATGGTGGACATTTAAGCCTTATTAGTGACTACCATTCCAGAATAGTAAAACTCTAGACAAGGCAACAAAATACTCATATGCCCAATAAAAAGAAAAACTCTTTTTTTCTAAATTTATAGGTCAAGAATAAATGAAGAGTCCCAAATAACCTTTCACCTTTGAGAGCGACTTCTCTCCAGCCCTTGTGGCCTGTCAGTCTGTCTCTGAGGAATCACACTGATTGTGTTGATTCCTCTGTGGAGTTCTCAATATTACTGACCTTGTTGACAAACACCCAAAAATTGTGTAATTAATTACCATTTTTATCTATGGCCTGTGGTTTTTTCTTCCGGACTATATAAGGGTATCTGAATACATTACGCCTGGCTCTAAAAGCTCTGAAGAATACCTTCTTCACAAAAACTGGTAATTAAACTTTAACTGAGAAATGGCTTATAATAGGTGGACTGAAAGACTTCTTATAGATTTATATTTTTTAAAAGCAGCTTTAATGGCATGTGGGCGGCATGGTGACTCAGTGGTGTGGCCTCACGGCCCAGCACTAGGGGTGTTCAGTTCCGGACCCCGACTTTTTGTCTGTATAATTCTCCCCGTGCTCACTTGAGCTTCCTCCCGATACTTCAATTGCCTCCCTCAGTCTAAAGCAATAATTTCCAACACAGTCCTCGGGGCCCCCAGCCTGTCCACGTTTGGATGTGGACTGTCTGACAAGGAGCTGGGAGGAAGCAACAACATGGACCCTCTGTTGCAGTTGAGATTGAAGGTTGAGGTCCAACCACAGGGTCAGGGCACTTATCTGGCACTTTGCCCAAGAACCCAACAGGGATGTGATTATTTTCCTCAGGATGGGATTGGAATTGATGACCTTCTGATCCCAGAGGTCTAACCCACTGAGCCATACACCACCCCGTATCCACACTCATCGCAATGCTCTTCTAGATAAGAAGGTGTGGAAGATGGATCGGTGAATTAACTATAGCTTATATATTTCGTGGTTATGTTCTATTGCCAAAGTTTAACCAGTTTAATTGAATGTATCGTTAAGTCTGGACAAATTAGTTACTGGAAAATGATTTTCTGTTCTTGTGATTAGTTGAAGGCCACTTTAATGTTAACTTGCACATGGTTTTTTGTCTAAATAGGGAGCTTACATCATATTATTAAATGCCAGGCATGTTGTTCTCCAGAAAAGACAGGGAGAGAGATGGAGCAGAGAAAGGGGTCATTTGCAGGAGATAGGAAAGTGTTTCATCATCCTCGAGCTGAACCATCCCATCCAGGAATGATGTTTCCTCTTGGTCTCCCCAAACTGTGATTAATAGCTGTTATAAATTCCATCATAAATGTCACAGCAATGTATGTCTTTATTCCTCAAGTTTATCTGCCAAAACTGGCAAAAGCATCCGATTAGGCAATTTATTGTAATATTGCCATATCTGCGACTTTTTACGACCCACTGAAGAGTACTCAGCCGCACTTTATTTGTGGGATTTAATGCTAAACTGTTGTGAACACTAGGGCCTGTCAGCTGAACATGAAAAATGACCCTTATGAATAAGTGGACACCATCCAGTCCAACTCTACAATGTGACCTTCTAAATTAAAAAAGTCCTGAACTCATAATGAAAATAAAAACAAGGGGGTGAATACTATAAAGAATAACAGACTACAGATATTCCAAAGGTTACATCTGAAACACACTATATACTATCAATATAATATAATACATTTTTTTCCCATTTATTGTGTTCCAAACTCTAAAAGCTGGAGGATTCTAATTGCATCACAGACTTGGACTTACATCAAAAATGTTTGGGGCTTTACTGCTTGCTCTGTAGTCAATCTATACATATTGTTTTTATCAGTGAAGAAGCAGAATTACAGTTGTGTGCCCTTAGGCTGTCATAAAAACCAGCTACTACTTGACATCTTTACCAAGTTCAGTTCTGGAATGCATAATACCAGGTTTCCCATCGTAGGATTGAGATTAAGAGAGCCAATGCTCGGTAGAAAATGCTCCTCTCCCTTCTGCCACTTGTTTTCACCCACAAAATATTTCCTCTGAAGGAAACTTTTAACACCATAGGGTTAGAAAAAGGTTTTAAATAATGGGACGTAAAGGGTGCCATCTGTCTTAATTAAGCAGCACAACACACAATCAAGATTTACCAGCCAACTGCTGTTTTCTAAGGCATGCACACATCGTTTTCCTCTGAGTGATGAAACTGAACAACAAAGATGTGAAAAGAGCATCTAAAGTGGTTAGTCCCTTTGTAAGCTTTTGTCCATCACAATAGTTGATTTTAATGAGTCGGGTGATGGACAGATTAGATTCAGAACATGTCTTTATAAAATGGAAGAGGGGTGTATAGACATACCTGCACCTCAAGCTGCCTCATGGTATGGCAGACCCAGGCCCGGCCAGGCCCCATTGCTGCCCTTCCCACAACCCCATCATATTCTTTTGTGCTTTGAACTTGCATTACTGCCAAATCAGCTCTCTTTAAAAAACATATTTTTTAGGGAAGGCAATGTTAAGTTCTTATGCTTCTTATGATCGCCCTTCAAGCTGTTAATTTTATAGTCCTGTCTCATACTTCCTCCAAAAGACATCAGAAGATGACGGCTAATAACCAAGCCGTGGGGTTCCAGTTCCCCAAGGGAAGAGATTATCTCAAAGTTAAAGTTAATGGATAATAAATTTGATTTCCGCTAAGGAGTCAGCTTAGTAGCACTCTTGAGTGAAAAACAAACGATTCATCATTGCATTCCTTCCAACTGAACTCCAGCAAATGCTATGAGTGAATGAAGATGCTTCTCATATGCCTCGTTTCTACCAACGCAGAGCTGGTGCTGGGCTGGTTCTCGCTTGGTGCCTTTTCAGAACCAGCCTGCATTTCCACCAAAAAGAACAGAACTGAAATGTTACATACGAAGAAGTAAAGGTCCATATGCATTCCACTTTTCCGATTTTTCTGAAGTTTTTATAAGCAGCTGAGCCCTGTCTCTATTGCCTGTATCCACTCTTGTCTCTGTATAGGCCCACCCGTCTGTGTGTGTATGTGAGTTTATTCTCACTGGCTGTTTTACCTTTTAAGGATTACACAATAAAAGATTCTGCTAAAAAATGAATTGTGCTGCCCACCTCATGATCTTTTAGCCACTAGAGCTCCCCAGTATTTTATTAGACCTATGTAGTGTTTTGAATTTATTAATAAATCTAGTCAGCAAATCGATTTTTAGTTTTTCACTGGGTAAAAAAAAATGATGCAACGTTGTTCTGCCAATGAACTGGTATGTGGAAGGCTTGGACGTGATAGCCCTTCCTACTTTCTCTGATTTTATGGTTCCAAATTCTGAGACTAGCTTTTCTGTGGTGCCATGCTGGAGCAATGTTTTCTGGCCCAGGGACAGTTTTTCTGCAGTGGAAATGCACGGCACTTGTTCCAGAATGGGAAAAAGTCTGGCAAGCAAGGTTGTGGACAGTTTCGGGCTTTTTTGACCTGGAGAGTTGGTCTATTTTCATGCTTTGGCCTTAAAACAGACAGCCTTGTAGCTCAGTGGAAAGATATTTCCTGGGATAAATTCTCAGACATATTTCACCCACCGGTGCTCAAGCAGAAAGCTGCATCCATTGTAAATTCTGGTGGACGGTCTGTGTGGTACAAGGGGCAGTAGTAGATGTCCTGTCTCTGATCAGCGCCTTACAGTCATCTCCTCTTGAGTCCGAATGCCACTCAATTCCCCAAAGTGTGACCCCCCTCCCCGCAGGAGTGCCAGCCCAAGGGGAAGGGTAATGCATGCCTGTGGTGTTATAACTTCATAAGTTTAAAATTATAACATTTAATCCATTTAATTCCCTGATGTGGACAGTTTGTCTCAGGAGTGTAGGTGTTTGAATAAGATTATTTGATTCTTCACAAACCAAAATTATGCCTTCTCCCATGGTCTGTGTGTGTGTACATGTAGATTATGTTTATATTACACTGTGGGGACAATATGTCCCATATAATGTGATAATAACCAGTTATTTTTATGCTGTGGGGACCATTTTTCAGGTCCCACAAAGATCTGCAAATGCAGTCCAAAAACTAAAAATGCCAAAAGGTTTTGTTTGGTAACTTATGGTTAAGGTTAGGCCTGGGTAGGGGTTACGGTTTTCATGTTAGGATTAGAGTTTCCCCATAGAAATGAATGGAGAGTCCCCACAAAGACATGATTAGAAACATGTGCGTGTGTCTGTGTTAATGCTTGTGGGCAGGACAGTGTGAAGCGAAGCTGGGTCTGGTATTTGGTGTAGTACTTATGCGCCCCCTTGTGGTGGCTTCCGTGTATAACAGAACATCATAACCGTTTCCTGAAACATTTATACCTGGGGTCTCCAACTCCAGTCCTGGTGAGCTACTACCCAGGAGGTATTCTGTCCTACCTGGCTTCTAATGAGCCACACCTCCTCCTGGGATTTACCTGAGAATAGGTGTGGCTCATTAGAAGCCAGGTAGGACTAGTCCACCAGGACCGGAGTTGGAGACCCCTGATTTAGACAGTGCCCCCCCCCCCAGTTTGCTAAATGAAATGAGTGCCCCCTCAGAATATGCCGCCGTGGCTAATTTTGCAACCTGCCACTGTCAAGATCCACCAAAGTGTTCGCTGAAATGAGGATAGCTGGGAAAAACTAATTCTCAAGACACCAAAAATACCCCACGTTGGTAACTAAATGCAGGTATCGTTCTCACATTATACATATTGCTGTTATTTTCCCTAACAATTAGTAAGGAAAGCATCTCAGGTCAAGCTTCATTAAACTACTACTTTACTTTATGGATAAACTTTTGAGGGCATGTAAGACATCTGATGCTAAATATGAACCCAGTACACTATAAATAAACTTAAGCCAGGTATGAACACTACAGAAACAGCTGGGCTACAGAGACACATTCAATTTAATCTCATTTCCATCTGCTATGACTTTAGACTCATTCCATTTGTCTTTTTAGCAAATGATCTAGATCCCTTGGGAATTGCATTCATTTGCCTGGTCTAAACTGATACTGGGCGCACAGCATAAAAAAAAAACAAATTGGGTGACAAAAAATGACATAAAAATCCTCTGGGACCACTATGAGGGGAGGTCTTGACCTGGAAGTGTAATAGAATATGGCCCACAATTTCCTTGATTCAATCAACTGATCAATGAGATAAGAAGAAAAGAAAATCTTTTTAACCAACCATCTGCTTGTAAGCTTAGTCCGGCCATCATATGCTGCTGGATCTGGACATTATTTTACGAGGATGTAGAGTTGGAGAAACCAGAGAGCAGGCCATAAACTATTAATCTTATGGCCCTATCAGGTTTGCAGGAGTCTGTCGAGATTTCTGATACTATCGGCTTTCTTTTGACACCAGGAGGTGCATTAACATTAATCCACGGAGTACGGGAATCACAGCAGCTCAGGTTCTGTGCCATTACAGTGTAATGGAGTGGAGAAAGACAGCCATATTCATCTAGAAGCCTTGAGTACATTCCAATCAATCTAATCGAACAATGACAACTATATTATCCTTAAGTTGGGGAACTGCACTTTATGCATCCTAGGAACAGGAGGAGACAGCTTTAATACTGTAATAATTCAATGTTTTACTGAACTAATTTATTTTTAAATATGATCCCTTTTTTATTATGTTTTGATGTCCCAGGTTTACGTTACAGAGGCAAGTGAAATTTTACCTCGGTCCAGTGCACTCACTTTACAGATCTAACTTTACTCAGCTCCGAGACTCCCAAAGGCAATATTATGGCCCATATCTCTTTAATTATTCTGTGTTCCAAAGGAGTCTGACAGAACTATCTTCTCTGGCCATGCGTGTGCGGCATTTCCACCTCCCGGGACACCAGCACGGTCTGCTGGTGACCTTCTTCAGAAGTTTTATGAACTTCTTTCCAGCTCTGGCTGAGGACTGTGCAGCAGGGAAGCTCTGTTGAATGGCACAGGCACCTATAAGAAACAGTCTAAAAGGGGGGAAAGAAGAATATGGTACAGTTATAAATGATAAATTACATTTCAATTTCAAAGCATTAAAATTACAAGCCCGAAACCCTCTGCTGCATGCCTGGAATACAAAACAGATGGTTTTAAAAAATAATGAGCTGCATTAAACGTTGAATATTCAAGCATAGTTTAATGCCAGTGAACCAACAGGGTGAAAATGTAGCAAGTGGATGTGACAGCAGAAAGTATTGCTCTTGCAGCTGCTGATATAAGCTAAGATCGTCACTGTGGTTATATACTTGCCGTAGAAGCTGTTAATAGTCTGGTCTATCCAGCTTCGAAACTGGGAAACGGCAGTGTAGACGCCTGGATATTTGGCGCTGGCACAGCTGTTCCCCCAGGAAACCACACCGTAGACACGGCCCTCACAGACCAGTGGGCCGCCAGAGTCCCCCTTAGATGACACCACAAGACTCTCAGAGTCCCCATCTCTAAGGCCAGAGGCAGTCACAACGAACAGGATAGAGTCACGAACGTCCGACCTGCGGACAACTCGTATTTAGGAATGCCAGCCAAGCCTATTATATTAAGCATTTAAGTTGAATACAATTGTTCAGTTCGTGATAACAAATGCAGGCACAACTTTGTAATGCTCATGAAAACAATGTGCAGAGCGTCATGATCTTTTAACTTTTTTTCTATCTAAACTTTTTAAAGAACTGTTTCTTACATTTTTTTACAGTAACATATGCCTACACACATACACACACAGTTTCTCTCTATCTCTTTCTTTAGTACTATACTGTATTATAATAATAATAAAATAATAATAATAATACGTTTTATTTATATACTGCCTCTCATACACTCAAGGATACATAAAAAACCTTTAATAAGGCAGCGCAAGTTACATACGAGACGAGTAATATTCATTGAAGAGATTATGATGATTATTATTGTTATTATTATTATGTATTGTATTGTATTATTACATGTATTATTACATGTTTGATTTTTTCCAAGGCTATGTCCATATTTCAGAAAGTCAGACTCCCTCTGGGGCAAATGGGGTGCTGACCAGGGGATTTGGACCAGCATAGCTAGCATAGCATCCTAACCTGCTGAACCCCACACTGCCCCCTTGGTTGTATTTAGTCGACAAAGCTCATACTAACAATGTGCTGCGTCATCAAAATAAACTGTGTCAACAAAGGTCAGCTATATTATCATAAACATTGTGCTGGGAGAGGTCATTGATTAGTGGATTATATCATACAACACAATTAATGCTAACATAGCGCTGTCAGCTTATGAGACTTTTTACCTTGATGAGTTTGAACGGGGCCACCACACATGGCGCTTACGTGTTTGTGATTTTGTGACTGGGTAGAACAAGTCTTGAAAACATATTTTGAAAATTTGCTCTTCGAATGTGAAGCAAGTAAAATCACAATATATTGAGAATTAAGAGATACTAAGGTCATTTACATGACTTTCGGCCTTTTGTAGAATCAGCCGTGAGTCCCTGCCTACCTTACAGGCATCTTTTCCCCCGGCAGAGTATCCGGCACATATCATGTTGTCCGTGATGTTGCCCCCAAAGGACTGGCTGCTGTTGCAATGGACGGTAGAGACGATGGGCACCTTCACAGTGCGGAGGGTGGCTGGGATCTGTGCCCCGATGGAGCTGGTGTACCCCCAGCCAGACACCCGGCACACTCGCCCTTCGGACACCGAGGCCCCTTGGCGTGGTAGGGGGGCCACTGTCACGAAGCTGTTTAAGTGCACAGGGACCTTTAACTAGAGAGGGAAGAGCAGGCAACTCAGGTGACATCTGCTTTAGATTTAGATTATTACGTTAGGACAACGTTGTGACAGCATTACGACTTGCCTCGGTCAATTTCCAAGTGCAAGAATCTGTCAGAGAACTTCCCTTGGTTATTAAATACATAGTAAAACAATATAAAATATATTTGTAATATGTGTGGATATATTTGCATTTCACAGACTCATTCAGTCATTGTTTGCATGTTATTGATCGATACTGGCTTCCATTTGCGGACAGGATTTGTAAATATCTGAATTTACACAGCAATGTTTTTTGTTGCAAGTGTTGAGTGATTCCATTCCACTAATGAGCACTTTAAGCCCCTGGAGTGACTCGGATGAATCTGACAATGAAACGCTGTGAGGGTTATAAGCATGACGGCGCAGTAAGTGGTAAATGAGGATGTAGACCTCAACATCAAGTTTCCAGCTGAGCTTTGATCACGAAATAGCCTATGCCTCGGTATAGAGACGTGTTAGAGCACCTGATTTGATCCATCATGAGTTGTTGCTGAGAATGCATTGCAATGCGATAAACCATTGCACAGCTAATGTGAGTCCATGCTGTACTACGTCGTGTTTGAAATGTGGGTCTGCATATGGTGATGCCTTCAGAATATCATGCACACAACCTTATGCAGACTATTTCACGGAGAATGACAGTAAGATGACATGTGACAGCAAACTACAAGTCCGTATGTTTCATAGTCTTCATTTCTGCAATGCCTGACTTCTCTATGTTAATAAGAATCTCTATGTTCTCTATATTCGTTCTCTATGTTAATAAGAATGACATCTTTTCATGACCTTACGGGTTTATCTCCCACCCTTATAAGCATGATGTCAGCATTGTTGGTGCTCTTGTCATACTCCGGATGGGGAACCAGGACATGTGGTGTAAAGAACTGCTCTGTTCCTTCATACACTGTCAGGGAATAGTCCCCCGCCACAATGACCATCTGGTTGGACCTAGGAGGAAAAAAGAGCTATTTCGTACCCCAGCCAAAATTAAATATGCAGCATTCGCCTGAACGAAACATTAAACCCTTTGTTCCTACTAAACCTTTGCTCTTTTCTTTGATGTCACTTAAGGGAACTAATTTATTCCTACCTTAACCATAAGTCAACTTTCGTTTTCTAAACTTTGTTCCCTTAGTATGGGGGGGATGCATTTATCACAATCTATCAGTTAACATTGAATGTTTCTTATGCGTAATACAATTTTATTATTCTATTAGCATGCAGTAATACCACATTATAGGTCGATTTGTTTTACGTCAAATTCAACTTTACGTTGTTTTTTGTTAAAAATGTATTGGAAAATTTTTAATTGTCTTAAATCAGTTTGTGCAACCCTACGTTGGTCAGCAAAATATGTAAAATAATATGTTGTATAAAATAAAAGCTTATAAAAAAATTTTAATTTTAATTTACCTGGTGTTTGGTTCAGGTCCACTAAATTGTTGTCTGCCATTGTTGTTCGTACGCATTAATAAAGTTTGTACACTTATACTTACTAGGTGTTTATATTGGGTCTATATGGTGTTAAGTAATTTTTTGATTTTATGCCTTTTGGAACTAATTACTGACGTAAGGAATTTAATTGACAAAAATTGATGAGGAAGGAAAAACAAAAAGGATGAGACAGTGAGCCCTTCAAGTGTGAACATGGAAGGGGTCGAGGGCATAAAGTCCTCCTTGTTTTATGTTCTCTGTGCTTAAGATGGAAGGCATAATTTGTTGCTGATGGAGCTACCAAAGCTTCTGCTGATAGATTGCAGCTGGTTGTGTGCGGTGAATTTCGCAGTGCTCTTTCCTGGTTTTATAAAAATTTTTCTGCACAAGTTTGATAAATAGGCATATGTCCCTAGAGCACTTCTTTATATATGACTGTCACTCACTCAAACCATCACTAAAACTAAGTAGACCTAGTATAATTCTATTGTATAAAGCAATGGAAGTTAGTAAATGTTAGTAACTAGCTGCAAAGCAGTGATACTGTAAATCCTTTCAGTTGCAAGCTACATAAGCCAGAATATAAGAACTGCCAGCTGTGGTACTGGGAAATGTTGTAAAAGCTGTAATGTAAAATACTGAATACTGAATTGCATGCACTGAAAATGCACATAAGGGAGACCAGCAGCTCACCCGATGTTGCAATGTGCTGCTGTCAGCAGCCAGTACTTGTTGATTAAAGACCCTCCACAGAAGTGCTGGCCTTTGTCATTCTGTATTGACACCATGTATCTGATGGAATGGGGTGCAGGGGCGTATCCTCCCACTATGCGGCTCTGGATGAAGGCGTGACCTGGGCAAGGAATAGAACAGACAGCTTGGTACCCAGGCAATGAGGTCGATGGTCAAGAACAATAAAATGACATCATCTGGAATCATATATGACTTCAGGCTAAAGACGGTATTAGCTGGTCTAAACTGACTAAAATCTTCTGGACAAAAAAAATGCACTTTCAGTGGAATATGACTACATATATATCATTCACATTATTCTCAATGAACACACATACTTATTCAGTTTAAATGGAAAAGGTATGTACTTGTCATAGGTCGATTAAACGTTTACATTAGGGCACAATGTTACTAATGCGTAAAGTTGTACACAGTTTGCTCATACAGTAACTGCAATGAAGAGTGTCCATGCATGGTTTGTGTTTGACACTCCTTTTATTAATTAAATCTGCCATTTCCTTCAGGATTAATAACATTATCTCTCTCTCTCTCTATCTATCTATCTATCTATCTATCTATCTATCTATCCCTCCATTCTAAAAGGATCCCTGCTTATTGCATAACACACAGCATAAATGTCAAATTGATTTAGATCTAATAATCAATTGCCTTCACCAATAGACATGTCACCCTTAGTCACCTATGGCAGCATAAATGAACAGTTACATCATCTCGCGTTCATAAGTGCTTCCTTTCAAAGTCTTTTTAGCTTTTGAAAAAATAAGGCGTCACATGGCTCTGTGGGTATAGCTCTGATGCAACATTGGCTAAATTTTCACTCTAGCAGAAGAATTGATGTCCTGTCTTGTGGGATCGTTTCTTGACATCCCCACATTGCCCCTTGGGTCATTATCTGATTATAATTCTTAAAGTCATAATTTTACACACTAGATCTACAGTGACAAGAACAAAACAGACTCAATGCGTGAATTAGACTGATGCCAATGCTTTGATCAGGCTTTGAAAAATTGTAAAAGTCAACGAAATAGACTTGTTTTAGATTGAGCTAAATTATAACCTGGTGCTTGTAAAACCAAGGACCAAAAATATTCACACATATTAACATTAATGAGTTAATTTAAAATAGTTCTCAATTCTCTGAACAAACACGAGAGATTTTTGCAGAGCAGGCTGCTTTTTAATTGGGTTGCATTGCAGCACAGAGTCATTCACAACAGGCAGTTCAATGGAGATATTTAAGCTGAGAAGCCACTCATGGACACACACACACGCACAAACATACTTACAAGTGACAACAATAAGCTCCAAAAACACAGAGAGCAGCAGGAACAAAAGGTTCATGGTGAGATAATGGCGGAGAGCAGGTAAGTGACGCACAGAGTGTCTTTGCTGGCACTAAGATTCCTCTGAGGAGGAAAGGATCACATCAGCAAAGTGACTCGGGTTTCTTAGTTCCGATTTCCGTCTCTATGGCGACCATGCGGTCACACAATATAGGATTCATAAGGTGTCCTTTCCCTCTCCAGCCTCATTCTGGCTTTGCATTATCCCTCACAGAACCTTATGTCCTGTTCCCTTACAGATATTTAAGAGACTCACTAAAAATAATTTACAGCAATTTACTATTTCCTTACCACTTAGCATGAGCAGTAAACGGAAGGGTTTTTTGTGCCAGTCAGCTTCAATTCAGATGCATTTTAAGTTTTTTTTTTTTTTATGAATTACCTTTTAAGTACAACCTCTCAATTGGAACTAGGCCTGGACTAGGCCAGTCTAAAACATAAATTGCCTTGCTTAACTGGTCTGAAAGATATAATTCTGGAAGGCTTGTGAACATGCCTCAGATCGTCAACCTTCTCCACTTATGATGCAACTGATGTATAGATGGCTAATTGCAGATTTCTTTGCATGATGCAGACTTTGTCGTTCCTTCATTAAGGAGAACTTGTTCAAGGTGGTATTGGTATGAGGTCTTCACTGCGTATTCCAGTGTTTATTTGTTACATGAAATACTGATGCCCATTTCAGCTGCAAAGTTACACTCTTGGTGAACCTTTCCAGAGAAAATTAAGGTATTTATTTACTTCTTTCTGAGCTGGTGTTCCTATATAGTTACTTTATGTATTGCCAAGTTTTTATGGATGACTAATGAATGCTCAACACTGACTGTAGCTCAGCTGAATATGATCCGTGAATGTTGTTTCATGTTTTTGCAGCATTCTGTGTGACCTCCAGATAAATAGTATAGCTTGGTTTTGGAGTTTGGGGAGATACAGTCCCAGATTTCGCCCATTTCATTGTTCGTAAAACAGGGCCGGTATGCTCTTACACTTTGACTTAAGAGTTAAAAAATTCTTAGCAAAAAGTAGGACCTAAGAGCATTGTATAAAGATGCTAAAAGTTACTTTCAGCAAAGTCTATGCCCAATTCCTACAGTAAGTGCTGACAGAGCCAGCAATTAAGTGTCGTGAAATACAAAGGACGTCCTGCAGATGTACGACAATAATGCCTGTAATGCTGTGATATAAAGAAGAAATGAATAATTCAAATGGAATAAAAGTGTCAAATCAGTTTAATTTACACATGGAATAAAGGTAGCCATTGTTCATTTATAT
>JAODKL010000107.1:20652805-20670858 GCA_026780765.1 Petrocephalus schoutedeni
AATATAACCAGGGAGTGATGTTAGGGTCGCGGTAGAGCTGCCCATCCACGTAGAGACGGTCCACGGCGATAACAGCTTGGGAGCCCTTCTGAATGGGAAAATCTTAATAAAAATCTTAATAAAAAAACTCAATTAGTACCCACCATGCAGAAGCACACATTGTTGGTGGTGTAGACAAGATTTATCGACTTCCTTAGCCTATGGCTGACTTTGCAAAGCTTTGCCGGCTGACCCTCAATATCCCCTACCTATCTGCTCTGGTTCCACACCTCGGTGCTGACTGTTTTTCTTTTTAATCCAGATGAGCAATCATGGCCCTGAAGCTGTTTTCTGATTTCCATCTGCATAAAAAGTGGTAATGATTGCACTGTATATAACATTAATAGCTTGTATTAATAGCTGTATTTTAAGCTTTTACGTTCACAGGTCGCTGAGGCAGCTTTGTCCGTTCTGAAAGCCCACACAGGGATCATCTTACTGGGTGTCACATGATCGGGGCATAGTGACTTCAGCTATGCTGTTTCCTCCTATAGGGGTGTATTTTTATGTTTACCAAAAGGTAAGAAACACCATCTATCCACAGTCAGCACAATGCTATAGCCCATGACCCTCTGCAGGTCCAGAAACAGTGTCAGGTAAAAGTGATATCCAAATGTGAATCCTTTTTGTCCTGATTGAATTCAGCTTTTGAATTGAGTGTATCATGTAACAATATCTATTTTGATCTTTGCATTTACTTGAAGTAAGTATTAGATTGCTTTGGTTGACTTTAATAATGCAAAACCCTTTACTAAAACATCCTTTTGTTTCATAGTTAAGTTAACTGGTTAGTCAACTGAATGTGTAGTTATAGATGGTTAGCACTTTCAGATTCCACGTTGCTGTTATTATTATTATTATTATTATTATTAGTAATAGTAGTAGTAGTAGTAGTAGTAGTTGTAGTAGTAGTAGTAGTAGTAGTATTATTATCATCATCATCACCATCATCATCATCATTATCTCAAGCTCCACATAATCTTGTTTGTGTAGCAGTGCAAGTGAAAGGCTTGGAATGGCACTTGATTTAAATGTTCTTTTTCATGTGAATAAAAAAGGCTAATTTAGCGACACCAATTCATCAAACTTTGTCTGAACTGTGGAAGGAAACTGGAGCACCCAGTGACAATCTGCATGACACAGGGAGACCAATCAAACTCTACAGCGCACATTGGAATCACCGACCCTGGAGGTGCATGGCAGCAAAGCTATCCACTGACCCACCAAAGCATAAGATTTACAAGTATCCAGTGTTATTTCCCCTACATCAATTATTAATTTGTTAAATATACCAATACTGTTGTCTGGTTTTGCAACTATGTGTATTGTCCTTATACAGAATTAGGTGATGGTGTAATGTTTAACACAAAAACAGGTTTCTGGATTGTGACAACAATTACTTGTAAAAAATAGATGCTTAAAAAATCTAAACCACAGTTACCAATGGCTTAAATGTTCTCATTAAATTATGAATCACTAAAAACTCATTGTCATAAAGCTCCGGGAAACAATAAATAACATATAGCTATGACTAACCTCACATTTTTTGATTAGTTGGATGCAAGTTAAAAAAAATTTCAAACCATTTTACTTTGCGTGAAGCTTACATGTAAAAGATGTGGACAAAAGCACAAAGTAAGGATGTCAGTGCTGAGAGGATGGATCACGGATGATCATGGCAGATGTGTCAACATCAGCTAAGATGAGCAGTTTATAAGAAGCAAAAATGCCGCGTTCTCTTTCCCTTGAGGTAGGATACACCACTTGACTTAAAATAAAAGTTAAACCATTGCTGAAGAGTCTTTGGCCATTACACAAGTTTATATTAGAATACAGCAATAATAATGCAGTTCTTACGACCAGCATCCTGCTATTGGAAATCCTGTGAGGCTCCCTCGCTGCCATATGCCAGAGGACGTCCCCGTGTGACCAGTAAAGTCTCTCTTATCTTAAAGAAGCGCAACTTCATTCATTTCCTTCAAAATGCGTGGCATTGTATTGTAATTTTAAGTTCTTCACACGATAACTATAAGTATTACTTCCACCCCCTTGTTCTACTATGTTGTACCATACCACAAAAAGCACTTTGTGTTGCAAGCATGGAGAGGTGTTCGATTTCTGCGTGCCTCTAGTCAACCCTGGAAGATTTGGAGAAATCAAAAGCGGCGGTTAAGTTGCTGGTGGGCATAATCCCTTTTATCACTGAAAGGTTCTTCCCGTTTCTTTTGTTCCAGGAGAAGTGCATGCATTTATGGAAAGTCATTGTGTGCCAGGAAAACATAGAAGCTGCGGGATATCATTCTTGGGTTACTTTATAAAAGACGGGAGGAAGCCTGACGTCCCATATGTGCAAGTTGTGCAATAAGGGTCCAGAATCTTAGGTGAGTTGAAATACTGATAATCCCTGTCTTTATACTTCAAATGGTCTTTAAGCAATATATCTTTTTTATCAAATACTTTATATCTATTGTTAGTAGTAAATTATTGAATTTCCACATCTACTATCCAACAACCTGATAGCACGAATACGTAATGCTCCTAATTGATATTGAACATATGTTGCACTGAAGTCGCAAGGAAACTCAGTAGAACATGATGTAATTGTTGAGGTACATGTCCTGTTTGCCTAATGTCAAGCATAAACTGAGCACAAAAAGACCCAAATCAGGGGGCCATGACTTCGGAATTCCTAATCGAACATTAAATTTAGAGACTGTCACTATGGTGACATGCCCGGGGAGCGACCTGGCAGCTGTTTGGAGCTATTTGGAGTCTAGTTTTTGCATCTTTCTTTGTTTTGCAATCATTGCCTGAGCGAGGCGAAGCAAAGATGAAAAAGACCTTCCAGTCTGTTGTGCTGCTTGTCGCAATCGTCACAATCGCAGGTAAAGGCTTCTCTTCTGCACACCTACACATCTTGGCCTTTTATTCATATGAAGAATTTATCAGCATTACCTGAATTCATTCTAAGACAACCCAGTGTGATTTTTTTCAGCATTCAAGAGTATTAGATGCTTGCAACAAGAAGACGAAAATATTTTGTGTCATAGAACATACAGCAGAAACATTCAAATGTGTTTTACACAGTTGTTAATACATCGCTTTTCCGATATGTATATTCTGAAACACTTCTGTTGCTTTTTTAATGAACATTTCAAAAGGAATCTGTCTTAGTGTAATAATGTGAAAAGTGAACAACCTGGAAGATCCAACCTGTGAGGGAATCAGAAAATGAATGCTTAAATTCCTTTAAATAATAACCGTAGCTTGATATTTACTGAAATATAATTATAGCTCCTCAGAGAAAGATAAAGCCAACAGTATAATTTTTGTGTTAAAAGTGGGTTATCCGATCTTTTAACTAGCCTGAATTACATTTCCAGTTAAATTATCAACATGATTACTTTTAAAAAATGATACTGTCATCATTTGGTGGTTGTAATTTGAGCAATATACTGCAATAAATTTATCTTCTTCAGAAACATACAAACAGAGGATAATTGGGGGCCAGGTGGTGGTACCCTACTCGATTAAGTATCAGGCATCCATCCAGTACAGCAAGCAGCATTACTGTGGGGGCACCATAGTCCAGCCTCAGTGGGTAATATCTGCCGCCCACTGCTGGAGGCCGTGAGTATTGCGTGCTTAATATTGATAGACCCACAAAGGGCTAGTTTTGAAAACAGGACATATTAGATAAATGTCTGGGGTTTTAAAAATCAGTTGGAAGTATTGAATTGTCAGCATGTGCAGTGATAACACAAAATATGTAAAATAGTGTAAAAAAAAAGCTTCAGTACCATTTTTATGCATTTTATAGGCGATAATTGCATAGTATGTGACATATTTATTCTGATTTTTGATAATGAAAAGCCTGAATGAAGAATATATGTAATTTAATGTTTTGAAAATGCAGACACAAACATTATATAAAAATGATTCTATAACACATATGCTGATTGCTTGTTTCTTAGGACTTTTTTGATGAAAGTGGTTCTGGCCGAGCAAAATATTGACGTTGTGGAGGGATTTGAACAGGAGTTCAGCGTCTCCAGAATCTTCATTCATAATAACTACAACTACAAAACCTACAACAACGACATCATGCTCATAAAGGTAAATGGTAGCAGTTATTGGTTCGGGTCTTAGCAGGCTTGTGGAAGCTTTCATGATGATGCTGCCACTTAGAGGCAGGTGTCAGAGTATCACTGTACAGCCCATGAAAACACAAAACTTTATACAATATGATTGTGCTTCCTTTATGTGAAATTTTAAGAATCCCTTTGCAACTACATGGCCACCCCAGTGAAATTTCTGATAGGCAACACTGAACAGAGAATTAGGCCAAGGAAGTATAATCCTGGCCTGTATGGTGGCACAGTGGTTAGCACTGTTGCCTCATACTTCTGGGATCAGGGACTGAATCTCCACCCTGTGTGTGTGGAGTTTGTATGTTCTTCCTTTCTTGTCGGGGGGGGGGGGATCTTCCATGGTTTCCCCTTACAGTCCATAGACATAGTAAGGTGAATCGGAGATGCTGATTGGTCTGTGTGTGTGTCCTGTCCTGGGTTATTCCCTGCTTTGTGCCCATTGCTCCTAAGCTAGGCTTCTCCCCCCCCCCCAGGACCCCACATAGGAGAAGTGGGTATAGAAAATGGATCAAAGTATTATCCTTAAAAATAAATTGCAAATGACTCTCTTTCCTTGTCTTAAGAGTGTTGTCTTGACTGGCTGCGATCTGACTATGCTGCATTTCACTGCCTTTCCCCAGCTTAGTCAGCCAGCTAGGATGAATGCCAACATCCAGCTGGCCACCCTGCCTGACACCAACACTCCCCCACTGTCTAGGGGCACCACCTGCTTGGTGAGTGGCTGGGGAGTGACACGTGTGAACAGCTACTACCTGTCACCCGAGCTACGGGCCGTGGATGTGGAATTCACCCCCGACTGCCAGAACTACTACAATACGAGGGTCTCGGAAAACATGCTCTGTGCCGGCTTGCGCTCCGGGGGCAGGGACTCCTGCCAGGTAATGTCCTCTGGGTGCGTGTGTCCCCGCCCCATCCCTGGGTTCCGCATGCCGAAATGAAAAAGGCAGAAATTGCGGTTCTCTGGAGTCTAGGGCAAGAGCAGCTTCCCTTAGCTGCCTTCCTCATAGCAAGCAGAGGTTAAATGAGGCAAACGGGCACAGGAGGTGAGGTTTACCCTCTCCCTAGAGTCACAGTACTTTAGTATATAAAATACAGAACTTAATAATCACCAAGTATACATTTGGCTTTGTCATCACGCTATTATTTCTTGTTTTGATTTGGCTGTAATAATTCAATGTAATAATATCACCTGTCATCTTATGCAATAAATGATTGAGCTAATTGTGATTCCACACACTATTCAGTAATCATTCCAGTTTACAGTTAAACTTTCTCCATAAAGTCATCATACTAGCAAAATTCACACCAGCACAAGCATAGACACGTCAGCAAGGGCACTGTGTGACTGGGTGTTCCCTACAATAGCCTGGTTCTTTCATGTGTTTCTGGGATTGACTCTAGGTTCCGCACTCCCTCTAATGGAATGCGAAGGTTTTTCCTTTTATGATGTCGGCCATAATGGTGGTATAGAGAGGATCTAACATTTTCATAACAATAGCAGGGTGAATGGGTCAGAAGGAAACTATGAGGATCTGTAAGTCTCCATGACTGGAGTGTATTATGAAAAACCTTCTTCCTTTGCCCCATTAAAACTATTGGTGTAGAATACGGTCTTTCGAATATTGCATCATTTGATCAGAGCGCTGTCATTCACTCCCTGGCAACCTGACGTTGCTCGCTAGTGGATCAGAGCGCTGACAATCACTCCCTGGCAACCTGATAATGCCGGTCACTGGATATGAGCGCTATCACTACTTGCGTCGTGCCTGTCCTCATCTCACCATATGCCGTTTTGCTATCAGATGTGATTTAGAATCAAAGTATGCTGTGGAATTTAGCTGCACAACAAGATTCCCAGCATAGTCACTCAGAGGCAGTTCAATGAGTCCCCGGGTAAATGTAAGAGTTTCACAGAGAGGCGTCCTCCTAACCAGAAGGCTTTTGCATCTTTTCTTCTGCAGGGAGATTCCGGTGGCCCCCTGATCTGTGATGGCTTCCTCGAGGGTATTGTCTCCTGGGGGATTGGCTGCGCCAATCCTAATTTCCCAGGCGTCTACACTAAAGTAAGGAATTACATCCGCTGGATCAACCTAACCATCAGCACCGAACCATTCAATTGAAACCATACAGAGTGGAGCTACAGTAATGCAGTGGTTCTGAAACAATGGTACTCGTACCAGTGACGGCTCGCTAGCTCCCTCTAGTGGTATGGGGAGGTATCTCCATTTAAGACGTCGATAATAGTGATTTGCGAAGAGTTTATCTGAGATGCTACGCGGTATGGAGAGTTTGAGATGCACTGCAGTAATGCATTTGACACCGAACGCTTACTCCCTACCTCACCTCTATTACTTCCAAAAGATCACGCACATAAATGCTCATGCACAGAATAATTAAGGGATCCATATAATTTTCTTCATACCAGCACAAATTAAATGACAGACATTCCAGCAGACTGATTTACAGATTGTATCTTAAAATTAAGTGTATTTTAATAAAAGATTAAACGTTTTTTTACCCTTTACAATGTGGAAAAAGGCACATGAGAAACAAATGTTTAGTCCTGATATTGAAACACTAGTACTGTGTATGTTGAAATGAGTGTGAGCAATTTCCTTGCTATGAAGGAAGGAATGTTGTAAGCACCTGGAAATGTACATATTAAATAACCGTAACACGTAAGCTATTTGTCCTGTGCTATTAATATACGTTGTAATATACAGTTTCTGTTTTGGCAACTACTTACGTCAATACTAGAATCTGGTAAATCGAGTCACCAAGTCAATGGTTGTTGTTACAAACATACTCGTAAGAAAACTTCTCGTTTTAACTGTTTAATATTAGTTTTACTTAAGTAAAGCGTTCATTCAAAACATTTATTAAGGCAATCTATAAATTTGTTTTAATAAACAAAAATGGGTCCTGAGTTATTTCCTGCTTTGCGTCCTGGAATATATAAGATCTGGACCCCCGCGACGTACCCTGCATAGGACAAGCGGATATGAATGGGCGGATAGATGAATGGAGGGTATTCTCTTCTGGTGAATCCCAATTTCCCAGGCGTCTACACTAAAACCTATGCACAAGGAATCGCGTCCGCTGGATCAGCCTGACCATCAGCAGTGAAGCATTCAGCTGAAACCATACAGTGTAGAGGTACAATGATGCAGTGGTTCTGAAACAATGGTACGCGCACCAGTGACGGTTCGCTAGTTGGATGGATGGATGGATGGCTGGATGGATGGATAAAGGAACTTCCTTTCAACTATTTGTCGAAAGATTTTTGATAAAGCTTTTGGGACTGTGCTGTGAGTGTAAGCTCAGTACCAAGTATAAATATTATTAATGAAATATGTATGTGTAACCGATTCAACGTTTAAAGAAGAACAGTGTCTCAGCATAATATTGGCGGTAATGACATCTGTAACGATCGCGTCACTAGTCGTGATCTCTTGAGAAACAAAACTAAATAAAACATGTCGTCAGCTTTAAAAAACTACCATGATTTCGGAATAAGACGGTTTCCAAGGTATTATAAAAAATATTGCAATACTATACATTGCATGCAACGAAGTACAAAACCTGATTCATTCGGATGAAACTCCCCGCCCTCTTGCCCGAAATGCGGTACAAATAGAGGTCGCCTGTCTGCTGATCATAAACGCTTTAGCAGAGCACTGTTACCGGCATACTCGGATAACTCAGCAACGCAGAAACACACGGGAATGGCAGACCCCCAGGACGGTGGGAACTCAGTCACTGAAGGAGGTGTAACTCAGAGAGGGGGGTCTGATGAGATTGACAATTTGATCCGCAAATCCCAGGAAGCGAAAGAATTCGCTTACTGTCCCTATAGCAAATTCCCTGTTGGGGCAGCCCTGCTGACTCATGATGGGAAGGTGTTCACAGGTAAGGACTTGTCGTTCACTGCATGGTCTCTCGCATTCAGGAGTATATATGTGTTTTGGTTTGTTTTTTGGTTATTTTCATCTGCACTAATCCGATTATGTGCCGAGAGGTCTCGGGACATCTTAGGTGCGGAATGCATGACTCGGCGATTGCATCTAGATTGGTTATTCAGTTTCCTAATCTTAAACACTTTAGATTGTTTAGTAAACTATATTCGTTAATTATTAACTCAAATTTAACTCAAGTTAAAAACGTCCGGATCGTATTCCATTCCTGACATAATGTAAATGGCCGAAATGAATTACTGTTTAAGGTCAGAGCTTATTCCAAGACTCTCTAGCCAAAGTATTGTTGAATCTCTCTGTTTTTTTTTTAATTAAATTAAAATATAAAAAAATGGTACAATAGTATAATTGCAAAACCTGCTAGTCTGTTTGTGGTTCGGTTGCAAGAAAAGCAGTGTACAGGTTTAACTGGATCCCAAACAACAAGGGTCAGATCACCCTCCTGCTGTGTATGATAGAAACAAGGTGGACTTGGTCTGACATTTGAAGGACAAGACCGATCAGTGTTTGGAAATTACTTGCACTCACGTGTGGAATCATTGCTTTGCCCAATAAATCACCGTTTCTAAGTTAATAATCTACTTGGCTCCGGACTATACAAAGTGTCTGTTTTGAGATGATTTGCTTGATTCTGTCGTCTTAATAAAACAGTGATCACGGAATGTAAGGACTGCATCTGACCAATCGAACTGTATGCAGCCCAAATAATTTGTCGAAGCAGCTTCAGCGACATTGATATTGTTTCATAAGGGAGTTTAAAGTAAATCAGTGAATGGGGGAAATGAGGAAGATGTTTCATAACACATTTACTTGAACAATACAAGTACTAGACTGTATAGTAATTCTCACTCACTACTTCCATGCCAAATGACCAAATGAGAAAAATGAAGAAAGGTTTACGCAGACTTACAATTTCAAGAAACTCAAAGTATGAATGTCTCTATGTTGACACTAAAGGTGTTTCTGCTTTCCTTTGTAGGTTGCAACATGGAAAACGCTAGCTATACGCTAGGTATTTGTGCTGAAAGAAATGCCATTTCAACAGCGATCGCAGAAGGCTGCAAAAAGTTCAAGGCTATTGCTATTGCAAGGTAAAATCTTTTGAGTCACATTTCTTTTAAAATGTTCTATTCACATACATATTTTAGTTATTTATAATTCATGTTCAATGTTTCACTATTAGTGATGTCTTTTTTACTAATTATACCTTTATGTTCTTTAGTGATTCAGCTAAGCAGTTCATTTCTCCCTGTGGAGGTTGCCGTCAGGTGATTAGAGAGGTATGGTCTGTTATTTTATGTAAAACATAACACAGGGTGTACTATACCCCTAAACAAACTGCAACTGTATTTGTCTTCTACAATGTTTAGTTACTTAACGTTCTTTATTAATCATTCTTATTTAACGGCTACATTTACCATGCAGGATCATAATTAGTAACCACTGGTAAAGGATGAACCTGCAAACAAAAACTTTGGAACATTCATGACGTGTTACACTGGTCCCTCCCCTTTTACACTCCCCCAAGTTTCATTTTGGCCAGTGCTTAGATGTCCACCAATAAGTAACCAAATGCAGCAATATGTATGTGTACTCTTAGCTACATTGTACACCCTGACATCTTTTTTCCCTGCAGTTTGGCACAGACTGGGATGTTTACCTGACCAAGCCTGATGGTTCTTATATAAAAATGTCTGTGGAGGAGTTGCTACCAGTGTCATTTGGACCTGATGATCTTGAAAACAAGAAATTTTGTAATTGCAATGGTTCTCAAGAATTAAATTCATGACCACCTGCTGAAAGGACAAAATCCAGCTTATGCACAAAAGAATGGCTGATGCATTAAGTTATTTAACAACTAATAAGAAGATGGCTTAACTTGAGGCACTGGTGCCAAATATATAACTATATGTGCCTGTCATATCTGCAATATGATGAATGCAGTGTGATTGAAATAGTCTCGTGATTTGTCTGCCGTACATTTTCATATTTACTTGGTTGGTTCATAAAAGAGCAATAAAAGCTTAAACAAAATCAAAAACAGATTATTGACAGTTTCATCTAATGAAGTAATCACATAAGGTATTTTCAGTACGTCATTATTTTTTATCATCATGAAAGCCTATAATATCTGTATTACTGATCTTCAACATCCATGTATAACGTATTACATTTTTGTCATTCCACTGTACGTTTAGTACATCTGAATCACGCGTGCTCGGTTTCTCGTAAATGTATACACTGAATAAAAACCGAAATCAAAACCTCAACGTTGTTTTTTCTAACCGTGCAAACGGGCATGTCATTGCCAATCCCCACCATTAGGGGGTAGGTTGTTTACATTTTGACCTTGTTGCTGATCTGTGTGGATGTGTCGGTAGAAGTTGCTTGGGGAAAGCGGCTACACGAGGGGGAGCGACCATGTCCGTAAGAAATGTAATAAGTCGTGGCGTTACACTGGCGAGGTCGGTGTTTCAGGCTTGCTTTGGGAAACCCGTCGTCCGAGTAGCAGCCAAGGTCCGAGGCGAGGGCTTTCGCGTAGGCCCGCCGGTCCGCACCGTCCAGCCTCGGGCTTTCCTGCCGTCTCGCTACCGGTATTATCGCATGTCGCTGAGCGGCCTTGCTGCCCAGCTGCATTCCGGCAGTTTTAGGAGGGTGCTTGGCTCCCCCAGGAACAGAGCCGTATTTCTGGCTTTCGGGCTCGGTGTGGGATTGATTGAGCAGCAGCTGGAGGACGACCGAAGGAGCACCGCCGCTTGTCAAGAGATCCAGGTAATGGGGCACAGCGTACAAAGGCAGCACGACGGGAAAGTGTTCTGATCTGTACAGATCTACTGTATAATCTAATTAAGTGCAATACGTTCAAAATAAATTGCAAGTATAGTTAGCAATTGTCTGCTGTGCGTATGATCAAATGTCAGATGGCCTTTAAAAGGCATAAATTAGTATGACGCAGTAACTGCGTATGACGCGGTGTGTGTATTGTTAAGTGCTGACCTGTCAATGTTAAGATTAACTTGTGTGGATAATAGGCTTAATGCCCCTCACCCTTTTCGACAACTTAAGGCGGTATTCGCTAAGAAGATTTTCCAGAACCCATTGAAACGCTTCACCTCGGGCTATAAGCTGGAGGACTATGTGGTGGGACAGCAGATCGGGAAGGGCTGCAATGCAGCCGTGTATGAGGCTGCAGCTTCCTTCGCGGTGCCCAGGGGGAGCAGGACATCCTGCTTGTTGGGGATGGAGCTGCGCAGCGATGGCAGGCAGAAGGATGACGGAGAACTGAGAAATCGCTCTCTGACCGACTACCCACTGGCTGTGAAAATGATGTGGAACATGGGGGTAGGTGGTGCTCTCAACATCCAATGAAAGTTCTTGGGTGGGCAAGCCAAACTGTTTAATCCACACAGCTCAGGTACCCTTTCTTATCTCAAACCTCGGCAGTCAAGTTCAGCTTCTGCGGACAAATGGAAACAAACCACTCATAAATTGATCTTATTGATTGGGTTACTGAAGGGGTTTCCTCCAGGTGCTCCAGTTTCCCCCCAGTGTCCAAAAACATGCTGAGTTGGAGTTACCAAATTGACCATAGGTGTGCATGTGTAAGTGAATGGTGTGTGACTGCGCCCTGCCATGGGCTGGTGCCCCGTCCTGGGTTGCTCCTTGCCTTGCGCCTGTAGGTTTTGGATAGGCTCCAGACTTCCACAATCCTGAATAGGACAAGCAGTTTACAGAAAATGGATGGATGGGTTGCTGCAGGCTAGCATTGCTTTAGGCATAGTCTCTGTGAACCTTGAAATACAAGGTTTACTGACTTTCACAGTTTTCACTTCAGTGGCCACAACATCCGAATGCCTTGTTACTTTCTGAAGGCCTCATAACTGGAGTTGTAACATCCGTACTGAGACTTCCTGCTCTGTTCCTCTGGTGCATTGCAGCCTGGTTCATCAAGTGATTCCATCTTGAGCTCCATGTCTAATGAACTGGTCCCAGCAGGACCTCTGGCTTTGAAAGAGATAAACAGAGCAGCTGCAGTGGACGGGTGAGATTTTGCAGCAGTTAACTGTTTGTGCCATCAAGCTCAGAGCTGCCTGGTAGGTCTGAGGACTGTGTTTCTTTGTCTTTGCAGGTTTTTTGGGGATGTGCCCAGGAGGGTATCTGCTCATCCCAACGTGATCACGGTGTACAGGGCTTTCACAGCAGAAGTCCCTCTCTTTCCTGGGGCGAAAGAGGAGTATCCCAGTGTCCTACCTGCCCGACTCAACCCTGCAGGCTTTGGCAGGAACCGCACCCTGTTTTTGGTCATGAAAAAGTAAGATGATTTAGGACATTTAGTGTAGCTCTCAATAAGCTTTCAGCAGATTAAGTAAAACAGCATGTATATTGCCAGTATGATGAATCATGGTCTAGATCGTATTTGGAAAGTCATTCGGACAGAGTCCTATGTTGTGCAAAGTAAATTTCATGCATGTTCCATACGTGGTATTTTACATGGGCCGCTGTTTCACTGCAGCTACCCATGCACTCTGCGGCAGTTCTTAGAGGATTCCCTGCCCTGCACGAGGACAGCCTCTCTGATGATGCTTCAGCTCCTGGAAGGTGTGGACCACCTATGTCGGCAGGGCATCGCACACCGGGACCTCAAGTCTGACAACATTCTACTGGAGTTTGATTCTGGTCAGGACCACACAATCATTATACCAGCTGGTGTAGTCCCAAAGCTCGCTGGCATCTTTGGAATATTCATGTATCCTGCCAGTATTTGCGCAATAATAAGACATACACTTTACCCCCAACATCTCTTATGGTTTCTGCCTGAGCCTGTTGATTCAAGGTGCTTCCTCGTTTAGTTTCGGCACCCCAGCGCCCGTGTTATGCTGATTTCATATCTCTCCTCTGCAGGTGGCAGCCCTCGCTTGGTGATTACAGATTTTGGCTGCTGTTTGGCGGAGAGGGGCTGCGCATTGAAGCTGCCCTTCAACAGCCGATCGGTGAACCGGGGGGGGAATTCTGCACTAATGGCCCCTGAGGTTATTCACTGTCATAACTAGAGATAGTTAACAGATTGAGCAACAAATTGATGCTCAGAAATAGTGACTTGGAAAGGCAGGCTAACATGGCCATTTCTTTATATACGCTCAAGGTCGCCACAGCTGTTCCTGGGCCCGGGGTTGTCATTGACTACAGCAGAGCTGACGCTTGGGCAGTTGGAGCCATTTCCTATGAGATCTTTGGGCAGCCAAACCCATTCTACGGCCCGAATTGTCTGGATAGCCGTAGGTACCAGGAGTGGCAGCTGCCCCCGCTACCCCACTACATGCCCACTGACCCCCACGTGGTGGTTAAACTGCTATTGCGTCGGAACCCCAAAACGGTAGGTGTCCATTCATTTGACTTAATGCCTCGATGCACAGACAGAATTTTCAAAAACTAATGTATACTATAGTAACTATCTGCAAAAAACACTGTTAATGCTGCATTCCAGTCAAGGTCAGAAGAAGAGTTCCAAGCTAGAGCCGTTCCACAAGCCACATCGCCAAATGCAGACAATCAAAAAGACTGACTGCTGAAATATGATAATGTGATCATTTATGAATTATACACCAAGAATGGTATACAGTAGCATAAGCACGATAAACATTGCATTGCAATATGGCCTCCACTTTTTTAGTATTTGTCATTTACGGTAATTGCTTATGTCAGGGGTGTCAAACTCCAGTCCTGGAGGGCCAGTGCCCTGTGTAGTTTAGCTCTTTCCCTATTCCACCACAAATGATTGAGCTGAAGAGCTGTGTGGTAATTAGCACAAAGAGCTGCAAGGAGTTAAATCAGGTGTGTTAAACGAGGGTAAACCCAAAAATGTGCATGGCTCCGGCCCTCCAGGACTGGAGTTTGACACCCCTGGCTTATGCGGGGGCTGCCATGTTGTCTGACATCACAGTACCTGGTTCTCGGTGATGTCAGGGTACGTGAAATAGGCCCAAGTTTCCCAGCCAGAGCTTCCTCTTTGACAGGCGATACTTGACACTTCCCATTAGCACTGATAGGTTTCCTTTTACTCTCAGCGCCCCAGTGCCCGTGTTGCTGCCAACATGCTGCATCTCAGCCTGTGGGGCGCACAAGCTGTAGCCAATCGGGACATTGGCAGCACGAAGGAGATGGCCGATTGGCTGCTGTGCCGGTCTGCAGTGGCACTGCTCAAGGGCCGCAATCCAAGCAGCAGCACTGTGGAGACGGAGCTGCAGAAGAGCTTCCTGGCCAACGTCAATGTCGAGGAGCTGCGAACCGCCATCACCTTCCTTTTGTTTGGACGTGAAAAACACATCACTGAGTCTGGGTTTGCTTGACTTCCACAGACATGCCATTTTTGATTATTTTGGACTAGCCTGTAGTAGGAGGTACCTGGGGCCATTGCCAGGGTCCCGTCTCTATTAGGGCATGCACTTTAGCATTTTTCGCACAATCCTGCACATAGCATATATGAAACTTGGTTAGGTGGTTTAACTGTTTATTTTAATGGAAATGCACTTTTTAAAACATTGCACACACCAATGATGCTGTCAGCTTTTAGGAAATGAGCAAAAGCTGCGGACAAATCTAAGGCTGACTTTATTTAATTTTAATTCTTTTAGTAAGACATCTGTGTAACTACTTGTGTGGTGGGTGTCGGTAAAGAAGTTATCCTGTGTTTCAAAGGGATAGCAACTAACATATCCGTACTCTAAGTCTGGTCACAACAGGAATGACCTGTAACACTAAACATGTATTTGAGCGGGAAAAAGATTTTGTTAAATTGTTGAGGTGGAAGAACTAAATGATACAAGCTTGACAATGACCACTGTATAAATAAATACATCGCGCTGATATGACTGTGTGGTGTATTTTTACTTTGGAGTCTGAAGCCACTACATACAGAAATCTCTAGCAGCTAAGGCGGGGTTGCACGTGTTGACCGCGCTTCTTACTTGCAGGAAAATACGTTTCCCATGATCTCCGCACACCGGAGCCTTTTAACTGCTGCACTTTATTTTGCAGTCTGCACTTTGCTTCTGCTGTCGACTAGCTGAGAAAATTTCTCCCACGATTATCTTGTGCCGAATAAAAAATTAGTAACAATAATTATGTTTGCTATTTTGAAACATGCAAGCAAAAATTCTGCAAATTCCTTCGCCCTCGTAGGTTTACAGAAGATGAAATGCGAAAAGTTTTGCTCATCTAAATTGCTGGGAATAACTTCTGCACGCCTCAGAGAGCCATTAGCCAGGCCGACGGAGCCCAGACGGCGGCTGTCGGCGAAAAGTTACAATGTCCCGCCGAGCGCGGAGTTTGTGGCCCGAGTTTCGGGGATTTCTACGATGGGCAAGCTGCCCTTCAAGGAGTCGGCTGAAGGTCTAGACGCCGCTTTTATCGGTGTTCCCATCGACACCGGCACTTCGAACCGCCCCGGGGCCAGGTACGGTGTCCATCCGTCGGAAAGCTCCCAGCGGGCGCTCGCTAAGTGCGTCTGTCGCAGAAAGGTGCAGAATAATAATTATAATGGGAATTATTGCTGGAGTATTTATTAACAATAATGTTGTTTGCTCAGCAAAGTAGTTCGCGTCGCAGTCAGCACTGTCACGGTTACATTTCATTGCGGTCTCAGCTGCGTAGTTGCTGACTTACTGTCAGGCCAATTGAGGGGGAAAAATCATGCGGATGACTGACGTCTAGAACAAAGTTTGCATTAAATGGTTGTCAAGGCGAATGACTTTTAGCTTTTGCTAAAAGGACTGTCCACTGCACAGCGTTATCACTGCAAAAATGAAAGGCTTACTTAAGCAGCTAGAAAATGGCGTTTACTCCACGTACAGTTGCAGAGGATATTATAAAAGTAAATAAATCATAAATGCATTTCAGTCAAATTAAATATCTGTAATATTATATATCCTATCTATCTACTGTCGCAGATTTCACTAAACCAGAAGAAATAATATGTGCATGAAGAAACTTGTGTTATGAGTGTTAAACTAAACAGCGGGTGTCTATTGCAGGTTTGGTCCTCGGCAAATCAGGGCGGAATCGGCCATGCTGCGGCTGTACAACGGGGGCACCCGGGCGGCCCCTTACGAGTCTCTCTTGGTGGCCGACATCGGCGACGTGAACGTGAACGTGTATGACCTGAAGGACACGTGCAGACGGATCCGCGAAGCTTACAAGAAGATCGTGGCTGCTGGTTGCATACCATTAACCATGGGTGAGACGTATACAGTGCTCAGTATATACTGAATCATTTCAGAGACTCATATGATGCGAATTTAATATTTTTGTGTTCATGAAGCATACATATTGCATTGTTGCAATCGATGTATGTCAAACTTCAGGGGCATCGGGCAACTGTTTCACAATCTTGTTTGATCAGAGAGGAACCTGAAAAAACACAGACATGTCACTTTACCCAGTTCTTTTTCCAAGTCCCTCAGCAATTATTAACTACATTTTGAAAACTGGGATCAAATTTTGCTTATTAAGTATATACATGAAGATGGCAACAGTAAATAACAGGCTATCTGAATATGCTTACAGTTAGTAACAGGAATAATCTTCATATGCCTCTGTGATGGTGCTTCTGCTTTAACCTAATCATATTGCTGTGTTTAGGTGGCGATCACACCATATCGTACCCGATTCTCCAAGCCATTGCTGAAAAGTAAGTGTGTAAGACGGAGCATCACAAGTGTGCCGACGTATAGTGACTGCAGAGACGTGCAGAGCTGAGACAGTGCAAATTAAGCAAAGATTAAAGACGGAAATTGTGTTCATTCCACTTTCACGAAAAAAGTATATAAAACAACACTGAAAAAAATAACAGTTGTGCATCATATAGGATGAATTTCGTTAGCACATCGTATGAGGAGTAAGTAAATAACTCTGGATGAGTGGAGATTTCTGTAGCATTCAATGGGACAGGTGATGAAAGGGAGAGTAAATCTAAATCACTCCAATACGTTCTTCTTATCACTGTCTTCGGCAATAATATCAGGCCTTGCTGTAAAGTGGAGCCGTTGGTAAAGGGTCCTTTTGTGAGCTCAGCCTTTCAAATGAGCCATTACCAACCTTCATGGCAGGCAGAGCTGGAGAGGCGTAAATGGGTGCTTCCTGGTGATTGCACCATTACACAGCATTACACTGAGCCAGTTCATTCGTTGTATGTTTATTGTAGTCTTCCTCCTTTCCAATATACCATCCAAATGGATTCAGCTTGAATTTAACCAAGGATAATCAAGCGTGTCGTATTTTTATCACTTAAATGACACTGTATAGCATTGCGTTATTTTATATAATGCCTATTTTCTTTGCCATTGGCTTTGTGCCCTCATTATTTCAGCCTGAAGAATACCATGGGGCACCCTTTTTTCTAAAGGAAAAATATGCATTAACTCAGTGGAAAGCGCGCGGAAAGATCGGAAGAGGGGCGCAAATTGTTTTCAAGAAAAAACTGAGACAATGTATTATTTGGGCACTGGGTGTATTTTATTGCATTTCACCTTGCAGGTAGAATACACATGGAAAAATGGAAAACCCTTGCTTGATTTGGAAGAAAACGTGCTCAGCTTGGGGTGAAAAATGCGCTCCTCTCTCCCTGCATTTTTCTGTCGTTCTGGAGAGGCGGAGCTTATTAGCCCGCCTTTTATCCAGCTGTCAGGGCAGACACGTTCAGATTGTCAGTAGCAGCGGAACGAATTTTGGGAAGGTGATGGATAAATTCATTACACGTACGAAAAGGAGTTGTGACGAGGCGTTGTCAGCTCCTACTGCTAAGAAGTGTAAAATACGAAAGTATGACATTAGCTATCTTCAGCTTGGCTTTACGGTGGCTGGGACAGATGCTGAACCGCTGCCCCAGTGGGTC
>JAODKL010000107.1:20678146-20689005 GCA_026780765.1 Petrocephalus schoutedeni
GCACCAAGCTTGTCAAGCCAGAAAGAAGGGGGCAGGGACATATCCTTTTATTCATACCATGGAGACACTTCGATTTAAATGCTCCAGTAAAAACATCCAGCCGTGTTATATTTTTTACAATAATATATACGCGGACACATGAACATGAACAACAAGCCATAATGAACCAGAGCCACTTCAGAATAGGGCTGTCGAGATAACCACAGTACAGCAATACCGCAATACTGATAAGCCAACCACAGGGGATGGCAAGCAAACGCCACAAGCACCATGTTCACGTTTTTTTCTTGAGTTTGGAGACCCCTTGTGTGGGAGAAGCTGTGGAACTGTGTGTGTGTGTGTGTGTGTGTGTGTTTGTGCGCACGCAAGAATACTATTTGGACAAGTGCCATCTGCATGGCTAAAGAGTCAACTCAGTCATCTTAATGCCATGTTAACCAATACCAATAGAGCCTGAAACATTAACCTTCATAAAACCATGTGCTGCAGGAGTGCTGGAAACTTATTATAGCACCCCAGGCACTCTCCCACATCTTCTCACACTCCTCCGGAGCCATAGGCGGCTAAGGGACTTACAGAAGCAAACTCGTTGTTGAGCTCAGGTAACATGGCATCGTTGTTGAGGATGGAGGGGTCCTTCTGCAGCATCTCCAGCTGCTCCAGGAGCCGATACTTGTCCTCCTCGCTGCCATTCCAGCCGCCCATCACAGGCTTATACAGAACCTTTCCAGCTGCGTTGCGCCGCTCGAGGATGACCACCTGATCCCCCCCCCAACCCCAATCCGAGTCAGTTTGTGTGTACATAAAAGGAGGCTATTAAAGGTCAAGCAGTTAGGCATGAGGGGGGAGGAAACAGGATAGGGAACTCGGTATGAAACGTCTCCTTAGTCATTCAAAGTCAATGCTAAATTAACAGAAATTACCGACATTTTGCCCAAACATTTGCTATGCTTTGTGTGGCATCCCATAATGAGCAGGCTCCCCCTTCAAGGGTGTCCACAAATTAAAGTGAATAACTCAGTGAAACCGAAAGCTCTCCAAATACCATGGTCAATATAGAGCTTCCGCAAAAGCATCCAAACAAGGTAATGAAATATTCTGCAAAGCCAACAGGGTTTCATTGCTACCCAGAAAGGATGTATTTCAAGCCAATGGCTCCCCAAGTCTCCTTCAAAGTGGAGACCAACCACAATGAAATGAGAAAACCTTTAAATATACATGTATGTTTACAATTTTGTACATTTTGTTTAACAAATATTGCTGAAATATCTTGCTTGGTCAGGTCTGGGTCACTGACCTGAGGTGGAGGGTTGTCTTTGTCCTTTAGCAGAACATCACATAATGGCTGCTGCTGCCTCTGGTACACATACGTGAACCTCAGCACCTCCTTTGTGTTTGTGGAGGCAAACGAGAGGAACGCCTTGTTGCCTGTGACAAAGGCTTCTTCTTCTCCAGTGATCAGAAGGACACAGTATCTGTCAGAAGGAATGCACAGACGGAAGGTTGGCGATCATCACAGTAACACTGTTCCACCATGTTCAGTTCAATGTGAAGAGCATCAGAACATCATAACCAAAATTACCTTGCATCTGAATGAAAGAAATAGATGCATTACTGATCTGAAACATAATTAAGCTAGACCTTAAATTTCCAAAGAAGCGTGGCTTGAAGGTCCCAAACTTGAAAATTAGTTTTTAATTTTCTTCATATATTTTGCGGGGTAGTGGTGGCCTAACGGTTAGGGAAACACACTTGTGATTGAAAAGCAGCTGGTTTGAATCTCTGACCAGTAAGGTGCCACTGATGTACCCAGAGCAAGGTACTACCCACATGCACTGCTTTCCGGGTGCTGAATTAGCTGCCCACTACTATGTCACAATGTCACATATGGGTTAAATACAGAAGACACATTTCAGTGGTGTGTCAACAATGACAATTAATCACAAATGACAAAATTGTGTCAAACGACGTTCAGATGAACAAAAAGCACTTACTTTCTACGCCGATGGAACTGTTTCACAGGACAAAGTTCATCGAAGACCTTCTGATTCACCAGACGTGGGACAAGGAGGAACTTGTTGTTTGAGATAAACTCATCAATTATCTGCTTCTTCATCCCCTTCGCCTGAAATAAACAAAAGGAAGCATAAAGAAGAAAAACAACAGAAGTTTGCATTTAAAGGTTATTTATATCAAAAGTAGAACCACATTTTACCACAAACAGTAGTTAAAAGGAAGATCAAATTTATATGAATATGAAAAAAAAAATCCACCTGAATAATATCAGCTGGATTGTCTGCGTTCTCCTTGAAAGCAAGCATGGTGGGGGCGTAGCTGTTAATGTTGAACTTTCTCAGCAGGTTTGCAGTCTCAGTCAAACCTTGATCCACATACCCAAACTGGATGTAGTCTTTATTGGCGAATGCAGTCAGCTACAGAAGATCAGAACATTACCAACAATGTCGCCAACACTAACAATTACAGATCAAGCTGCAAATTCAATGCTGGATTGCTGGGTACCTTGTACAAGAGAGGGACCACGGGCACTTGATCAAACAGGAGCACATGCGGCTTGTTGTACTCATGCCAGTTGTTCAAGAGCTCCACGTAATTCCTGTCTGTGACCTTAACAAAGATTCACAACCAAACACTTAAAACCAAGACCACACAATTCTCACCAATACAATTTGAGCAGTAACTGACACTAAGCACATTACCAGCTATATATGAGCCAAAAATAACCTACAGATTAGTAATGTTCAGCAAATTTCCCCAGCAAGCCGTTTCTCTGACATACCTTTTCAACCAATCTTTGAGGGAGCAAATCCTCTATGAACTGCCTCAAATGTTCCCGTGCCACAGCATAGTGGAAGATGGTCACCTTGCCATTAATTACGCCAAGTATGGAGGGTGTCCGGTGAGCCCCAAGGTGATTAGCCAGACGTCGCTCATACCCAACATCCACGACACCAATCCCAACACCTGAAACAGACAAGCTCAAGTTGTATATAGCTACATAACACAAACAAATTTACAGAGTCCTATTGCCATGACCCTGTAAACATACTTCACATCTGGAAAGTTTCAAGTATTGCCAGTATCCATCATACCCAGGATCTCCAGCTCCTGCACTGCTTCCTTCCACACAGGCTCAATGTGGATGCAGCTAATGCACCAATCAGAGGTGATTTTGATCAGATAGGGTCGTCTAAAGCTGTCAGGCATGACGTCGTTCATGTACTGGTTGAAGTTGAGCAAATATTTGTTATCAGCAAAGTCTCGGCTGGTCTTGCCATTGAAGGGGAAGTGAAAGAATGACTCGTCGAAGTAGAAACTGTCATGGAAGTGTCGGAAACCCGGCTGTGGTTGTGCATATTGTGGATTCTCGTCTGTCTGACCATATCGGTCATAATTTGCTCTTTTCTCCTCATTGGATAAGATCTGGGGAGGTAAAAAGATACAGATACACTCAACTGTGCACACAAAAGTGACGACCTCATCGTAGTATATATTATTTTACTTTCCCATGCCTAACTTGAAGGGTATTAGAAAGTCTATTACCTCATAAGATTTAGTAATTTTGATAAACATATCTTCAGCTTCTGGGTTTTTGTTCTTGTCTGGATGCCTTCAGAGGAAAAAACAATAAATGTAATTAGAAGTTACTGATAAGCTGACAAATACAAAACTTGAAGAATATAAAAATACAGACAATACATTGGGTAATAATCTGCAATTTTGCAAAGCCACCTCCAACTTTTTAACAATTCTTGGAATGGGACTGAATGCCAATCCATCACAGGGACCACACAAACTCTCACATGGCCATCATAGAGATGGCAATCAGCCTAACTGCTCGTCTTTGGACTATAGGAGCAACTGTACCAAGTGGAAACCCTCATAACACAGGGAGGAAATTCTACACACATAGCAGAGCTGGGAACTTGAACCCCCAACGATTAAAAGTGCAAGTCAAGCTTGCCATCAACTGAACCACCATGTGCCTCTATTATGGAACAACAAGGACAGATTCTAAATACATGGACATCATAAAGGTTTACAATGAAAACGATTCTCACCATTCTTTAGCTAACTGCTTGTATGCCTTTTTGATTTCAGCTTGGCTGGTGCTTCTAGCAACCCCAAGAATCTTGTATGGGTCAAATTCTGTCGCAGTTTCCACAGTACAATACAAAAGTAGCAGGCAAATTATCACCATGACTGGTAATGTGAATATGTAACTCATTCGGTCCATCTTCTCACTGTAAAGGCAAGTTTCAAAATGCAATACAGATACCGTATTAATTTTAACAAGCACAACATTGTATATCACTGTTCCAGTGCTGACACGGCAGTCTTTAGATGCATGTTAAACGTCATTAAAATTACGATGAAATTAATTGCACATAGACATTACACAAACAACAGCCGCAAACATTTGATCGGAAAGGCCCGTAATATATGGACTTAAACTGTATGCAGGTAAAATGTTGTACATATGATAACAACAATATAAGAAAAATGTCGATGTAAAACGACGGGAGAACGCGTCGTTACTGCAAACGTCTTTTTGTTCATTATGCGTGCTTATCAATCTCGGTTACCTAGAAGGCTAAACAGTCCTTTCAACACTTTAAACATAAATATTTTAGCAAAGGAGCTCATTATGACCGATAATGTTGTAATGGGGCTAGCGGACCTTGCACACCCGAAAGCGCTACTGTTAAGCAGCAAGCCATTAAGTATAATGAAAAAGAAACACACCCTGCTCACGTCGGATATACTCAAAGCGAACAAACCATCCTCACAACGAATATCGCACATCAGCTGTTTCAGCGACCTCTCCTATTAACCGGCCACTTATATTACCGCCAGTAACCTGCCCTTAGTCTGTTTTTCCCAGCTACGTATCGCCAGATACACCCGCACCGCGTTCGCTTCGCCGAAGCCGCTAGTCCGAAGTCAAGGCGCCGTGCTCGTTAAGGCACATGCCGTAAATAACATCACCTTTTATGATTCATACATCGCCTGTCACCACGGCTTTCGACACGGCCACCGTACCGACGGCTACGTCCAGGCTGCGCCGCAGCGACCGCGCTCGCGCTTCCGGCTCGGTCAGCCTTCGGCGGCGTCACGTGCTTACGTCAGACGCACGACGCGTCGACGCTTGAGAAAGAGTACGCGAATAGAAGGGGATAGACGTAGTGGCCGAGGATAGCCAAAGTCTGAAACACATGCGAGTACTGCGGTGTGCACACCAAGAATAGAGTAGATTATGGTTTTTGTGGATCATGTTTTTATTTGTTTTATGCGCGCGCGCACACACACACACATATATATGTATATGTATCTTCTCCTGAAAGCCAGCAATTCAATTTTGTCCTTTCTGGGGGACGTGACTCTGAGACCATTAAGTGAATCACCATTTATGCAATTTGTTTGAGTCCTATTGTACTGTCAAGAGGACGTCCTGGGCTGTCTAGTGATTCCAACACTTCAGAAAGCATTGACTTACATTCATATTCCAACTGTAACCATAGCTTCTGCTTGACTAATCCTTATACTTACCTTAAAACATGTCCTCACCTTTAAAATTTAATGATCTAAATTATGGAGACTTGCTTTTTGTCTCCATGATTTTTCTGAAACCACTTATGTCACCCGGAGCCTATGGGCATGAGGCAGGGAACAACACAGGACAGGGGGCCAGCCCACCGCAGGGCACAGTCACACACCAGACATGCACACCTATGGGTAATTTGGTAACTCCAATTAGCCTCAGCATGTTTTGGGACTGTGGGGGGAAACCAGAGTACCTGGAGGAAACCCCATGATGACATAACATGCAAACTCCACACACATGGAACCTGGGCGGAGACTCCCAGAGGTATGAGGCAACAGTGCCAACCACTGCACCACCATGCCACACACACACACACACACATAACTGTACCGTATATAATCAGTTAAAAGCTTAATTTATGAAACTATTTTATTAGTATATTTGCTAAAAGTGCATCAAACTATACCTCTCAATTTTTATCAATTCAGTTTCAACCCGGTTTTGGAATATGTATTCAAGATTTAAATAATCATTTAAATTGTTATTGCAAGCTAAGTCACAATAGATTAATGTCACCTAGTGGATTCATTTCTCACTTCTAACTGGATTTTGTCTGTTCCATCCAAACTTCCTAACTTGCAGATCCTATCTTAATTGTTTGGTGACCATGGTAACTAGGGTTAGGACCCTATTTAGGAAAAAAAATCATTACAGATGAACAGTTCCTAAATCATTGTTCCTATCCTAACTTAAGACAGGAAAAGTGTACTCAAGTGTCTTAACTTCCCAAAATCTTAAAGAAACATAACGATAAATTATGCATGATTATATGTAACGTGGCCATGTTTTACAGTAGTAGTCCCCCAGTATCCATGGGAGTTTCAAGTTTACTAAATTTCCCAAAATTACTAAGCTTAAATATCAAGAGAAGACGGAGCAATGAAAAATACCATGCATCAGTCATGCTTTTTATACCCATCAAAGGACGAAGGAACAAAGAAAAAACATACTGTTACACAAGCAAGAAACCCTGCTTCATAATAAATGCCAGAGCTTTGAGTCACGTATATTCCCAGACATGACACATTCTCCACACTCTTAAAATGGCTTTTCCATTCATTGAGATTCCTGTGACATAACCTGTCTTATGAGCAGGTTAGACGTGTAGCGTCAGTTACCAATGCGATGCACCTCAGTAAGAACTGACAAACTAAAAGTAACCTCATTCAATTAACTTACCAAATGTCCAACACGGCTGGAATCGAGCAGGGCGTGCCTTTACATATATGACCTTACCGGGATGACAATTCAGATAAGACTTCTATTACCGAAAGAGATTTTACTCAGTAAGCTTGTAATTTGCAAGATGGAAGACATGGAAGATTCAAAAAGGATAAAAATTGACTCCAGTGGCATTATGCCCACAGGTAAAACTTAATCCCGTCCTGATAGGGCTTATGTAATGTAAATTCCTTGTTGATGTTAAATATGTTTCGTATATGTATGATCGTGATGTTCTGATGAACTTTGGAATACAGGTAATAGTATTTGAAACATTGTAATTTGGTTACTTTATTTTTGAATTGCCAGATGGCCCCGAGGATACAAATATTGTAATTTGCTATATATATTTTATTTAATTGAAGGCTAATACCTACAATGAGGATCTTTCCATCTATTAAGTATATTTTCAATGGTTGTTAGACTTTTGTTTTTAGAGTCATTTGCCAAAAAGGTTTAAGTCTTGTGTTGCAAACAAATTACTGATTATGTACTTATCAGCAAGTCATTCAGCTCAGTGTTAACTATGGATGCCTGGAATCCTAATTTATGGGGTTCTGCCAAATCAGAAACCAAATCCAATTATTATATACTATATTATTATAGGCTTATTATGAATTATGATCACAGGTGATATTCAATGCGATTTTCCCTTTATTAGCCTATAGGCCTAATGTGAAAGAAAAACAAAATAGCTTATAATTTGTTCATTAAAGTTGTGTAGCCTTCAAAATGGGCAAATATTAGTAGAATATATTGGTATATAAAAAGCAAAAACGTAACCTAAAACGATATAGTAGTAACCAGGGTTATTGTAGGGTTAGGGTTAGTTAGTGGCAAAGGATTCTTTAGGGTTGCAGTTTCTTTAGGCAGTTAGTTACTAAGCCTTTTTAATGGTATGTATGGGATTCTTGTTTGTTGTACTTATTCCTCCTTCTTCCTGTACCAGTTGTCAGAATTAAAAGCAGACTGGTGCCATTGCAAATTATGGTTAGAATTTTTTAGTATTGGGTGAAATGTTATTGATAGCCTATAGGCATAAATGTTTAGGCATTTTGAGTGTTTCAGTTTCAGTACCCTGTTAACATTTTGTATGATAATTACTGTCTCAGCTCCATACTCTTCACACTTTTGGCATCTGACAACACCATGATAGGCCTCATAAGCGGTGGTGATGAGTCAACATACAGACAGGTGGTGACAGTGCTGGTAGAGTGGTGCAAGGCCCACAATCTGTTGCTCAGCATCAGCAAGATGAAGGAAATGACTTCAGAAGAACCTAGGAGGAGCATAACCCTCTACACCAGTGTTTCCCAACCCAGTCTTTGGACACCGCTAGACTGTCCACATTTTTGCACCCGCCCCAAGGACTGGGTTAGGAAACACTGATCTATACATGAGTGCTTCTGCTGTCAGCAGTGACCAGAGCATTACATTTCTGCATGGGCACCTTGCTGAGAATGTCCCCTGGAACCAGCCTGTATCTTCCCTGATGAAGAACTCCCAGCAGCAAATTTACTACCAGTGACACTTGTAAGAGATGAGACTGCCACCTCTCATTCTGTTCACCTTCTATAGAGGTACCATTGAGAGTGTCCTTCCACACTGCATCACAGCCTGGTTCAGATTCTGCAAAGCCAGTCCCATCCGTTGGTCATTAAAACAGCAAAGAAGATTTCTAGAATAACTCCACCTTCTGTGCTGGACATCTAAAACGACCACTGCATCCAGAGGGTCACTGACACTACTCATTGAACCTGTTTTGCAGCCTCGTTGACCCACTTTCAATCTGGTATGAGGTTCTGCAGCCTCAAAGCCAGAGCAGTGAGGCTTAAAAACAGTGTTTTTTTTTTTTGCAGTTCTACTGCTGAACAATCTGGCCCCTCCAGTCTAAGACTGGATCTCCTAAAAAGATGAACTCTTCCCCTCTCTGGATTACATGAGTACTGAATACTGTAACATATGGTGATGAAGCCTGACATAATTGGCAGCAATTAATTGGTAACTGGCAGTATCATCTCAAAAACAACAAAAACTGGAGTTTGTTTTTGAAACTTGCTCTTCGATTAACTTGACCTGTTTGAGCTAGAGGAGAGTCCTTTGAGGAAATACACCTGCAAGGAAAGTACTTGCAAATTTCCACTGCACTCAACTGGATTTGAACTGGATATGACAAGCTAATAATAACAATGTGTGTGCGAATGGTGTGAGTGCCCTGCAATGGGTTGGTGCCCCATCCTTGGTTATTCCCTGTCTTGCATGGCTGGGTGCATGGGTAGATAGATGGATGGATGTGTCACAGAAGCTTAAGTATCTCTATTAAGTATTGTTACCAAAAACCTGAATAATTAACAATGTGATTTGTTTCAGATTCTGAAGACTCCAAACCTATCAATATTGAACAGGACCCACTTCAGGTCATTACATAACCTTTAGGCTGTATCGGCTCTGATAGATTTATTCAAATACATTTTAGATACTGATTATCAATCTACTGCTACAACTTGTCCAAATCTTACCCAGCATGCACTGTGAGGTTTGATATTGTGATCCTTCCAGCCTGCATCCCAGTGCCATATTAGGATTATTCATTCTAATAATATGACATGTGTAGATACTTTCAGTCAAACTCACAAACTCAGTCACACTCAAAGATACATTATGTTTAATCCTCTGTTATTTAGTTATATTATAAGATGGATGAGGGAAATGCTAGAGGTCTAAATCTTGCTCTAAAGTCAGTGTTATTTTTCCCCACCTTCAGAAATACACGATGGATGCCAACCCATGTGGACTCTGTTTGATCATAGATAATGCAATTTTTTTACCTGAGTCAGGCCTGAAAAGCCGCATCGGATCCACAAAAGATCGTGATAAACTTGAAAAGAGATTCAAGTCTTTGAACTTCGAAGTTGACATCCAGTCAAACCTGACACATGATGTAAGTTGGTCTCCCATTGCTGTATGTGACAAAGTATAACCCACTGGCCGGTCTACCCAGCATTTACTACATGGGGTGCTATTTTAGTTACTGAAAACTCGCAACTGGTGTTAGTTGGTATTTTGGGCAGCTGACCAGGGAAAAATAATACACATGAACATTCCCTTTTATAATTTATTGTTCCATCCATCCAACAACCATCATATAACTACTTATCCTCTTCAAGGTGACAGGGGGCCCTGGAACCTATTCAAATCAGTGTAGGATCAGATGCCAGTCCATCACAGGCCACAAATATGCCCAGATTCAAGATGCCAGTTAGCCCAGCTGTATGTCTTTTGACCATGGGAGGGAAGACTGAGGGAGAATATTCATAGTCCTCATAGATATAGCAGAGGCTGGATTCCAACCCTCAGCCCCTGGCTGTTGGAGGCCACAATGTTATCCCATTATTTAATGAGACTCCACATAATTTTATGGAATATACAGTAGTACAGTTCTATTGCAAATTTATATCGTACAGTATATGTGTCACGGTCTGTCATGTAATCCTGTTGTGCCACGCCCCTTGTTCCCCACGTGAGTATTCCTGATTGTGCCCAGCTGCCCCGTGTTTCATCCGTAATGTCTTCCCTATTTAGTCCACCTGTGTTCAATCCCTATTGTCGATTGTTGTATGTGAATGTGTATGTGTACATGCCTGCATGTGTACCTCTACGCATCGTTCACGGTTTTCGCTGTTCGTGCCTATTCTAGTCCTGTTTGCTGGAATAAACGTCTTGTTTTAAAGTACCGCCTGCATCATGGGTCGTCGTTCCCGACAGAACCGTGACAGAACAATCGACCCTAACCAGCGACCCAGCGGCGGTAATCCTGTGATCACCATCGGCTCCACGGCATGTCTAGAAGACCCTCGCCGATCCTTGGTCCAGCAGTGTTTACCCTGGACACCGCTTCCGCGTCCGCCCCTGTATCCCTGACAGCGATGGACTTCTTCACGCTGCAGGAGTTATGGTGGCGGTTGGCGGTGGACCCGGCGCTACGGGAGGATCCCGAAGCCTCCCGGCTCCTCGA
>JAODKL010000107.1:20720677-20732539 GCA_026780765.1 Petrocephalus schoutedeni
AAAAAACACTAACTGTTCATTAACTTTTTCATGTGCACAGTAGTTATAGACCCAAGCCTTTTAGTTATAACTTCACTAATAATATTTTGACAGTTTATCCCAGTAAAAAAAGAACACCGACTGTCAGTGGTTATATTATGCAAAAGAAACATGTTGTGCGGCTCTTTTACCGAGGGAAAACGGTTAATGCGGCTCTCTTGGGCTGACTTGAGCTAATTTTATCCATAGGAACAGGCTATTCATAGTAGGTCTCGCTGGCGACTCCGTGCCTTTTAATTTGATTTTATTTCAGTGTTCGTCCAGCCAGTCCGGTTTAGAAACGTGAGCGCCGTAAGGCTTGGCTGCTTCTCGTCCGTCCAGCGCGAACATTAATACTAAAGCTGCGGGTTACAGTAACCGCAGCTCCGCTTTATCTCTCGCTCTCTCCTTAACCGGGCTGAAGTCTTACGGTGCGACGGAACATCGGCATTTAGTGCCATACTTCACACTTGAAACATTTGTTCTTGTGAGTTCTGGAAGAGCAGACGGGCAATTCTGTTGCACTTAAGCATTAAAGTTTCATTTCGATTATGTACATCCAGCGCTATTATATGACGTACAATATTTGCACCCTTTTTAATCGAATATATAATAGGTATATAATAATATTATCAAACTGAAACTGCAAAGCAGTAGCTGATCTTGGGTGAGATTCCATTAGTTTTGTTCTGTCGTAGCCTTAGCATGTTAAAGTCCACTGTGTAATTCCAGTTCATAGATCATGCCATTTCTTTTCTTCGCCTGTTTAATTGAAATACTGGCAGTCCATCCATATTCTAACCGCTTATCCTGCGCATGGTGGCAGGGGAATATCGGCAGTAAAGGGCGAATTAAAACGTCATACTGACGAATTTCTCATATTTAAGGCGTTATATTCTAGAACATTATAAACAGCTGTGTTTGTAATGACAGTTTAAGTGTTTCAATTTCTTTGTTATTTGGAAAGACACTAACTTGAAACAATGAGACCGATTGTCCCTTCTAAAAGTGTATTGGCAAAGTTGCAGTAAAACTTGCAGTATGATTAACGAGGGCTTCTAATCAGCCTTGAAATGCACGGCGTGTTCAGTGGATTTTATCTTTGTAAAGGATATGTTTTGCTACAATATATTACCTTTACTGCGGGGGGGGGGGGGTTGTTGATAGTGAGGGGTTTACTAGAAAAAAAATAATGTATTAAATTTACAGATATAGCGATTTAACGAGCACCTACATGAAGTGTTAGTAGAACAGCTTTGGCGTCACGCCACGCAGACATATGCTATGCTATATTTTTATACGCTGCCAGTAAGGAGCTGCAGGACTCTTAAGATAGAAGGGAGATCTTCACATGATCATGATGAAGTAATTCTCAGTGATTAAGCGCCCGATGAGCTGCTGTGCCCACCCCCGGACCCCTCCCATTGTCCCGGATGCAGGCTAACTCAAACCAGTTGCTAATGTTTTGCTTACTTACAATATGTCTTACCTTTAACTCACAACACCCTCTTACGAAAAACCTATGTCAGCTTTTTTACTAATATTAGCACTCATGTGATTTATTTATTTATTTACTTTTGCTTACTATTGCAACACTGTTTTACTGCTTCTGTTTTCTTTCTGCCTCAGTGGTTGCTTTAGGGGAACACAATAGCCACATAATTGAGTTATCTCGATTACGGAGCATCTGTTTTTGGCATTTTGAATTGGCAGTGTTATGTGCTGGTTTGTTCTTAATTAAGTCAAGCACAGGAATCCAATGCTATGCCTGTTGTCCTATAAAAATGTCAGTAATATAACAGAATTATCCAATAATAATATCAAACATAAAAGCACGTGTCTGCACAGCTGTTATTCACCGCTATGCTAATTACCTGTTAACTGTCTTTATCAGTAGTCTTAACGTATCACGACGTGCATTAAGCTTATGATGGATGATTTTTCCCCCCAAGATTTTACAATCTGTTCAAACAGTGTCCCTTAGCCAAAAGTCAACATCTACACATTCTGAAGTCGCGCATGTTAAACTCTCTCATGAAGAGAGAGTCACAGCATACAAGGAATTTGAGTAGAATATCAGTACACTTGCTTTGTATTGGTATCCATTTTCTTAAGTTATAACTAAGGAGAACTAGTTAGCACCACTGAAATGGAGAAGGAGCCACTGTTATTATGTCTGGCCAGTGGCTACACCCATAGCGCCCTTTGGTCGAGTCACATCTCCTGTGAAAGCCCGATTTTAATGAGCCCTTTGTTTGCGCTCACTAGTGTATGGTGGGTCCCGTTCGCTCCAGTGGGCACGCTCCCCCGACCCCTCAACCCCCAGCTAGGCAGGATGACATAGGCCGGCCTGGACCGCGTCGGCCTCGTGCGGCATGCGTCACTGCTCTCTCGCGCCGTCTGGGACGCGTGACCTCAGGCGCGCCTTCTGCATGCCTGCAAGCCACCTCGATATAGAGCCCTAGCTGCTCCCAAACGCTTTAGAGGGCAGTATATAAAATAAGCAATGAGATCATGTTCTGAGCTAAACTTCAGTTCACCCCGCACGCGGTATGACTTAACGCCCCCTCCTCGGCTCCACCCACCCGCACTGTCGGGAGTGCAGTCGTTCCCTGCTCTGCTCTGTATCGTTCCTGGAGGATAGGGCCCAACTTTCGTGGCTGTGGAAACGTTGAGGCCAGATGCCTGAGGATTAGCCGGTACTAAAATGAGGAGTCGAAGCCTGTTTGATTTCTGCACACATTGCAGTCACTCTGATCTGGTTAACACCAGTGCACGCTCCATACCCACAAAGTATGGATTTACTTGTGGGAAAAAAAAATGCATAATGCTTTGATTCTGTGTGATGTGTGGCTGGGTTGTGTAGCAACTAGCCTATAATCAAAGGTTACTGCCACAAATAAAGACACCAGCGTGATTGGTGGTTTTTTTATATATCCTTTTCCGTATTTGCACAGGTTTTCTAGGCAGCCCACATTTGGCTAATTTGTAACCTGGCGGCAGAGTCACACAATGAGTCAAATGAGGCCCTCAGAAGTAGCCCAGGGCCTCTAGGAATGAAGGCAAACAGTGGCCCCCTAATGCAATTCGAATAGCTAACAAACAGTGGCCCTGGGATACGCACCTAATGTGGGGGAAGCCTGGGCCTGATAAACATTGCAGGGGCAAACGCCTCGCCCCCTCCCTACCCCCCTCCCCGCCCCAGGGCTTGGGTACCACGGCCCTCGGTCAAACACGTCAACATGTTCAGGGTGTGGATCCAGCCACCAACTCACCGCCCCGCGCAGGTAACCACGCGCAGTGTCGCCTCATTGCTTATCCTACCTCTGCAGACACTTCTAACAAAACCAATCAATCACCTCTAACTTCAGGTTAAGGGTGATTGATTTTCGGCCGGGCCTGTCTATAATATCACCTGGCCAGCCATGCATAACAGGGTGCCACCTTTAATCGGGTAACATTAACCAGGCTCTGGGGCAAATGCAATGCTGGCATAAGACTTTACTTATTCTTCCAAAAGCACAGTGTTCTCTGGCCTTCATGACCTGCTTTATACAAATATTATATGGCCATGCTGGGGGGAATTAGCCACATGATTGGAGATAAATAAATGTTTGCAAATACGGGGATTCCCATGAAAAACTTTCAGGTTACTTCGGAACCATATATGGGTATGATAATAAATCCAACTTGTCTTGACTTGTGTAAGCTCTAATTAAATATCCTTTATGTACACCACTGCCGTAAATTCCCTAAATCATTCTAATAACTATCAGTCTCCATCTGTTTGCATCTGTAGAGACACTGTTGAAACAAACAGCCTGCAGCGGATTTCGCCTGTTTGTTCTCCCATTTCCTGGATGGAGTAGAGGTGGCTGTGATCGGAAGACTATGGCACTACACCGGAGCCCCGAGTTTGTTTTGTGTATTTCCACTCCTCCGCGATCAGCCCGCACAGGCCCTCCCGCACTCCTGCGGGCCCGCTGTTTAATCTGCCAGGGTGCGCTGTGGCTAAGCTGGGCTTTCATCTGCAGTGATTCTGCAGGGGGGAGTGAGGTCGGCCCAAACACAGCTGCTGCCCAGCTGTGGTGGCCTGCGTGTGCGTACATGAGGCGAGCGTTTGCTTGTCGTGTGCAGGTGGGGGGGGTTGCATGACTGCATGTGCGGGGTGCCCACCCAACCTGTCACATAATACCGCTCTATCTCCTTTTCAGGAAGGATGCCATTCTCACATTCGTGGGGGGGGGGGGTGTGTACCAAGGAAACGGTTCCGTTCCCAGGCTCAACTCAGCAAGTTACTTTGTGTTCAGTGTAAAAAGTTGGCAGTCAGTTCAGTACATGTAACACGTTCAGTCTCCATGCATTGTGATTTAACAGTTGGTCTGATTATCAAAAACTCTTTCTGTGTTGGTTTGAAAGCAATTCCCTTTTCATAGCTGCCAGTAGACCTGTCGGGTAGCCATTTTTAGTGCAAGCAACAAATGTAAAAATTAGATACAGTGCTGAAGGAAAGTCTGGGGACGCTTGCATAACTCAGTGAAAATATTGCAAGGTTATTGGTTTTATAACAAAAATCATGACTTTATACATTTTTTATATATATATATAAAACAGTACACAACAATAGTAAGTGAAACATTCATTTCAAGCAGATACTCATTCTAAAAGCTGTTAAAATTTGCATTGGCCAGCATCATTGGGTGCTTTTTAATTAGTAACACCTTTGCAATAACATAAAACACCAAACATTTGTGTTTGGTATCCCTTTGGGAGCCAGTGACCAATATTTCACACTTTAAATTTACAGAATTCTTTTGTGCAGGGCTAGCATTAAAAACAGGGCAGCTTCTATTTTGGTTGAGATTGTTACAACTAAATATATTTTTTTCCAGTTCTTTACTCTTTTTGCCCCTGTCTTTTGTTTCAGCTGTGATTTGGTTGGCCAAATAAGGTCATGACAGGTCACTTGAGGTCATGGGGTGAAGTCAGTTATTTCATGGTTCCCCTGCCAGTTCTAGGTCCTGCCAGGTTTAGATGTATTGAAATGCTAAACTCTGACACTCTCTTGTTATCCAGTCTATAGTTTGTGGAGTTTCCTTAAAAGGCTTATTATGGTAGTTAAAACTGGTGATTTGTATTCCAGTGAAGTCTTTTCTTTGTCTTGCTTTGTTGTGGAGATGATGGGGTTCTGATAATTCCAGGAACATACTGTCTCTTTGAAAAGCAGTGACCTGCAGAAATTCCTTCTGCCCACCGACTGCCCCCAGCATCGGACCGCGTTTCGCCGTTTCAGTCTTGCACGTGAATAGTCAGGTGCCTGTGTGTTTGCCTGCAGGTCCCACAGCCTTCGGTCGTTTCTAGTTCAGGTGCTCCCCGCTATGCCGGGCTGCACTGTGGCGTGAAGGGGACACCCGATGCCAAGTTCGGCCCGCGCGCTTGGTGCAGGGCGCTACGTGATTGGCTGCAGGGGAGGTTAGCCAAGCCGCTGGCCGCATGCCGCTTTGTGCCTTTCGCTTTGTGCCAGTCGTGACCCGGTCAGTCACATGTGCTTAGATCAGTCACCCCTCACTGTCTCACACCCCCTAAACCAGTGACAACAAAGCCAGCTTCAGTCTTCAGAACTCTGTCTTTCTCTCCCTTTTTCCCTTTAATCTAAGTCGTACTTGCTTGCAAGCCTCAGCATGTCACAAATGAAAAGGGGCTATTTTGCAAGGCAGAACCCCAATAAGATGCAAATTCTTTCTGGTTGTTATTAACTGGCTGACTTTCAGTGAGGCAGGGAAGAGAAAGGAATTTCATTGCCCCAGGGTAATTGTGCCTTGTTGCAAAAGGGGTATTACCAACAGGAGAGGTGGCTTCAGTTAATGAATTCTGTTTTTTTTTCTCATCAAGCTTCTGCAGGGCACATTTTAAAACCTGTTAGTTTAATTTCGAACAGAGTGAAACTTATTGATAAAAATAACGTACGCAAGTTGTATCACATTCCTTGGATGAATAACAGGGTGAATTATTTTCAATCAAGTTTTATTGGACCTATGATAGTGGGTATAGTGAGAGGTGGGGTAACCAGCATATCTGACGGGGGGGTTTCTGTTGGCCGTTATGTCCTGCAAGTTGTCCGCACCTGGTCCTGCGCTTCGGGACTCTATGCTAGCAGAGTCCAACTGAGGTCAGAGATAAACTAGAAACCAGAGCCAATCAATTTTACTGATGATTTTGAGCACACATACGACTGGGGATGTCCACTTTCCTCCTCTCGTGGGTCACGGTGGCTTCCTGGTCGCTAAGCCGTAACTACAGCGTGTGGCTTGTGTTTGTGGAGGCCAGACCATAATTCAGCCCTGTTCTTTTTTTTTTTCGGATGACCAATAACCAGGCTGCTTCATCAACCCGTGATGGAAACAAAACCTGCAGTTCACCTGTTGGAAGTAATGGCAGCTTCCCCAGAGCGAAGTTTTCTCAGGCTGTCCGGTCTACAGGACGCATCCTGTCCATGGCTCCTCCCAGTGTCTGTGCTTTGTTTTAATTTCCCATTGAGATATGTGGTCTGGGCTCTGCTACACCGACAATGAATTTGGCCTCAAATATACCCCTTGCAGATTCCTTTGGTCTCCCACAATAATAAATGTGTCTTAGTCTGCGATCTGAGACCAGTAACTTTGGCTGAGAGGTAGAAGCCCTTAAGAGCAGGAGGAATTGAATCGTAATTTCTGACAACTGGGTACAATGTTCCTGTTGCAGCTGGTTCATAAATAGAAAAGGCTGCCATTACAAGTTTTCCGGCACCATCAGTTATCACGTACCGGAACCTGAACCTGACATTAGGAAGTGGTGGCATGGTGCCTCTGGAACAGAAAGTAGCATTTAACTGAATAACAGCCAGGAATCTCTTTTATTTTTTTAACCTCTACTTTTATTGATGCTCATATCCGGCTCTGTGTGTAAAACTTGTGTGACACAGAGCTGGGGCCTGCATCACAAAGTGAGATTTGTTGTTTGGCCAGATAAATTGTCTGATTTTAAGGTACCCCCAGTTTAAATGGACTTTATCTTCGTTCACACTCATATTTAGCCCCGACTACCTTAAATCTGATGCGTTACCGTGCTAATCAAAAAAATAAAAAAAAAAATGATAGAGGTCTCTGATATTTTATCTAAGCCAATTCATAGGCAGTATACCTAGACTGCCAAGTGATAATGCCTTTCCTTAGAAATGAATCCTGATGGACACTGATCCAGAAACTATATTGGCTGTCCATAGATATGCTTTACCACAGTGAAAACTGCTTTTATGGACTCACATGACCTGTTGAGCATTGTTCTAGAGCTAAAACAATTTAGCTGATAGTAGATAGCAGATAGGAGAAAAAAAGATCATTATGGAATTTGGCAAGGGATGGTGGTTGGATGTTAGTCAAAAATGAATTCATTAGATAATGGTAATCAGAATGAAATCAAGCAAAGTACTTATATGGCTATCAGTTTTTTGGTAATATAACAAGAACATTAAGGCTGACTGGACAAAACTGCATCAGCATTGACTAGGGCCGAACATTTAATTGAATTTTGATTTCAATTACGATTTTCTAATCTAATGAAAAAACGTTTTTTTTCGCAATGATGCTCCTGTTTTCTAGTGTTATAAATCCAGTGTCAAGCCCCTTATTTTTTGTTTCTCAGTTGAATTATATTTAGTGTTCATGCATGATATTCCAAAGTCAATGAGTAATCATGTTAAATAATCGTGATCTCAATATCGACCAGAATAATCGTGATTAAGATTTTTGCCACTACTATAGGCATTTACAAACGCAACAATAATCAACAGTAATAGTGTGCATGGGTGGATGGATGGATGGATGCACTTCTTTGTAAAGCTAGCACTTCATTATCCAGACCCCTTTAAAAAAAAGTGGGACAGCCACTCTGAGAACTCTTGGGTCTTGGCTTTGGTTCATTAACAACTTTTTTCCAAGCAGTTTCTCTCCGGATACATAAACGTAAGTGCCTTGACAGTCGGGAGTGGCTTCCAGTGGAAACTTCTCGGTGTCGTGCAGAGGCAGACCCGCTCAGGAATGGAGAAAGTGTGGAGGCACGAGGCGTTACGTGAGCCAGTATGCAGAATGAAAGAATGCGGCCAGGCTGATTCAGAATCACCTTCCCAGCTACAACCAGCTGCCGTTCTGCTCTGGGTTTTTTGAGACGCAGTGTAAATGGGAGGACACTGCAGGTCACAGACACAGCAGGTCTGATTTCTTGAAATGAGATAGTTTCCAGCAACTCCAAATGGAAAGCTACCTCCTCTGCCCCCAGCTATCTCCAGCAAGGGTGGCAGCTGATAGTTTTGGCGTGCCACATGACGATGGGGGCACATCTGACCAAATGCACTTAGATTTAGAGGAATGTTGGTGGTTTCTCAGAAAATAACCTGGCAGTGTATCATTTCTCTCCACCCTAACCTCATGTTGGTTCTGTGGGCCATGCTGAGGCCGAGCTGAAGTGGTGTCCCCTTCTTTCTGGAATACACCATGTGCTGAGAAGCCACTTTTATCCATCTACAGTAAAACGGCATGGCCTGGAATCATCAGGCATTTTGAATCATCAGCTTCGTTAGACTGGATTATGAAGAAACACAAATGACCGGAAGCTTTTGATTTGAGGAAGTTCTTGTGAATCTGTTAGAAATACTGAGATGGAAAGGAGCATGAAGCCCCTCTGACCCTCTATTTCAGTGTTGATAAGCATGCGTGATAAACCAATGGAAACTCAGAAATAACACACCACTCCTGTAGTTGGAGACATTCACCTGACCTTGCTGCTTAGTTTTTTAGTGCTTTAATTGACAGTGTCTTGTATGACTAGTTGGTTTAGCGCATGTTGGCTTCAGGTTGTGATACTGATGTTTTCACTGGAAAGATCACAATCAGGACACGTGCTAAGTGGCATGTCTTTTGAGCCATGGGATGCCAAAATAAACAGTGTAATCTAGCTTTTTTTATACACTAGAGCGTTCTTTGGCAGTCTCTACCTGTAGACCTTTCATGTGGAATATAACATATTGCAGCCACATCTCCATCTTGTGCTGTTCTTCTGAAAGGGAATCCACATTCTTTTTTTCTGGAGTTCATACTCATGCGGGCTTAATTTCTGTTGCTTCCTGTTGACACGTCAAAGGCAGCAGTCCTTTCATCATACTGCACTCCTCCCGTGGGGTCAGTGTCCCCTGGACAACCATGCAAGCCATTATGAGCTCTGTCTCGCTAATTAAATGGGATCCCCCATTGATGTGTATATGTGTGCCTCTGTCTGTGTGTGCATGTGACAGAAAGCTGTCCCCAGGATCCACTGGGCCGGGGGCCTTGGTGCCATAGTGCAGGATCCCCATTCTGACCCATCATTATGTTCCTCCTGGTTCTTTGTTGGCCCCATCGACGGAACAAAGCTTCCTCGATTTGGTGAATTGGCATAGAACAGAACTATACAGACATGCTGGCATCAGCACACGGGCCGGCCTCTGGGTATGGATTTAACTTTGTAAGTTAGCCAAGGATCCCTTACGCTGGGATAATGGACCTATGGCATGATAAGACGATTACGGGCCCGCTGTCTTCTCGCGGCCCCCCTTTAAGCAGTTCTGACTGGGCGACTTAGTGAGTTTAGTCCGTGCCGGAGTGCAGTTTCTCGAAAGCCCACAGAGCAGTATTCATCCACTGGCCCCATTAACCTCCCCCTGTTTTCAGATGCCGTTTGAACTTTCATATAATGGGTGTGTGCCAACCCCCCCGAGTACTGGGAGGAAGCTGGGGGTGGGGAGGAGTGTGAGAAGCGTGGGGGATTTCGGAATGGTATTTCCACCCAGAAGGTTGCAGCTAAGAAGACTGCTTTGTGTCCTGTGTGTGTGTTACATGATGACGTGTTAATATTTATGGCATATACCTTAGAGACATAATATACATTATATGTACACATTTCCTCTGGGAGTAGTTTGTAATTTGGCCTCTCATTATTACAAAGCAAAGAAAATGTTTGCCATTGTGTGCAAAATTACTAACTCTGGACATTTCCGTTGGTGTTTGAATGTTCATATGCCTGCCGTGTTAGATTTCTGGGTCTTTCCCAAGACTGCATTTCGGCTAGTAGGAAAGCCAGTATGGTGAGCAGGTGTTGCTCTTACAATGCCGGTGGTGTCAGAGTGCCAGAACACATGTCTCACACAGCTGCAGGGATATCCCACGAATGACCCCAGCGACGCAGGCAGCAGGCCACTAGTCTGTCAAGGACATTTTCGCACAAATCCTTGGGTGACCTTGCCCCTGTAATTACCATTTATTATAGTGGAACAGGAGGATTTAACATCTGCTGCAAATGAATGGGCAGGTTTAGCAGCCCCATCTCAGGGTGCTGGTTGACAAATCTCCCTGGCAAGCAGATGTCAGACCTTGGGTGTTGTGCTTGTTGTAGAAGTGTACCTTGAAATTAGGCGTTTTCTCCTTACTAAGAGCACCGGTGAAGACCTTGGGCCAGAGGATGGCTTAGGAGGCCCCGACCTGTGATTGGAAGGATGCTGGTTTGAATCCTATGATGGGTTGAGTTATGTCACCTTAGGCCCCCTGAGCAAGGCCTTTAAGCCCCAGTTGAGCCTGTCTGACCATGATTTCTCAGTTGTGCGTTGCTTTGTACGTAAGCATCTGCTATATAAAAGTTTATGCTACCTTCCATGAAGCTATGCATATGAAATAATCCATGTCAGTTTTTTTTTTCTTATTTACCTCATGATGCACCCAAACGGAACCGGTACCCCGGTGTTGTTGACTTCAAAGTTGCTCCTGTTTCTCCGTTCTTTAAAGTCCTGCTACGTGATGCACAGGCTCCTAGTCAAGCATATGGAGGTTTTTAATGTCAGTGAGTAAACAAAAGCAACCTGCTGTATGACTGAGTATAAGCCCCACAGGGAACACAGTTCCCATCTTCATGGAGACAAGCTTCCATTCGGGCTTAGCTGAACTGACATTCTGCACTTTCTTCGTGTCCCTCCAGTACTGGACATCTGCTTTTATGGGAAATGCATAGTTTCACAATGAACCCTGCAATCAAACTGACATCCTAGGATTAGTGTTTGTTATTTCTGACAACATGGAGGCACAGACTTTTCAGGAAAAGGTTTCCATCAGCCTGTGTGAGTCAGTGTACTGATTAATATATATATATATTCATATCAATACACGGACTACAAGTATACTACCATGCTTTTTCCCCCTCACTATCCCATCTAACTCCTCTTTACGAAACACCCCCTGATTTAAATTCCCATTCATTTTCTGTAACCACTTATCCTATTCCTAACAGATGTGGCTCAGCTCCTGAGATGGGCTTGAACTGGTGGCTTTCTGCTTGTAGACACAGAGGCTTAACCCACCAAGCCACTCGCACCCCCACCTGAAACGGAGCCCAACAGGGACTCCTTCCTTAAACATGACAGCGCCACGTAACCTAAACTAGGATGCGGACAAGAACCTTAAGCAGAATCATGTGCCATTGTTCCAAAGATGGTGCAGCCTGAATATGTAACACAATGGACTGATCTGTTTTTCAAAAAGTGCGCTACAGTATCAATTTCAAGTAGTATTTTTATCCATAGCTGATAAATGAGACATCACATCTGGAAAAAGAAGCAGTCTCAGTTTAGCTTTTGGTTTTTTGCTGAGGTATTAATGAGTATGTTTGTTTTGTAGACTCTGGGAGAAGGATGAATGAGTTAGATAAGGAACTTTATCGCTGATGAGTTTTATCAGATCACGCGGGTGGGGTGCCGTCCCCGGCAAATTCCTTCCTCTTCTTTGTACT
>JAODKL010000107.1:20748363-20761811 GCA_026780765.1 Petrocephalus schoutedeni
TGGCTGTGCCTGTGTTCTCACAACCCCTGCCCCCCCCGGAAGCTATCATTTGGAGGTGGGGGGATGGGGCGCAGGCCAGCCGATTGGGATGCCGTGCCTATGATCAGAAGTCCGGCAGGTCAAATCTTGACTTGAGCAAGGCCCTTAACCCCTAGTTGCTCCAGGGGCTGGCCAACCACACTTCCTCGAGTGTATGTCACTTTGGATAAACGTATCTGTTAAATGACTAAAATGCAAATGTAATTCCATGCTCTCAGAAACTTCATTCTACTGTGTTTTACGAGAGCGCCCCCCACGTCCATCTCTCTTTTCCCATTCATGTGCCATTTATATCGAGTTTTCCGCTGGCCTCCAGAGGGACATTGTCTTGCCTTGTCACCCCGAATAACCAAATTCAGGATTGCGAACATTTTCTACGTGTTTTCTGCGGACGACCTCATAGAAGTCACGTTCAATGAAAAACAAGGTCAGCTGGGAGGCAGGCCCCCACGTCTCTGCTGATAAGCAGGCTTGGAAACCTTGGAGGTGTTTCATAAATCTGAATTGCATTGTAATCCTGTCCAAATTCAAGGTTGTGAACCATGCATTAAACATGCTGGCGAACTTTTGGTGACTGAGCGGCGATGGCACGGGCCACAGAGACCGGGCTTGGCCTGGAGATCTCGAGCTCTGCAGAAGGTCCTTTGTCATAGATTGCCTGCATTTCTTGCTCCGCGGCGGAACGGGAGATGTGAAGCCGTTTAGGCTGTTCTCAGCGGGGGCCTGACAGTGCGGTATGAATCAAACTGGGAGCTGGGGAGGTCCCATGCCTTCCTCGCACAGGCCACACTAACGCACATCTGCTCGGCTTAATTTGAGAGCCAGTGCTTTTGGACAAGGACGAGTCAACATCCTCCGATTGTCCCTCCTCTGGGATCTGAATCAAATCCATGAGACCAACAATTCCTTCCCAGTCAGTCTACCCCTCCGGCTCATCGATTGTCTACGGACTGGGAGACGAGAGATTTGTCTCTCACTGTAAACAACAGCTGGGAAAACCTGTGCTAAGGGTCCGTGTGCCATTTTCTGTTTTGTAGCAGAGGAATACATAGCCCCTCGTTTCAAATATCTGTCTGACAGCTGGACAAACAGTGTGGGAAAAATGATCACCAGGGAATAATTCTGGCTTGTTCCGCTCCCTGATTTTCACCTTCATGCACTGTTCTGATCCCAGCCCTCGCTGGCCAGGAGAATTGGGACTTTCGAAGCTGGAACAAGTCCGCGTTTCGCTTTATAGATGTGTGAAACTTGAGAGTGCCTGGGGGAAGGGTACCATGTTTATATGCCGTGCTGTCACTGATTTATTTTTTTTATTTAGGAAAGCCATAAATCTGTCAAGGGGAGCAAAATACAAAACAGCCGCCGGAACGAGCCGTGATACACGTGGCTTTTCTGTTTTCATATACGAAAGGATATTTAATGTTAATTATTATTCATTTTGCTACTCATTAGATGACACCCCTTGTCCTTTTCAAGTTTATAATTTTCTGCTACAGCCCAAAGTTTTGATTTAAATTCTAATGAGTTCTCGAGTTAAAAAATGTGCAAGAATTGGTCTCAAAGCCAACGAAAATGGTAATTGTGTCAAACTGCCAACTGCACATTGTGACCACATCAGGAAATAAAGGTCACAATATAGCTGTTTAACCCACTTAATTCATTGTCTGTAAATACATTTCATTTGATGGTGAATAATACCAGGCAGACAGGCCTCTGGACAGAAAGCGCTCCCAAAAGTCCTTCTTTCATGGCTGTTTTCCTCCCAATTTGTCCCAGGATGGGCCTGTGCCTCCCTGTCTGGAGGACACTAATCCGAGGGAGTGGAGAATGAGAGATGATCACAGTAACGGTTGGCTGGGCGTCTCCAACCCAAAGAATTTTGCCAATCAGCACTTTCCTTTTGAAAAAGGCCGGCGATTATTGTTACAGGGAATTCAGTCAGGGGAGAGAGGATTTGGGGGAGGGATCAAGTTATTTAATAGCTGGGACCATTTAAATGGGGAAATCTGCTATGATGGAGTCAGGTGGAAATAGAAAGTGGCATGTCGTGTCGACTAGAAATGCCAGCCGTGGCAATATCCCAAGGCTGAATACAAGTGTTGGGGGGTGGGGGTGGGGGGGGCAGCAGAGAGACTGGCATTGAGACAGAGCACCAGCTCAGCCTAAAAGCACATCTCCCCCACGATACCGTCTGGGCGGCTAATGGTCGTAACGGTCACGTTCTATTTCTGTGGTCACACATCACGCAGTGTGCGGGCAGCAGACGGGGCCCAATCCAGCAGCAGTCCGTTCAACGCACGTCGTCGCCTTATGCGTGACGTATAAAGCCACGGCCCTGAAAAAGCAAAGAATCGACAGCAATGTGATCTTTCCGAGACCTGGGTGCTCCCAACTGCCACAACCCTCCGTCAGGGTATGCTGAACTTGGTAGCCCATGGCGGTGGCAGTGGCGACTGTGCTGGAGGTATGCTGGGACAGATCTGTATGTCAAACGTCGCACTGTCAGCTTAAAATAAGACCCCAAATAAAACAGCGGGCCGCAGTGGATGCACATTAAATCAAACTTGAATTGAGACAGACAGAGACTGACTGACTGACTGAGACAGACAGACAGACGGAGACTGAGACAGACAGACAGACAGACAGACAGACGGAGACTGACTGACTGAGACAGACAGACAGAGACTGACTGACTGACTGAGACAGACAGACAGACAGAGACTGACTGACTGAGACAGACAGACAGAGACTGACTGACTGAGACAGACAGACAGACAGACAGAGACTGACTGACTGAGCCAGATTGAGAGAGACAGACAGACTGATTCTTTGAAAAGTTGTATTGAATGAGGTTACATGTATAAAATGATCCACTTGCAGTGTTTTAGATTTTTTTTTATTCCTTCCAGTTTCTTACTGGTGACAATTTTCTGTTTCACACTGGGAGAGAATGAATGTGCAAGCAAAGCTTTGTTTGTGTCTTGCTGTGTCTAGGTGGCTCAGAGCTCCAAGGTATGGAGTGAGGTGGCATTTCCGGAGGACACGGAGGCCGACCAGGGGGGAAAGCGCCTTAAAAGGTTCCTGGCAGAATCTGACGACGAGGACTTTGCCATGGATGAAGCTTCAGGAGGTGAGGTGGTTGGCGTGGGCAGTCGTGATGTAGCGCTGTTAAGGCAGTGCTTAATTACGCTATAAGGGGCAACATTGTTTATTGCAACCTGTACTTTAGGTTATACGTTTCATACATTTTGACGGCTCTTGGTGCTTGTTGTCTGGAGAAATTTGGTCAGAATGTTACAGTTACGTGCGTTGTTTTCAGAAATACCTAGTGGAGAAGAGGACGGAAGCACCACAGGGTCCACTATTGACAGCCCAGGCGTTACAAGTAAGAGCATCAGACTATGACTGATTCAAAACCTTCTCAGATCTTCTTTTTCAACATGAAACCTTTTTCAACATGGAATTCTGACTCGGCCAATGCTGTACGGCGTGAATGGAAACCTCCCAATCCCATTCACAGTGACTTTCTGAATAGCTGCCGAACTTCTGAAGCCCCTGCAATGTTTTGAGGACTACACTTCTCAGTCTGTGTTATATGGGGTCATATCTGTTAAAAGCCATGCAGAGTCGCTTTATATCATTTTTGATGAAAGGTGGTTTTATGAGGTCGGACATTTTGGCTGGTGACATTCGGAGCTGTATAATTAGCTTTGTCAGGTTACCTGTAAGTGGTTTCGTGATCCCAGATGTTCAGTGGCTGTGCTTTGGGGGGGGGGGCTCGGCATTCAGGCTCGCCACCCACTGAGACATTTCTGAGCCCTTTTCTCACGGCGATGAGACCATTCCTGATAGAGGACCTCGGATTTGTGTCAGACGCGTAAACAGTCCTCCAGCTCCCTTTTCATCCGATTAAAGTCGAAGGGGAAACCAAATACTGTAGATGAAAGGGAGGGAGCGAACAGTGAAGACAGCGGCAGACGGCCCCACCACCCGCACCTCCTCTCCCGTCCCGTCCCCTTGTTTTATCCTGCCATTCTTTTGAGGTCGCAGACCACAAACCGTGCACAACAAAGGAACACTCTCGGCTGTTTTTACCAAAGTGGGGGGGAGCTAAAAGGCAGAGTGTGGAGAGCGCGTAGTGAATAATACCCACTGTGCTTTCTCCAGCAGATGGTAATAAAAGAAAACAGCTATGGTGTAATCTCTGGATCTGACTGCGCGGCCGGGGGGTGTGACCGGCGAGGGGCAAACGCAGCGCAGCGTGTCACCCAGTCTTTGCCGTTACATGTTTTTCCTGCTTTTTACTGTCTGTATGGAATCATCTCTACATCCCCGTTTACAGCCGCCCTCTGACTTTGGATATCACAGCCCTTTAAATCGCCACAAGGTGCTCCTATCCCCTTTGATTTTTGACACCCTCTCACCTTGGCTTCAGTCCCATGCTGCTGTTGCCTTGTGCTGTTCATTTTAGTTTTGCTTGTTTTGTGCAAGACGTTGTTTAAAACAATGTGATTTTCATTGCAGTTTAAGATATGGGTCTCCACTCATTAGTAAGCATAAGGAGCAGTGTGTTGTGGGATGGCTGCCTCTCATCCACCCCATGTGTGTTTTGGCATCTACCATAGCACAGTGTGCCAACCCAGGCCATTAGATCATGACGGAAGAATTGTTTTTGGGCTGAATTGATCACAGTGATGTCAGATCTTAGGCTAAGTGATCTGTATCTGGTTCTGGCGCTAAAATAGCACAGCTACAAACCTGCCGTCACTGCTTGTGGGCCAGGCACCCCCCCCTCCCCCTATATTATTGGCTAGCAGTTCGGCAATGTGGGGTAGGTAGATCTGCCTAACACAGGCGTTGTCGGCCTGAACGTCAAGCGATGATTCTTTAATTCACCTTTGCCAAGGACTGGCTCTGCATAACTCTGGACCACATTCACTAGTTAAGTGAATTATGAAACATTTGACACATCTAGGATCAGGTGTGTGGAGTTGTGTGTGCATGTTCTCGCAGTCTTCATCGTGGGGTTTCCTCCAAGTTCTCCGGTTTCCCTCCTACGGCCTAAAAGCATGCTGAGGTAAACTGGAGTTGCCAGATTGCATAAATGGTGCGTGAGTGCGCCCTGCAGTGGGTTGGCGCCCCATTCTGGGTTTTTCCCTGCCTTGTGCCCCTATCTTCCTGGATACGCTCCAGACCCACGCAAACCTGCATAGGACAAGTGGGTATGGAAAATGGATGGATGTATGAAATATATGCAGCTGTGTAATTATAAGCCTTTCACAAAGAAAGGACAGTCTTATTTTTTAAGGATTGACAGACGTAAGGTCTTTGTTTCTGTTGGCTTTCATTTGTTTCCTTTACTGGCGCACGGGATGGGCTCCCCCTCTGAGTCTGTTTCCTCCCAAGATTTCTTTCAGCTAGGGAGTTTTTTTCTTGCTACTGTCACCTCTGGCTTCATCTCTAGGAACACTGGGCTGGGATAATGTTAAGCGCTTTGAGATTATATGTGCTTTACAAGTAAAATTGAATTGAATTGACCATGTCCTTATAAAAATGTGATATCTTTTCCCAACATCTCCAGTTCTCTTGCTCTGAAATTCCATGCCCAAGTCCACTGTGATGCTTTTGTTGTTAACATTCACAAAAACAGGTGGTCGCAATTTATTTTGAACTGTTGCCACCCTTTTTGGATTACATGAAACGATTTTGTGTCGTCTATCTTCAAAGTCCCTAATCCATTTCATCCTGCAACAACCCACACTTTGCGCAATTAATTCTAATGAAAGTGACGGGCTTGTTTTGCATGTGAAGATAAAGCTGCATTCAAAATTTGTTTTGTCTATAACAGGATATATCTCTTGTGAAATATGAACTAATATGAATTTGAGAGGCTGCTGTGATGTGGTCAGGTCTGTCTCTTCAGACATTTCCACTCAGGTGATGTCAAATGAGTTGTTTTGTTCCGGCAGCGATCTGTAACTAGGAGAGTACCACCAGTTGAGTATAAAGGGTCACAGTCACAGGAAGTATTCAATTGGTTGGTTGAAATGAAATCTTGGATTTGTACTTTCTGGACCTAAACTGTCCACCCTCAGAAATTCGTGTGTAATCACACTTTGTGAATTTGAGTCTGAAGTGGGTGATATACTGATTCCCACACTAAAAACGCACGAGACGTATTTTTCACTATGCCTGGGCGAGCTATGCGAGCGGATCTTCCCTTCCTCTGACATTTCCAGGATGGATGTGCGTGACAGTTAGCATGTGATATATGCCGCTGTTGTTTCCCATTTGCTTCATTAGCCCCTATACATAAGTACTCACAAATCACATTGCGAAAGGCTTGGGGGGAAAATATCCACGGAAAATAAGACCAGCCTTGTAGCCATCGCCATGGAAGGCACAGCTGTGCATTTTTCCCCATTTAGCATAATTGTCAGCTATAAGCCCCGTTCACATTAGCGTGATATGGATGAGACCCCCCCCCCCCCGAGGCATGACACGATGGATCCGTCAGACATGCTGCGGAGTTTAGTTTCCCAGTTTGTCTCGCCCCACTCTGCACTCCATTATTCACACCCCCCCCCACTCAGAGGTTATGTTTTCCTGTCCCTCTTCAGCAAAACCGGCGTCTGGGAACTGCCCCAGTACTAATTTTGGAAGGGGGGGCTTGAGAAATGTTCTTGTCAAAATCCTCTGTAAAGTGAATCATATAATAGGGGAAGGGAAAATGGGGGCTGTGCTTACATATATTTCTCACCTGTCTTGTTCCAGGTAATTTTCAAGATTTGATTTAATTGAGCGGCCAGCTTGCACTGTAGATGAAGCAAACTATCATGGCGCATTTTTGTCCAGCTACTAAGTGTTCTTAACATATAGCATAAAAATGTGAATCCATTGCTGTTATTTAGACTGATACTTATGCTTCTAGTGAATTTGCCAGAAATTCACTTTAAGGTAAAATGTGATTCCTTTGTGTGAAATTTTTACACACAGCCATGTTTTGTAGCCTTGAAGTTGGGAACTCCAGGCTGAGGGAGCATACAAGTCTGGCAATGTTTTCTCCTGCAAGGGCAAGGATGACTGTTTAGTCTTGCCAGTCTTTGTTTTTACATTAACTCAGACAGTAAAGGAAGTTCTCACGGTGGACACCTGTCTGTGTCTAACGGCATCTTTAAAACCAGATCAGCTTGCAAAGTGTGTAGAGTATAACGTAATATTAAGATTAAGATGAACATTATTGATCTCGAGGAAATCCTTGTGCATATGGCAGCAAGAATGTGTTGCACAGACGAACATACATGTAGTGCAAAACAGACAAGGACAAGTATAGTGGAAGCAGATTTAAAAAGTACAAAGTACTACATAGATTAACTTAGAAAAAGCATGAAATCACTCATTTATAAAATACTTATTTAATGATTATTGTTATATTCGTCTTCCTATTATTATTATTTGTATTATTATTATTGCATAGTTGTTGTAACTCCAAACCACAAACTACGTTCTCCATAAATCCAGGGAGTCAGACAAATGGAGAGATTTTAGGTAAACAGCAATACAAAGAAATGTCAGATTGTGGGCATGGGAGGTCTTATTGCCAGGCCACCCAGCCTCAGCCCCCGCCCCCCCCCAATCAAGCCAGCCAGATGGCAGGTTGTGTGTGTCACTGTAGAGCTGGGCTTCTGGATAATTATATCACAGGAAGTGACATACAGTGGCAGCTGTGGATTCTTTCGGCGACCTTCTTGTGGTTGTGAAAATCCCTTCTTTGAGGTGGCGTTGGATGCAGTGGCCCTGGTAACATTTCAAGCCGAGGCATGAAACCCGGGATAGGTGGGGTGGGAAAACTGGGCAGATGTGCTTGGAGAGAGGGAAGGTTTACGCTAATGTCGTGCTGCTTCAGCAAAGCTGGCCTTCGAATAAAATGCACGCTGACCACAACCACTCCCGGGTTCGCCCCATTTCCCTGCTCTGCTTCCCAGAACTAAAGATACAAACGCCTGGTACACATGACTGAATGCTGTATAAAGTTGTTGCAGGTGTCGTGTTAAAAGCAGAAGGACTTTTAGCTACGAGGTGTCACTCCCGAAGGGTCAAAGTTTCTCCATCCAGGCCGAAACAAATGCATCTACAGATGTTACACATTTAATCACAAACAAATGAACTATTTAATCCAATGAACCATTTCCTGTAGTTACTTTGGTTACTAGCTGCTTAGTGGTAGGGGGCGCTGTGAAAGGGGTGGGTGGGGGGGCAGTGAGGACAATTCCAAGGGCCCCGGAGTGACAGGAGTGCTAAAAAATTTAGAATGTAATTTGATTAGTCTGGGTTGGTGACCAAAAATCTCTAGTGGCGCCTCAGTGGTATTGGTGGCCACTTGCCGTGGGGTGCATTTCTGGATGTGTGCACTGTGTATGAGATTCCTGCACTTCCCCTCGGGCTGTAGTTGGACTGTATGCCTTGCATGTGACGTCTAACCCTTGAATCCTTGACTTTGTTGGTTTGTGCTGCCTTGTGTCTCTTTCCCCTCCTGCATCAATGCTGCTGTTGACCAGCGCTGCCCGTTCTGCCCGGCCGCAGGCTGTCTGTATAAAATGGAAAATGCCTCCATGGCGTTTCTCGTCAGCCCTTGTGTTGGTCCTCCTTCACTGTATTCACGTAGCGCTCTCCGTCTTTGCACTTCATTTATATACTCAGAGGGTTTTCTGTTTCGTATAAAGATGTCTCTCTGCCGGGTGTGTATAATACATTGTCCCTTCTCTATCAGTTCGTTTTTCGTTTTAGCAGGGCTTACGTGTGGCGGTAAAACAGTGGGGTTATTGTTGCACAGAACTGTTGGATCTTGAATTTCAATTCGTCCTACCCAGTGATTCAAGCTTTAAGTTGTAATATTGCTATACATCTCTGCTAAGCACGAGAGGCATGACCAGTCGCATCACCCCCCTCTGTTCTTCTCTTGCGTAGTTAAACCTTGCTGTACCGTAATGGTTTCTGTAACTATTGTATTGTCATGACCCTACATAACTTGTCCAGTGACTGTCACTGCAGTTTTACTGCAGTCACTGTGCAGATCTGGATTCTTCAATGTGACTGAAAACTGACTACATCAAGCCTGGTTTCATTTTGTTTGGCACCCCAATGGAAAAACATTTTTTAAAATTCTGAAGTGTCTGTATGCAGCTGTGAGCTTGTCTGACATTATGGTGAATAAAATGTTTTTAAGTAAAATGTGCCTTCTACAGTCAGATTACAGTATAGAATATAATTTAGCAAAAACACACTCTTTCTTTTGATTGCTCTTAGAGGGGTGACATGGTGGCATAGTGGTTAGCATCACACAGCTGGGACGAGAGTTCATGTCTCGGTTCCCTGCGTGTGGAGATTGCATGTTCTCCTCGTGTCGTTGTTGGACTTTGGCTGAGTTTGTTCTGAGTTTGATTATCCATGTCTGAAGCTGTCAGTCGCGTTGGTATAGCTGCTGCCTGACACCTGAAGGTTTGGTGGCTTCATTCCTTTTGTGAGGTGATTGCATATTTAGCATTTTCTTTAGCAGTCCAAAGACATACAGTGTACAATTGTGCACTTATTGTGTTTAAGTGCTCGTGCCCTATGATAGACTGTCATCCCATAGCCCTCCCGTGTGCTTTCTGCGGTCTGGTATAGGCTCCAAGCTGCCGCAAGATCAGTCTCAGGCCGAGCGGGTAGAAGATAGATGAAGATATGAATTTGGTTATTTATTCTTTGAAGATAACGCAAGAGGATTAAGTGCACAAATCGTTTTCCCGCTTACATCTTTAAAGGCCATCAAACACTTTGCTTCCGTGAAGCGGCCAATGCCACTGCAGGACAGAAAGGAATATTTGAGTTTAGCTGCCGCTGTTTCCTTTAATCTTGCACGGAGATGCATGCTTTGAAATCAACAGGGGCCCATTAACATTAATTAGTTTGGGTCACCAAGATTCATCTGACAGGTGAAGGAGTCCCTCTTGCTTCTTTGTGAGGCAGTTATTAGGGCACAGTGCATCCTCGGCCTCCTTAACTAGTGTGTGATACCATTGTTCTTAACACAGGCCCAGTTGAATCAAAGAGCCTGTTAGCATTCTCAGTAAAAGATGTTCTAAAAACTGAAATGCATCATAATAATGGCTTGTGCGGTGGGCGACCACACACTGTAAACAGGCATCATGTCCTGTTTGTGTGCACAGCTGGAGAGCAGCTGGGATGGCAGACATGACTGCATAGGTGACGGAGCCCCAGTGCAGCCCACAGCAACCTAGAGCAGACTCACTTCCACATGATTTGATAGGTTAATTATGTCAGTCATCCGAGGATTTAATATGACATTTTAAAAAATGGCCATCTTTTGCACTCTACACTTTCTCCACACGTCTTTTTTTTTTTTACAAATCTTTATCCAAGTCAGTGATTCTTGAAATGGGATGTGTGTTAAAATAGCTTCTAGTGAACCCAAGATCTCCTGTTGAAATCTTGAAGTGCTCAGTGCCACAGCTCGAGCAAGCTTGATTTCCTGAAGTTGAACAGTATGTCCTGCTACTAATAATAACCGTTTTCCTTCAGAATGCTGAGACTTTACTTTTGTCTCTTGAACAATAACAATAATGTAATCTAAACAACGAAGGCTGTACATCCACTTGAGTCATCCTGTCTCTGCTTAAGTGATTTTTCGTGTAGTGTTTGGGGGGAGCGCCGTGCCGCGGGGTGGACTGAGAGGAACCTCCATTGCTGGTTTCCTTTCCAGCCAAATCAATCTGAACTGGGCAGAGCCCAGTACGTGCCACACTTTCCAACCTATTAAAAACAAAACCAAAAAAAACAGGAAATAGCCCCCTTTCCCTATATGTGCAGCCAACATAGTTTTGGCTTGTAGGGTAAGTCCGAGGCAGAGCTATAAATGTGGCCAGTGCAGAGGATATCCTCTTAGAACCAGTGGGTCAAGAGCTTCTGACCTGTCCTCAGCACCGCGTCGGCACTTCCTGTGGGCTGGAGGTCTGAATTCGTGACAGCTAATGATATCGTCTCCGTGTAGCCAAGGGTCTTAAGGAAATCTCATGTGAGTGTAAAAGTTCTGCAATATTCCCATCTACACGACATTTGCATTACTGTTATGGAAGACTGGGTGGGAATGAAAATTTGATCTATCCCATGTTGTTTCTACCTGACACATGAAGGGGTTTTGTACGCAGAAGGGACTAGGGAGAGACTCCCTCCACATATTTATATATATAAAACAGGCTCTTTGTTTCATCTGGGCCTGTGTTAAGAACAGTACCTCCAAAATGGAGATGTGCCCTAAAAGCTTACAGCTGCTGAGATTTGGGACTTGCTGTGATACACTGCCCTGACCATCAGGAGAACAGTACGTTGTGTTCTGAGTCGTACCTCACAGCTACAGTCTGTCTCACACCCTCTCTTTTTACCCTCTATTAATGTGCAGCTTGCTGGTTAGCACATTGTATACCTCTGGTTTAGTGGTTCCTGTGGTTAGGGCATTGTGCCTGTAATCGGAAGGTTGCTGGTTTGAATCCTGGAATAAACCAAGTGATTTTGCCATTGGTCCACCACCATCTGACTGGTCGACATGCAAGGAGATACCAGTGCTGTGCTCAGGGATTTTCTGATGGAAAAAGCGCATATTCTATAAATGATTCATTATTAGTAGTATCGCGCAACTCAAAAATTTCCAACCTCCTACTTAAAAAAAAAAACCATAGAACAATTGAAGGGAATGGATGTGTAATGTGGATTTAGGAAATGCTACAAGGTGCTACACAAAATGAAACTAGGTCTGCCTACGTGATTTTGTTATTAAAAGAGTTTCCAAACCTGTGACAATATAAGATTTCAAGACAGGATATGAGCAGGATTCATTGTTCTGTGTGGCTTGTGTTTATGGTGTGGTTTGTTAATACAGCCTGATTCCATAAAGAGAGCTCTGTGAAGTTGCTTTCATAACAAGGCAATTGTCACTGATATAGTAGCGGACATTAAAAATTAATAATAATAATAATAATAACAATTGCACATAGTAAATCATGATCTACATCGTGTGAACAGTAAATAAGCATCTCTTTGGTTTTACTCCTTTACCAAGCTGACCATTTCTGCAGTGGAAAACCGAAGCGAGCTGGATCCTTGCTGCCAAAAGGGTCTCTTTGTGGTATGGCTTGGGTATGGGTCGGTTCCTGTATGCCAGTGGAAAAGCACCATTTGTGAGGGTGAACTCTCAGGGGCTCCTGGTTGCATTGTGACACCTTGTCATTTTGCTGATGGTGACCCCCTCCTCCCTTTTACAGCATCAAACCTGATTTAAGAAGAGGTGATTAGGTAGAAGGATGCCGTGTGCATCTAATGTAGAAATATATGTGTGTATATATATATATATATATATATATATATATCTGTATATATATATGTATATCTAAAACAGCCTGCATTTATTGCACACTGGTCTGCAGTTTTTATTTTCCTTAAATCTCCGTTGAAAAAGGGCTGGTCAGAATCAAAAAAGCTGTATAATTCGTGTATTCCCATAGCATTTGAAATTGGAATAAATGTGTCATGACCCTTGTGGAGCACCAAGAATCTTCCCACAAGCAGAATAGAATCTCACAGATGCTAAAAGAGGAGATTGTGTTTACATTAAGTGTGGTCAGAATACTGGTTTTAACCCTTACTGCTAAGCTTTGAGTATTCGACAAATAAGGCCTAAATATCTATAACAGCAGAAGCTGATTGTACTAAAGTAGCAAAACAGAGAAAAATCTGTTATTTCTTATGAGTGAACTGCTGTAAAGCTCAGTGAATCAGTGGTGACATCATCGCTATGGCACCGCAGGTATATACAGGATGATGGGTTATAACACTTAATTATTTTTCCTACTGTAATCATTTCATTCATAAAAATGGTCCAATGGACTTCCACTCATGCAGGTTTACCAGGTGTCACTATGAGGGGCTTGCTTTGGGCCTCACTAGGGCAGAACAAAGCAATAATAAGAAGCATAGCGTTACCCTATCACTAGCGTTACTGAAGCTGCCTTGTGTGCAAGTTTGAGTTTGGTTCAACTTTAGGGGCAAACAGTCCTCCCACAAGTCTCAGTTTGAAAGAGAAGACTCTCTCAGCTGTTCAGCTCACCGTCTTTAGACCCCAGATGGAAAATAGCATTAGAAGCCAGTGCGTTCCTGAAGCTGCCTGGTGCTGCAAGTTGGAGTTGGAGCCCTCTGTTATGAAAGAAGCCTCAATTTTAGGGGTAAACAGTCCTGCCACAAGTCTCTGTTTGAAAGAGAAGATTCTCTCAGCTGTTCAGCTCACCATCTTTAGACCCCAGATGGAAAATAGCAGGGGTCTTCATTAAAAGATGCCAAATCCCAGAATAAGTCCCCCC
>JAODKL010000107.1:20761911-20779272 GCA_026780765.1 Petrocephalus schoutedeni
AGCCCCCCCCCCCCCCCCCACACTGAACTCCCACCACCAAAGCAGGAGAAAGGAGGCTCAGAGTCGGCATGGTTGGCAGTGAGGCTGCAGGCTTCTCATTTCTCATGGTCGTGCTCTGTCCCTCCGCTCAGTGTTGTGGGTGGATGGGGTTTGAAGGTCGAGCTGAAAGCGACGGGGCTCTCAAAGCTGAAGCGGCCGCTCCGATCAATCGCTCCTTTGTTGCCGACACAGGGGCCCCGTGTGTTCCGAGGGCTTCCGGACAAAGCTGCCACAGTTTCATGCGCATGCCTTAATGGTAAAATAAGTTTGTGAATTTAGGGCCTGGAATGTGGTTTTTCCAGCCCCGCCCACTCTTACACCCCTACGCAACCCCCCCCCCCCCTTTTAGGTCCCTAAAGCTTGATTGGGGGGGGGGATCTTCCCTTGTGGAAACAGTGACCATTTTCCTGAAGAATTTGCCAGGGGTGCAACAAAGAGATCTCATTAGAGGAAAAAAGGCGGGGAACCATGTAATCACCGGTGCCCGCTGGGTCAGACATGAACCCGACCATAGACAGCAGTCTTGAAGACTGAATGGGGTGTGGGGAACCATCATGGGGAACTCAAGAGACTGATTAGATTAACGCCGGGGCAGATGATGCCCCTTTGATGCGGCCCTCTTTGTGTCCCTGGTGCTGGGTTCACATATTCCCTGCTGAAGACTCACTACTGCCTGAATCATACAGTTGAGATGGCATGCTGTGTCTTTCATTTCTGTTGAAACTGATTATTACTTAGTGAAGGAGCTGGCCTTCATTTTTCTCTCCGACAAACAAGGCTTCCCCGTACCAGCAGTGTAAGGTCCATAAGAGGATCCAGGCTCCGTTATGTCAGCGTGCTGTGTAGTTTTGGCACCGTGCTACCCTCTAGCCAATGCTGGCAGTTAAACAAGATGCTGTGCACTTATTCCACAAGGCGAGGGATAGTTTCTGGATGGCTTGGCTTGGCTGATTACAGATATTTCCAGTAGGGATAAGGTTATAAGTTTGTGCCTGAAAAGCTACTTGTTCCAACAGGAAATTTCCGACATCAATGCTGTTTTGTTATGTGGGTTTGCTCGTGTTTGTCAGTTGCCTGTAAGGATGGTAATGGAAGCAGAAGCTCACTTGAAACGTGACCATGTGATGTCATAGCCTTGCAGGGGACAGCAGAAGAAGCTAGCATGTCGGTCTGTCCTCCTGTACACCCCAACGTGGGCAAGCAAGGAGAACGGCTGACTGGGCCCTTAAATTCAGGTGCTACACAGAATTAAACTAGATCAGCCTAAAGGGTTTTGCTATTTAAGGAGTTTCCAAACCTGGGGCAATATCAGATTTCAGGACAGGATATGAGGGGGATTCAGTGTTCTGTATGGTTTGTGGATCGTTAATACAGTCTGATTCCATAAAGAGAGCTCTGTGAACAAGTTTTTTTCCTTTTAATTTTAAGAGCAGATAGATAACAAACAGTGAGAAGCGAAACACTCCATGTCCATGGACCTTGAAGCCCCAGACACATACATGGTGCTGGGTGTGTGTCTTCACCACTGGACTATCTTTCAATGGCAGCCAACCTTGAGGATCACCGGGATTATTGCTTGAGGGGCTTTGGGCTTGGAAGATGTCGATCTAGTGCGTCTCCAATTCCTAGACACCCACACTTGGGCTCATTGGGTGCTCACCTTTGCTGTGCTTTGAAAGAATGATGTACGCGTGACGTACGAAACGCTGCCGCTTATTCTCTGCACATGTCACGCTACCCACTTCCTGTTCTGGTAACCATGCCATGTTGTGAAAGGAGCTATATAAAAATATACTGAATGAATCGGGGGATTATATAGATTGTATATTGTGTAATATTAGTTAGACTGTAGAAGCAATGAAATGAATGAATGTGTTGGAAAGTTACTGGCAAGGATGAGAGAGGTAAAGAGTTGCTAGGTAACCATGATGCTAAATATGTCATGTGGTAAATAATTTGGTGGGGCATGAAGATTATTTTCCAAATTAAGACGCTACTTGTTTGACTAGGCTCAGTCATTATGCATTGTAAAGCATCTCGCTGGGCTTGGCTTAAGCGTACTTAAGAGAAGTTAACAAGAAGAGCTAAAATCCATCTAGAAGGAAGTGAGGCTGTTTCCCTTGACTTTGTTCATGTCGTCGTGCAGTGCCTGCCTAACTCACCCCCCCCCCCACCTCTTTCCAGTCTACTACCGTGCTCTGGTGAACTTCACCCAGTCCTTTGTGTACGGACCCGAGCTGGAAGACATCGACTCCCCCCTTTTCAGGGAAATCACAGATGCTGTTGTGGACACGGTAAGCACACCACCATCCATCAGCCAGATGCAGATGTTGCTTTGGTTCTGCCAGTTCTCACATGGCCGGTGCTGCCAGGGAATTTTGCTGTTTTCCCAGAGCCTCTTGTCTATGCTGACTACATTGCGGCATACCGTACTTAAGTGTACATTCTTGACTAGTAGTGTTTAGTTACATCTGTCTTCTCCCTGCCCATTAGTAAGTGAAATGAGTCACATATTAACATATTAGAGTGTTGAATCATATGTGGATGTTCTTTAAGTTTTACTGCAAAATTCAAGAATCCGGTAAAAGTTATGATATTTTTTTTCTGGGTTTTTATTGTAGTCTTTACAGGATACAAATCTGTTTTTACCCTTGACTCTTTTGTCATTATCAAAGTTATTGCCTTTGCATTTATTGCATTTGATTCATTAGTAATTATAAAAAAAACGTTTACATTTACATAATAATTACTGCATCACTTTAATATTACTTTGTGTCAGTAAGGTTATTATTTTAGTTGCTCATTAATGCACGTTTTTATGGGGATATTAAGCCAGTATGCTGTTTCCTTGCTCTTCCTACAGCTGGAGTCTGAATACAACAAGATACCAGGATTGCAGACAGTCAACGTGATTATCATCAAGTAGGCACTTTCATCTTTCATTTGTACCCTGACAGCGTGAGTGATAGTCAAAGCACTGGTCAGTGGTTCATACTAGCATAACACTGTTTAAATGTGTATAAAAAGAACACGGTACGTGTTGGCCCTCATCGCAACACCCGACAGTGTTTGAGGTTCCCATAAACATGCACAGCCCTGACTTGGGTCCTTTGCTCAACAGAAAGTTGGGCAATGACGTGTTTGTGGAGCTGGACGTGGGATCGGAACAAAATATGAACACAGAGCAGATCCGCGACGTCCTGTTCTCCGTGGTTAAGGAGGGCTCCATCGCCTCCTACGTCACATCCGCGCATGGATTCCAGTTCCGACGTCTGGGAGTAGGTGAGAACTCGGGGAGGCTCTGGGATGATGTCAGTGGGTCTCTGTAAGTCAAGGCTGCCCAGCCTCGCTCCCGAAGGCCTACCCACCTGTAGGGCTTCGGTGCCGCCGTAATGTAACACACCTGATAGAAATAATCAGGCCCTTCCATAGATTTTCAAGATTAGAGCCAGCTATGCTGAAGCTAAGTTTGCTCTAAAACTAAGGCACTGCTGAAGGGCCTGATTATCTGTGTCAGGTGTATCACATTACGGCTGTACCTGAGCTCTGCAGTGTGGTAGGCCAGGAGCAGGGCTGGGCAGCCTTGCTCTAAGTCAGTGGTGTCAAACTCCAGTCCTGGAGGGCCAGAGCCCTGCACATTTAACACACCTGATTAAACTCCTTCAGCTCCTTGTGCTAATTACCACACAGCTCTTGAGCTAAATAATTTGTGGTGGAACAGGGAAAGAACTAAACTACACAGGGCTCTGGCCCTCCAGGAATGGAGTTGGGAGACCCATGCTCTAAGTAAACCAACCCACTGGATACCTGCAGGTGCATGAGTGAACAGTCAGAGAAGAATGAAAATCTCAGTACAGAAGATACTAAACAGGACATTTAATTTTCGAAAACCTTTAAGTCAGAACTACGACATTGCTTTGTGTACAGTTTTAGAGTTATTCCCTAGCAGGTCATGCTTTCATAAAGTCCTTCAAGTTGTTTGAGTATAAAGCACATTGATTGTTAATGATAACAAAGGTGCACGTGCACATACACAGTTCTGAGTTGTTTAGTAGTGAAATCTTCTGATGAATGAAACCGCAGGTGGAGACCTGGAGAGTTCTGTTGACACGTCTCTCCTGGTGCCAGTAGAGCCTATTTCATTCCCAGGTTTGTGATGTTTGGAGTGCAGCTGACCGAATCGCACATCATTCCCTGTGTGCTCTTTTGCATCCGCATGACTAATATGGGCCTGGGTGTCTGCTCGTCCCAAGCTCACTTGCAGACCGGTGCATCTGATATAACTCCACGTAACTGTATGTCTAGGAATGTCACGATTTTACTTCAGCACTGTGTGGTTGCACAGCGGTTTAGTGAGTAGCACTCTGCCCTGACACGTTCACGGTTGTGGATTTGATTCCCACCCATTCCATATGTAGCGTTTGTGTTGTTTCCCGGTGTTTGTGTGGGTTTCCTCTAGGTATTCCACAGGCAGATGGGGGGATCGGTGTCCCCAGATAGCCCTTTTTCTGTGTGAGTGTGTGCCCTGCGATGGACTGTCATCCCCTCTCAAACTCCTTGCCATGTTTTGCGGATTTTTTGTGGTTGAAGCTTGGTATTGATCACTTACAAATCAACAGTCGGGGGCTTCAGGATAAGATGTTGTATGTGGCTGTCCATTAACTTAAAGCCTGCATAGCCACAGTGTTCAAAATTAACCACAATAAAGATTGCTGGCTTCATGTGAAGGATTAAACCTTCTTTACCTTTAGAAGGCACTTGAAGAACTGATGGCCTTGAACGTTCTCCATCCTGTGTTTCGGTTTGGTCAGCTTCATCTGGACCTGCAAGGCATTTTAAAATAATGCATCCTTACAGATGAATGGTGCTGCACATCCGGCTGCTTGGCCACATGTTCGTGAAGTTAGACCTTTGTCTCCCCTCCTGCCCCAGTGGAGCCCATTGAGCGGACTTGCGACGCATACGAGTTTACCTGCCGGAGTGGCGAGTGCATCCCATCAGAGTACCACTGTGACAAGAGGCCCGACTGCAGGGACATGAGCGACGAGCTGGATTGCAGTGAGTCAAAAGGATCTTCAGCTGTAGAGTAGGGTCTCCCAACCACTGGTCTGCACCAAGTGTTCCCCCAGTCCATGGAACACTATATATTTTGAAGAAATTCTTGTGCAGACAGCAGTGAATAGGAAGACCACAGATGAGCTTACATACATTGCAAAACAAAGTGCAAAGACAGTACACATAGTGCTAGCAAATGAAAAAGTACACAGTACATAAATGGAATATTATGTTATTTAAGGGAAACTGCATTCTTTAGAATGGATCTGTTTCTGCTGTGAGATATATTTCCTCTATGACAGAGTTTCCCAGTCTGGTCCTTGGGGACCTACAGACAGCCCACATTTTTTGCTCCCTCCCAGCTCAAGCAAAAATGTGGACTGTCTGGCGGTGAGCTGGGAGGGACTGACTTTGGGTCCCCAAGGACCAGATTGGGAAACACTGCTCAATGAGCCAGATTCTCCACTTATACAATCTTCATCACAGTCCCCGTCGTCGCCGGTCCTCGGCCGGCCGTCACCAAGCCCCCTGTGCTGAGGCCCTGCAGGGCGGACCAGGCCACCTGCCAGAGCGGAGAGTGCGTCCCTCGTGACTACCTGTGCGACGGGGAGCGAGACTGCTCCGACGGCAGCGACGAGATGGCCTGTGGTGCGTCACTGCGATGAAAGCGCACACGAGCGCCACGCTCACATACCACATACTCACAGGACACTGTAGCCCAGGCTTCCCCAACAGGAAGCCTGTGACCTGAATCACATCATGTCAGTCTGATGACGTGGTAAGCTAGCGCTACCGTCCCGTCATAGACCATCTCTAGTTAGAAGCAGCCACTGAATATTCAAACAGCAGCGTTCGTAAGTCTAGACAATGACAAAATAAAATGGCTACTACAAAACAACGTAAGGGCCAAAGAAACTTTTTAATTCTAACTGGACCAGTTTTGCCAGTTTTTACCTGATCATACCAACTGTGAAGAATTGATAGCTAATATTATAGCTAGACAACCTAGACCAGCATAATATCAGGGGCAGTGATCTTTTGCTTTTTGTTGTTGATAGAATTTGGCCCTCTGGGAAAAATAATTCACCTGAACATAACGCCATTCATGCCTTAGTACTCGCAGGAAAGCCCGCATTAAGTCTCGGTCGCATGTTTCATCTGCAGGAACCCCGTCACCTTGCGAACCCAACGAGTTCAAATGCCAGAATGGGCGCTGTGCCCTGAAGCTGTGGCGGTGTGACGGGGACAACGACTGTGGGGACGATTCCGACGAGAGCTACTGCCGTGAGTCTCCGCTCTGCTTGCATCATCACTGCCAGCCAATCGGCATCCAGTGCAAGTCAGGCAACGTGCAACTATTTTCGTTCTAGTCCTCATTCTTTAGCACTAAAAAACTGAAAGGGTACTGTGCCACTTGTAAACCTCTTGGTAAAAATGAAGTGGGATTTATTGACATACCATCCACTTTCAGGTATCCTACTAATATCTGTGGGTGATACATTCCCCGACCTACCTTGGATAGCTGAAATTGTGAATAATACCGAGCCCACGACCACATGTAACGTGATTTTTGTGTACATACATATCGGGGATACCTCGCTGTTGCTGAACTTGGCAGAAGTGGCATGTCAGAGTAAATGTTTAATATGTCCAGTGCGGGGAGTTTGCAGTAAACCACGGGGTCCCTTTCGCTCGTGCAGCACGGAAAGGCCCCGGGGACGCCTGCTCCCCGGAGCAGTTTGTATGCGTCAGCGACCGCACATGCATCCCGGCCAGCTACCAGTGCGACGAGGAGCCCGACTGCCCCGACCGCTCCGACGAGATCGGCTGCAGTAAGCGCCTCCGGCCCCTGGCACCCGACCCCTCGCCTCTCGCGCCGCCAGGCTGACCGCCATGCATGCTGTCTCCCAGCTCCTCCGACAGTCACTCACCCCCCCGAGGAGTCCGTCATGGCCGTGCGAGGGGAGACCGTCACCTTCACCTGCACGGCCATCGGGGTGCCGTCCCCCATTATCACCTGGAGGCTCAACTGGGGCCACATCCCCAACAGCAGCAGGTTTGTCCAGCCAAGCTAGTGCACTGCTGCTGTACATTTGGCCAAGAACTCAAACTCCCCCACTAGAAATCCATTAGGGAGAACTAATAATGTAGATCAGCCAGTTTTCCCAGATAATAACATGTGGTAATCTTTTATAAATAAGCTCAAGTGCAAACTTGGGGTGGCCAGTTTAAACAAGCACAGTCCAAACAAGGTCACAGTCAGATCAGTTTGCTGCTGTTGCTACCACAACAAATGCCTCCAGCTTTCATTCTGGTACCAAAGAAGCAGTTGCTGCTATAGACTAAAGGAGTGTTTTGGTTGTTGTAAGACTTTGTTCTTAACTTGTACTTGGAACAAATAATGTTAAAACTACATGAAACATCTTTGACTAACAGCATAGTGAAGATTCAGGGATGAAAAGGGGAACATTAATCACAGAGTATGTAATAAATGCATTTTAATGTAGGGATTTGCTAATGCCATTTTATTTAACGACATTCATTTAATGTTACTAAGCAATCAGCTCACATCCATTAAACCCACAAAAATGAGATCTGATAATATGACGCATATTTTACGTGTTGTTTTGTGGCTTGCTTTCATGTATTGGGGTGCTGTTTAATAATAATCTTTTCTCTATTCTTGATGTAAACATTAGCATGTGAATGAAAATAGTAATTTAATATTTGCTCAGGTCTTAGCGTTCAGTAGTCCTCCAGTTAATTTTGACACAACGCTGATGGCTGTATGCTCAGGATTACCATGACCAGTGAGAACGGGCGCGGTACCCTGACCATCCGGGACGTGAAGGACGGCGATCAGGGCGCATACACCTGCGAAGCCATCAACGCCAAGGGAATGGTGTTCGGTATCCCCGACGGCGTCCTGAGCCTCAAGCCGAGCTCCGGTAGGCTGAACCACCACTATGGAACAGTATTTGTATGCTAGCAACTGATTTTAAATCATACTATACTTTTAACTGCAAAGTGCAACAAAGTATGGCAAATTGACCATAGCCTTTGATGATGATTTTGTGAAACAGGAACAAATATCTAATAGAAATGAATGATGCATAAATTAAAAACAGGCTCTGCATCCAGGGAAAATATCTGCAGTATGCAAACAAGCAATAAAGGCATCAAGTAGAGTGTGCACGGTGCTTATACGTTTTTCAAAAGTCCATTTTCAAGCATAGGAAAAAGAAACATCTCCAGTAATCTCGACTCCAAGGACAAAGCTGTAAATAATGACTATAATGTTCAGGGCGCCATATTTGTGATTCATTGTCTAGCCCATCGTTTAGTGTTGATGGGTGCACAGAACCTCATTACTGGGTGTAGGATTTGCATTCTGAGACACAAATATTGCTCCTATGACATACTGCCACTGAGAATGGTCGCACAATACATCGTGACCTGAAACGAAGGGAACACTGACCAGGAAAATTGTTCAGACCTACTGACCTTCACACCTGCATTTAACAACGTGCTTCAGTATGTTTAAAAAACAAAAAAAGTTTGTGCCTGGGCACAAACTAATGCATTTTTGCAATGAAAAGTGATTGAGAACCGTGAATAACAACTCGACAGAGCGTTGTCCTTGTCTGAATTCTCAATTCTTCGTTAATATTCTGGTCGCAGCCAACCAATGTGCCAGCGGACTGTTCAGTGCAGAGGACGGCTGCATCCCCTGCTTCTGTTTCGGCATCACCCAGAACTGCCAGAACACGGGACGGTACCGCAACAAGATCAGGCTTCGCTTCACGGAGGAGGACAACTTCAAGGGTACGGGGCTCCGTGACGAGCGGCAACTCCTGATCATGACGGGAGACCTTCAAAGGCCGAAAGGCCCTCAGATTAACTTCTAAAAGCTGTTCCAGCTTTCTCTCATAAAAAGTTGTACAGTAAGTAAAAATCCAAACCAGGATTTTGTTTCAACCAACCAGTTGAGCATAAAGAGTCACAGTCATAGAGTGCTCAACTATTTGGTTGAAGCAAAATCCTGGTTTGGATTTTTACTGAAATTGACACCTCTGCAGTTCGAGGGGATAAAACACTTCTTTTGCACAACAGGTGTTAACGTCTCGTTCCCATCCCGGCCGGCCTCCCCTCCTCTCTCCTCCACTCAACTGCTGATTAATCCTGATGAGGAGGAATTCCAGCTGGTGGACCTATCGCGACGCTTCCTCAGCCTGGAGTCCTTCTGGACGTTACCGTCCCAGTTTCTAGGCAACAAGGTGGACAGCGTGTGCCGACGTGAAGGGGGCGGGGCTGGCTGCAGGGGGAATTCTAGGATTATTTTTAAGGTGGGGGGCATAAAATGGACCTTAATTCATACGGAGCTGCCAACCTTATCATTAGCCAGTGATATTTTAAATTAAAATTGGTGAGTGACAGGGGAGAGGAGACTCTGGGGACCAGTCAACTTTCAGCTGGAGCCAGAACCCCGTGGTCCCGCCCCTATAAACACCCCTGTCATAGAGGAGCTTTGAGTTTGAGGGCATGCTTGTTCCCTTTTGTACTTGAGTGCAATAAGCTGCTTATCTGCTCACCTCCTGCATAATGTCAGTTGCTAGTACATCAGCATGGAAGACAAATAATAGCGATGAGACAATGAGTTGAAGAAAACAAAGAAATAGCAAATTCCTTTGACGATGGCAGTGGTCAGATGTTCTTAAGCATCCCTGAATCCTCGCCTGAAAGCACTACAGCAGTTAATACAATGTTTATGATTGGAATCGCAAAATTTGTACAGATCTCGCTCAGTTTTATATGTTGTGCCCGCATTGCCATAAGAGTGAAGGTGGAAATTGCCTGTGTTAAGGTGGACTCCTACGGCGGATCCCTGCGCTTCAAGGTGCGTTACACTCTGGCTCGAGGGGAGACGGAACCCGTGCAAAAACCAGACGTGGTGCTGGTGGGTAACGGTCAGAAGCTTGTCTATCGCCGGACCAGTCCTGCAACTCCTAGGGTCACCAACGAGAGAGAAATTAAGTTCACCGAGGTGAGCTTTGAACGCTTTGTTCTCAGTTGAAACTAACCAAAAAAAGCCCCTTTTGTTGATAGGGACACTTCTGAGCAGAAAAAGAATGAAAATCGATCTTCTTTCATTTCTCGTTAAGCTTGCCTAGCTAATCTTGTTTTGGGAGTATTCATTAATGGCAGTATGTTTGTTTGCTGGAGAGAAAGTTGTGCCAGACAAATATGTCATGCTGCAAAGAAGTGATTTAAGGTGTGCAAGATAGTTTACACTTCCTTTCGTCTTGTTTTTGACATTACACAATATCCATAAGATGCTATAAGTCTCTAAGGTAGAGAAAAATGAGATATAATAGTCAATTGTGTGACATCTTAGGAGCACTGGCAGTTCGAGTCAGGACGACCGGTCACTCGCGGGGACCTAATGATGACCCTGGTTAACCTTGAGAGCATCAATATCCGCACCACCTATGACAACCGCATGGTGAGTGTGGCACTCAGCGACATTGTCATGGACACCTCTACTGTGGAATTCAGCGGCCAGGGCCCTGCCAAGGATGTGGAGCAGTGCAGGTGAGTCTCTTTTCTGTCACATGGGCAAACCATGTGTAATCACACTCCCCTCACAGAATAGAATAGAAACTTTACTGCCACTGAGGCTGGTGGAAATTTGTGTTGGTTACGTGACAATGGTACAGTACACAGAATACGACTTTAGGAGTTATAATCTTTATAATGAATTTAACTTGATAAGGTCTTGAATCCTCTCCCGTTTCAGGCTTGCCTACATTCATCAGTAGGTTTTGTACGGAGTAAGAGCTATTCACCCAATAAACTGATATCACCTAGGATTTATTCACAACTTTACTGGTTAAGCTATGGTGTGGATCATTATGTTACAGCTCTTCAGTGTTTTGACTGCCAGTGTTTAGGAAAACAAAGTAGCAAACTGTTGCACTTTGAGCACCCGTCTGGGGGGGATTTTGCATATTCTCCGAATACGGCAACTCTGAGACTTGTGTTTGCCCCCCCACAGGTGTCCCCCGGGCTATACGGGCCTGTCCTGTGAATCGTGTGCCTCTGGCTTTGAGCGGGTGTCTGGCGGTTCCTACCTTGGAACCTGTGCTGGCTGCAACTGCAACGGACACGCCAGTGCCTGCGACCCCATCAGCGGACAATGTTTGGTGAGGCCTCTCTCAGAGCACAGAGTCAGATTCACTGACATTTTTTAAGGTCTGGGGAGTAAGAGGGACCATCATTCATACAGAGGGGCCAAGCTTATCATTAGCCAATGATTTGTTATAATTGGCTGAGTGACAGGGGAGTGGCACTTTAGGGGCCAATCAGCTTTCAGCAGGAGCTAGTGCCCCTTGACCCCTGCCCCTGTGTAAGACCCTGCTTGCAGGTCATGACCTCTTTCACGTGAATCTGAGGTTGCAGATTTCGTCCTTCCTCAGAGCTGCCAGCACAACACCGAGGGGCCACAGTGTAACAAATGTCGACCGGGCTACTTTGGTGACCCGACCCGAGGCCGTCCGGATGACTGCAAACCCTGTCCGTGTCCGTACATCGAGACGTCTCGTCGGTAAGATCTTATGAGTCCAACAAGCACTGACAGCACAAGAGGCAGAAGGTCCAGACACCAGAAGGAATCAACAAAAAATCAAATGTTAAATCATGTTAAATTGAACTTCTCTTTTTTAATGTTCTTTAACGTTGTGCTATTTAGTGTTATTTTGTAACATTTTTAATGATATTTTCCTGCATTAAGTCCGTATAATACCTCATATTGTTTGTGCATGTGCACAATGGCAACAATGTTGACCTTGCTTGACTCTTCAAGCTAAAATGTGACCCACAGTTTGCTCAGGTATTGACTTATCTTTAAGGTTCTCAGATACCTGCTTCCTGGATTCTGACTCCCAGGCAACCTGTGATGCCTGCAGGCAGGGATACACGGGCCGGCGTTGTGAAAAGTAAGGAAGTCGGAGTGCAAACTTATACTATGAGTCATATTACAGCTACAGCAGATACCTTTTCCCCATGGGGATCAGTAAAGTGTCTGTATTCATACAGACACTTGTAACAGCACTTCTAACATATAACAGCATTCTGGTGGTGTGGGTTGGGGTTTTGTAATATTGATTCAGTTGATTTATGTGCTTGTTTTTTTTGCCTCGGTCTGTGTTTCTCAGGTGTGCCCCAGGATATACTGGTGACCCACTTAAGCCAAATGGCAAGTGTGTTCCCCAAAGTGAGTATAATTCTTCCTTGGTCTTACATGTAACGCAACAGATTCCCGCTGAGGTCAGAATCTTATGGCGGCATGGGAAGCACACACAGTGACTCCCCGGCAAGAGCTTGCTAAATAAATTCCACATTAACAGCTATAACTGACTTCAGATGGACTCATATGTGAAAGTCGGTAAATTTGCTTTCTACTGCCAGACGATTCTTAACCCCTTCGCTGTTTCCAAACATGGTTAGCTAATGGCCAGTGCGACAACAGAGGGACTGTGACGTCAACCAGCGTACCGTGCAGATGCAAGGTAATATCCTCAGCTCAAGGGATGCTCACATAATGGTTTTATTAGCTACTCTAAGCATTACATTGTTCACACAGCCTAAGGAAAGCTCACCAAAGCCTCAGCACATATAAGTGCACTGTCAAGCGGGAATTAGAGAAAAGCAGAACACTGATGAGTAATTACAGGTCTTGTGCTTTTTGTACCCTAAAGCAGTATTTGCTTAAATGCACAGGAGGCATAAATCACAGATTGCAATCAGTCTTGTGTCTGAATGAGTCAGCATGTCACTGTCTACAGAGTTAAGGGATGTAGGCCTCTACTACAGCTATGGGGAGTGCCTCCTGTGTAATGTAGCCCTGTTGTTGTCAAGTTAAGCGCGACTCTGCCTCGCAGGCCAACGTGCAAGGCGCACTGTGCGACGAATGCAAGAGCGGCTCCTTCCACCTGACCGGGGAGAACCCAGACGGCTGCTTGCAGTGCTTCTGCATGGGCGTGACCAAGCAATGCACCAGCTCCACGTGGAACAGGGACCAGGTCAGTCTTGAACCCAGAGGAGCACTGGGCTGACACATTCATGACAGGTTGCATCTGTGATGTCACAGGCCGGTCTGCCTGGATCAGACCACAGGAAGCACCTGATACTGATAATCAGGCCCTTCAGAAGAATCTCAGAGTCAGCTATGTTGAAGCAAAGCTGACTCTAATTGAGATTCTTCTGAAGGGCCTGATTATCAGTATCAGGTATGTTAAATCAGGGCTGCACCTCAGCTCTGCAGGGTGGTAGCACTCCAGGAACAGGATTGAGCAGCCCTGCACTAAGATCTCTTTGCAGAAGCTAGCGCATTGAGCTGAAGCCTGGACTTGCTGCACCCCTGGGCCATTGTGTTCTAGGGAGGGGGAGGTGTAGAGCATTAGTCATCGTGTCTGCAGACAGACCAATTCCTTGCTTAGGCATGTTCATCAGACTGTAGTCTGGCCATGGACTTATATAGCCTGTTATACGAAGCTGTTGTAAGAATTATAGGTGATATTAGAAGATCCCAGACTTTAAATTGGCCCTGTTAAAATGTGCACATGTCACTCAGTAAGGAAGCAGTTGTGCCAGATTCCATGTGAGTAAGAGGCATGCTGTTTGGACCTCAGGTGCGGGGGGGCGTGAATGGGCAGCTCTTCAGCCTGGCCAACGCGGCTCACTCGCTTACGGTCAGCGACGGCATCGGCCAGCGCGGGGGCTCCGGGGTCCTCTTCCGCTTCTCGGCACACACCCCCCACGACGTCTTCTTTTGGGTCCTTCCTGAGAGTTTTCGGGGAGACAAGGTAAGTATGTATGTCTCACCACTCCAGCTGGCTCGTGCTGTCGCCCTTCGGCTCGTGTCAAGTGGGACAGTAACTCATCGACCTTATTATCGAGTGTTCCTTACCGATCGCTCGTCTCCAGGGACGTAGCTAAAAGTTCTGGGCCCCCGACAAAATGCCCCCCACTGATTGCTGCTTATTTGAAGAAATATGGGTCCCCAACAGTAGATGGAATTTGCCAGGGGGGAGGGGGGATCGCCCAAAGGTAGAATTTGCAGTGTGGGGGTGTAATGTTTCCCAGACGTACCCATGCCCCATCAGAGCCACACAATTGCCAGTCACAATGGAGTTTCAGAAAGATATTTAGTTAGTGAGTAAAATATGCCAAATAGGTTTGGGTGATTAATGCATTATTGTAGGATGTAAAACCATAGCTATGATTTTGAAGGGATACAGCTAGAATTGTTAAGCTTATAGTAAACCACCTGAACGGCTTGTATTAAGATTTTGCACAAATCAAAAAGCATTATGCAGATTTCAGCACATCTTCCCACTTGGAGCCTGCCAACGGAAGCGCCCTCTCATAATTACCTACTATGTAACGTCCCATTTTAGTCAGTTTTCGCGCTTAGACCATGTGTGCGGCGGGTGAATTTGCCGGGGTCCTTGCCAGGTCACGGCCTACGGCGGGGAGCTGCGCTACACCGTGACCTACGTGCCGCACCAGCACTCGGTGCCGATCGAGGGCCAGCCGGATGTGGTCATCCAAGGCAATGGCATCACGCTGGAGCACTTCTCCAGCACCAAGCCCGCCCCCCATGTCCCTACAGTCATCACCGTGCCCTTCAGGGAGGTGCGTGCGAACAGCCGTCTTTCCATTGTCATTGTGTTACAATTACTCACTTTAAGAAGTGCATCTGTTACAGGCTTAGATACTAAGGATGGATCGTATTCTTCTGGACAATTTGCTAATCTGTCATTCGTTCCACTTATTATTTAGCAATTATTTCAATTCGTAAAATAGTTTTCTGCCATCTTCTCCTCCGTCATCTCCGCACAATGGAAGAGACGCCTATTAAAGCTCGTCATTGTGTGTCCCATCTTCTCGTCTTCCGTGCAGTCGGCATGGAAACGGACTGACAGGCAGCCGTGCACACGCGAGCACCTCCTGATGGCCCTCGCTGACATCACAGTCTTCATGATCCGAGCCACCTACGCGAACCTCATGACGGAGACTGGGTACGGGCTCGGGATGGACTGCGGGGGTGGGGGGGGGTGTGAGGCCTGAGGCGGATTGAAAGTCCGAGAAAAGACTGCTGACATTGTGTGAAAGGCTGACATTCCTCTCTGCAGGCAGTGGTGCATATGCATTCCATTCGTTCATAAAGCTTGATATCTGTAGACGTTGGATTGTTGATTAAATGGCGAGGCGAAGCCTAGATGGCCGTGATGGCCCCTTTGAGTTCCTGCTAGTTCTCCTTCATCTTTCTGCTTTTGGTTTTCCCTGTAGTATTGCAGATATTGGGATGGACATCGCCGTGCCCCACTCCACAAGCAATTACCGTGCCCTAGAGGTGGAGGAGTGCGCCTGCCCACAGGGTTACAGAGGACCTTCATGCCAGGTGAGCTGGGTCCAAAAATCAAGCAAGATTATAGAAGTGTATTGACCTGCTAGTGAGATAGACTAAAGATGCAGTGATTTTCCCATCGTGAGCACAATGCTGCGCAGGGCAGTAATACAGCGTTTCCCAACCCAGTCCTCGCGGACCCACAGATGGTCCACATTTTTGCTCCCTCCCAGCTCCCTGCCGGAGAGTCCACATTTTTGCTCCCAGTTTTGCTCTGCGGGTCCCCACATTGGAAATGACTGCAGTAATAGAATGGTGTTTGTGACGGACCTCCCCTTTGTCACCTCTGCAGGAATGTGATGTTGGCTACATCCGCACGGGGTCAGGACTGTACCTTGGCACCTGTGAGAGGTGTCAGTGCCACGGACATGCCAGCACCTGCGATGCTGACACTGGGCACTGCCTGGTAGGTTGCATTGCTGCTGTCCACTCTCAGCTATAATGTGGTGAATCTGAACTCGTTTCTCCGTATGAATTACGCTCTTTTTTGTTTTACACTTTACGTGGTGCTCTGATGGCTTATTTATGTTCATGTTTCCTTTGGTTTCCGTCCTTCTCTGTTTCTCAGCAATGCCTGCATAACACAGCTGGGCCTCGCTGTGATCGCTGTAAGCCTGGTTTCTATGGTGACCCCAGGAGTGGAAGCCCAGCGGCCTGCCAACCGTGCCCTTGCCCTGGCACCTCCTCAGACACCCAGTAAGTATTCTCCAGGACCACATTTTTGCTCCCTCCCAGCAGACTGGTGCCAGGTATTCAGTGCTCTTGATTGAGAAACACAGGTGTTTGATTTGAACAGTTAGTGAATTTACACAAGATACATTTTTTTAGACTAAAATGGAGTTTAGACCATGATGCTGGACATGTCGTACGGAGGTTGTGTACATATTGGTCAGTGTCATGGGGGAGCCTGGGCCCTATCCTAGGCGGCACAGGGCACAAAGCTGGGCTACACCCTGAATGGGATGCCAGCTCATCACGCTGGACTTACAGTCACACACTACAGGCAATTCAGAGATTCCAGTTAGTTGAATTACATGTCTTTGTACTGCGGGGAGAAAGAGGAATATCTGGAAGAAAGCATGCAAGCTTCACCCTAAAACAGAGCAGAGGTTTCCAAGCCCAGGCGCTAGAGCTGTGATGCAGCGGTGGTGCCCACTGAGAGCCACCGTACCACCCTGATGTGTGTGGTTACTGCCTCAAATTACTGTTTGGAGAAGCTGTTCATGAACCTCTTAATGTTATCATGACAGCATATTGCAGCTGGCTCTTGTTGATTTTCTGAGAAAATCTAAAAACCCCAGAAGGTGGTCAGTTCTAGTTCCATAACGGTTACACTTTTTGTACGGGTAACTGCAGCTACTGAAAAGCTTGTGTTATCTGAGACAGTGTAATGGAAGTGGTCTTCCACTCAAGCGGCAAGTGGCTCTGCGGACTAAGTCTCTGTGCCCGCGATTGGAAGGTCAAGCCTGGCCTTTGTCAGAACAGTCACGTGTCCGGGGGCCCTTCAGCAAGGCCCTTAACCCCCAGCTCCAGGGGTGCCACACTTTGCTGACTGCACTGTGAGCCCCCCTCCCACCCCCGCCCCTATGTAGAACAGAATGGGGTAGGAAAGAAAGGAAATCCAATGTACTTGTACATGTGTAATTGGCAAATAAAGGATTTACTAGTCTTGGGTTAATAAAATCTCTTTTTGCAGATTCTCTCAGACTTGCTTCCTGCACTCTGACGGCCAGCCTACTTGTGACGGTTGTCCGGCAGGCTTCTCAGGCCGGCGCTGTGAGAGGTAAGACCTCCCC
>JAODKL010000107.1:20799257-20822260 GCA_026780765.1 Petrocephalus schoutedeni
ACCCGGAGGAAACCCCACAACGGCACGGGGAGAACATGCAAACTCCACACACATGGAACTGGGTCGGATTCGAACCCCGGTCCCAGAGGTGTGAGGCGGCAGCGCTACCCACTGCGCCACCGTGCTGCCCCTGGTGTGAACATACATAGCCAAATCAACCTTACTCTGATCTTAAAGATGTAATGTTCTGAGATTTTTTGTATTACATTAGTAGTGTGTAATTAGTTTCCCATGATCACATTTGTGATTTGTTTCAGTTTAATTTAAAAAAGGATTGAAATTAGGTTATCATAAGAGGCTAATAACTGACTAATTGAATCTAATTGTGGTAGTAATTAAAAGTTTCTGATGCGTTAAATCATTCCCTAATAATCATGATCAAATCAAATTGCCGTCTGGCCAAAGATTTACACCCCTAATTTGCAAACATTGCCTTGTTCGCAATTGCCTTGTTGCGTATTTTACTTGTGTTTATTTTGCTAAATGTGAGCAAGACTTTGTTCTTTTTCTAACTATATGGGAAATTTCCTGTGGTGTCATAGCCTCTTACTTCACAGTGATAGCAGTGTATGTTTTGTACATGCTTCTGTCATACCCTTCCCCTATGCATACATTCTGCCTCATCACCAGCTCAGCTTTGAAAAAAGAGGTGCATCTCATGTGCAAGGCAAGCAGTTTTCATGTAGTCCAAATCATCGGGGAGTACAACGGCTTTCCTCCAGGCACTAGATCAATTACCTCAGTGCAAGGCTTGGTGATGGAGTATTTGGAGAGAGGATCTTTGGATTCCCTTCTGAAGCACCTAGATGGACCTCCACCTTGGCCCCTGGCTCTCCGCTTTGCACATCATGTGGCTCTTGGCCTGAATTTTCTCCATGGACTCACCCCACAGATGCTTCACCTTGACCTCAAACCCAGCAATGTGTTGTTAGACAGCAGTCTGAATGCCAAGGTAAGTTCAATAGTCTTTGTGTGTCCAATTATCTTTTCACAGTGTTACACCTTAACTTTATTAGATGCTTGCATTTTATATTGAGAAATTTTGTGTGTCCAAATTCATGTCCTGTCTGGAAAATATACCACTTGGTAAGGTCAGCACTTAGTTTTGACATTAACTTACCTCTCACTTTTTTGTATCTCTGTCTTTTTGCAGGTTACAGACTTTGGCTTAGCCAGAATTCTCAGTAGCACTTCCCTTTCCAAAAAAGGTGAAGGTGGGACCACGAGCTATATGCCCCCGGAAGCCTTTGACGTGTTTTACAAACCCAAACCTGCGTCTGATGTATATAGGTACCATAAAGTTCTTATACTCACTCAATAACCAGACATGACAGAATTCCAGGGATGGGGACAAGTTATTTCTTGGCAAGACCAAGTCACGTCTTGAGTGAAAACATTGCAAGTCCAAGTCAAGTCATCAAATTTGTGACTTGAGTCCAACTTGAGTTCCTACGTATGTCGGCTTTTTTACTTTTAGTGATTAAAACCTGCTGCACCAAAAACCTGCCACAGTATGTAGGTTAAGTCCATCATAGGCAAAAATAGGTTGATAAGAGAGTCTCCGCTCTGTAACGGTTGTCCACACACAGTTTTTACGCCCATATATATTCAGGGAGAGATCTTTCCAACACATTATCTCAGGAGACCTTATTAGCCAAATTAAAATGCAGACAGCAGAGTACAAATGTCCAAGTCAAGTTCAAGTCTTTCCATCAGCTTTGCTAAGTCAAGTCCCAAGTTATTTAATTTGTGACTTGAACTCGAGTACCCACCACTGCAGAATACTACTTTTAATAACATCAGTGACTCAACAGCAAACCAATGGACAAAATAAAATTACAAACTGATAACCGACAGGTTGAGGTGCAGATCAACTAGCTATGAACCAAGCAAGTAAAGCAATAACTGACAGGAAAACATAGAGCATCAAAGAATTCAAATATTGATATTTCATACTGAGAGTTAGATTGTCTTTCTGCACCTCTAATACTGTTTTTTTTACCTTTATTGTAGCTATGCTATTCTTCTGTGTTCCATCATCAAAGGAGAACAGCCCTATCCCAGTGAGTGAACAGATCAGCATCTGACACAAAGAAATAAAGATGCATTGACATGCTTGTTGTCACAATTGTGTGTGTCGGGTGTGGAGCAGGGAAGCAGGATCAGGAATCCAAGGTGTCGAGGTAATACAGGGTTTATTTACAGGGATCACACAGGTAGCACAAAGCAGGGAGCAGCACGACAAAACTTACGACGTCAATGACCGGACTGGGGAAACAAACTTAAACGCGGACTAAAATACACAGGACTGATCACGAATAACAAGAAACAGCTGGTAAACGGAGGGATTTCACAAGGTTAACGAGGGGGCGTGGCACACAGGGGGATCGGACGGGTTGGACGTGACACTTGTGGTGCTGACTCTGGTTACAGCATAGGGTTGGCCAAAATCCAAGATCTTTCAGGCATTTTGGGGTTAGCGACCTTGCGACCTAACAGCATCATCAGTGTGCAGGGTCCAGGATTCAAAATGGCAACTTTCCAATCATTTGCCTCTAATTCTCTGAGACACACACCACCCCATTTTTTGCATTCCGAATAATTGTTCTTTCTCTCGGCCCTCCCAACTAGATGCTATATCCTCCGTGGTGAAGTTACGTATTCCTCAGGGAGATCGTCCTGATCTGGATGAATTGCCTTTCAGCGAGGCAAAGGGGCTGGAGAAACTAATCGTCCTCATAAAGAAATGCTGGGATAAAGACCCTAATAAAAGGCCTATTATCTCTGGTAAGGGATTCCATTCTGTTAATTTGTCATTCAGTTATTGTGTCAGAGAATTGTAGTGTCTCTGTTTTGTTTGTGAAAGAAATTGTGTTCTGTTTTTGACAGTTTGCATGGAAGAGACTGAGAGATTGTTGCAGCCACTGGAATGTGAGATCATCAATGCTGTTCATGAGGTTTTGACTTCACTGGTATGTGCTATTACCCTACTGTTTTGTGGATTATGGTAATCCTGTTATCTTACTAAATAAATCACATTTAATCTATTGCCACACCATACAGAGCAGCAGTTAGAAGGTCTACACAACATGGCTGACATTGTAGAAGACAAATCATAATGCACACATATTTGTTCTAGACCACTGTGTCACGCTCAGCCCCGCCCGGCATGTCTTCTCCCCTGTGTTTCCCTCAGGCGTGGCTTAATCACCCACACTGAGTCCTGTTTAGCTTTTCCTTGCGTTTCTATCCCCTTGTTAGCCCAGCACACCTGCCTCGTGTTTGTTCCCAGATGTCCTGCCCTTTATTAGTTGGTCTGAGTCCTGTTAACCCTGTTGGTTGTTGTCTATACCTTCTGTGATTGCTGCCAGTGTTTGCTCTCATGTTTTCCCCCCGATTCCCTCAGTAAACGCCCCTTGAAGGGGCTCGAGTCCTACAGCCTGCAATATGGGTTGTTCATCCCGCCGCAAACATGACACACTGAATGATACACATGTACAGTATTCACAGAAATTCTTTGGATGCTTGCTTAATCCAGTAAAAATGTCGCAAATGTATTGGTTTTATAACAAAAATCATTATGTTATTGATTTTTGATTTATATTTCCAAAAATATATATTTTAACTAAAGCATTCAGTTCAAGTACTAAGAAATTGAAAAACAAATTATAGTTCTAAATGAGCTCACAGAAACTGTTGTGACACAGCTGTTGAAAAATTCATTGACAAGTTTGGTGCTTTTTAACCAATAACATCTTTGCAATAACCCTTCGCAAAAACACTAAACACTTGTGTATGGTACCCTTTTGGGGACCCATTTACCCAATAAATAGCAAAATGGCAAGTTGTTGCTTTAGTTGTTTTTTATTTTAACGTATTTGAAGAGTTTGCTGCCCTTAAAATTCACTTCCACGGACTGAACTAAGTGTAGAAATCAGCATGACCCAGCTGGCTTTCCTTGGGCTTACAAATTTGCTGAAAGGAAAAACCACAGTATGCTGTTACCATTATACCAACCCAACTTAAACAGAACTTCTACTAATACATACGTTTCCAGTTCGTAAATAATGTCTTCAAGTACAAATGTACTAAATATGGGGTATTTGTGGAATAAGCAAGTTAGTGCTTTCCAAGCCATGCATATACACTTTTAAACACACTCTGAGGAGGTAACCAGTTTTAGTTTTTGTTGTTGTAGTTTTTGTTACAACAGAAACTGACAATGTAGTTTTTCCATCAGTTTTGTATATTGACTTGTTGGTCTGCTGATAAAAATTGCTGTTTAATAGTATAAACCTGAGTTTAATGTATAATATTTAAGTTGTTGCCATAGATAGCTTTATTATGCTGTTTTATCCATTTGCAGTCTCATCAAAAACCTGCACTCCCAGCATGCCAGGAGTTTCCTTGTGAGGCCCTGCAAAACAGGACCACACCCCCACCTGTTATTACTCCCACACCAGCCTGTGAGTGCAGGGCTTGTTGGCCTTTCCTTTTATTTGGTGCCATCTGTCATTTTCCCAAAGCTGATTCTTGTCCTGGCATGGGGGTGTCCAGATGATTAGAATAGATGTCCATTGTAGAATAATTATTTGACAGTATTGCTGTATCCAGTAGAATAGGATAGAATTTTATATTGAGGGGTCAACTTCATTTAAGTGCAAAGGTCTTTTTATAGGGGAACCAATGAAGCCAAATTAAATATTGGGAGGTACACTAACCCCCACATCCGAGTTCCTGTAGCCTCAGAGATCATGTAGTCAAGCCCATCTGTAAAATTTAGTACTGTACAGGAATATATTTATTATTTTATCCAATCTTTGTTTAGCAGACATACCCAGTGAGACCGGAAATCACAATGGAGGTGATGGGGAAGTGATGAAGCCCCTACCCATAAGTGTCCTTCCTGCTCAGAGTGAGTGGTTATTTATCATTATGCTTTAAAGTGCGTATGCAGACACCGCACCCTGCGATGACTGGCACCTTTTTGGAAAAAAATATTCTTTAACCAGGTCATTAAAACTGTCACAAAGAATGACACAGGCAGAGAACAAGAGGGTTTAAATATTTTGGCAGTCCCCAGGTTATGAACATCATACAAGTTTGTCTAAGTTGATTTTGTGGAAAAATAGGAAAAATAATAATATAATACATAATAATAATTGTAAAGAAATAATAAAAGTAACTAAACTGCTGTATCTTGAGCCGACAAACCACTGAAATTGCTCAGAGTTTTCACAAGCGTCACCTAGTAGTGCATGCATTTGTTATTATGGACCATTGTACATATCTCGAACTTTTAATATAATACTTAGGACAAAAATTAGGACAGTCCATTTGTAAGTATTACTTACATAAATCCATAAATCGGACATTCTTAACCCAGGGACTGTCTGTCATAATAATAATAATGATAATAATGTCTTGGAGGTTTAAAATCTATATTCATTATTCTTAACAAAATCTGAATAACTAACAGTATGATTTGTTTCAGATTCTGAAGACCCCAAACTAACCAACATTAAACCGGACCTACTTCAGGTAATTGCATAACCTTTAAGCTGCTTCTGCTCCTATCTACTACCAGAACCTATCCAAATCTTACCAAGCATCCCTCCCGAGGTTTGATACTACAATTCTGCTGGTTTCATCCCAATGCTAAACTCACACTTGAATGCATTTTCATTTATATTAAGAATGAGTGGGCTTGTAAGTCGTTGATCCTAAGGCAATTTGATTTGATTACGGTTATTTAGGGTATGAGTGGATGCATTGGAAATCTTTGATTTCTGTCATGATTTTATTCAGTTATTTGGTAATTTGATTATTTTGATTACCTAAATTTTGAACCTTTTTTTAATTTCACAGAAATGACCATGGGAACTTAACTATCTGAACATATTTACTTTTATTATTATTAAACAGGGATTACAAACCATTTAAAATTCTCAAAAAGACAAACTTCTGAGCAGCATAGAATAAAACAACCATAAAGGAAGCGCTACCTGATTGGCTGCTTTAAGCTACTAGGCTAACTAGTGGTGCACCAATATGGAAATTTTGACTGATACCAATAACCAGTATATTTTTGTCTAATTACCGATAGCTGGCTAACCACTCTGATCCACTTGCTAAATTGATGTAACATCATTCTGCTAATCTGCGCCAGCAATGAAAATTGCAGAGCTTGTCAACATAAATTATCAGAATGAAAATACATCATTTTTTATTCTGTGGAAAACAGTAGGTCTGCCTGCAGGCTGTATGTACTAATTATAATCATGTCAGAGGCAGTATTTTGAGATATAAGGGGTAAATAAGCCAATGAAGTCCCTCGTAAATGAATTAATGCCATTATCTTGATTCTTAACAAATATTGACAAATGCCAATATATTAACAGATATATTGTTAAGGCTGACATTACATTCTTATTTACCTCAGAGTCTTGCCTGTTGCTGCATTGTTCTACAAAGGAGTTTCCCAAAAGCATTGTAGCATTTAGAGAGACTGTTCTGCAGTACAAAATAGGGATGAGTGTCCCAAAAACGTCATAATGCAAAGATCACCAAATAGCGATTCTTTTATGAATATTGACGAGCCATCCCCTGCCATTGTATATTTTGGAAATTTACATGTTGGCACTGCTACTCTGAATGTCTACCTGCATTGAGTGAGTGTGAGTGTGGGCAGCCCTGAAGTAGGACTATCTGTAAGGAGGATTTTGCCCCCAAAAATTATAATTGTAAACAATTTTGATGTTACAGATCAATGCCGATGAATTGCCACCTTAATAATCAATTTATCATGATGCACTGATGCATCGTTACACCCCTAATAAAAAGTCATATACAGATTATTTCAGATAAACATATTTTACGTTTAATCCTCTCCTGTTATTTAGTTATTCCGACAAGTAAAGGGCCTAAAAGTCCTCTAAATGAAGCGTTATCTTTCCATCCTTCAGAAATACAAGATGGATGGAAATCCGTGTGGAATCTGCTTAATCATAAATAATGAGGAGTATTTACCTGGGTCCCACATGGATAATCGCACTGGATCCAGCATGGATTGCCGGAAACTTACAAAGCGATTCATGTCCTTCAACTTCATTGTTGAAGTTCAGTCCAACTTGAAGCACAAGGTTAGTTATTCCCCCACTGGCAGATTAACCCGTCAGATCGGTGAGGTACAGTACTGCAACAAAACAAAACATTTTTTTTTTTATTGAATGTTCCATCCATTCATCCATCCATCCATCATTTAACCATTTGGGGTTCTGTAGGCACATATATACTGTACACACACTGACACAATCGAACTCTGTGGGCAACTTCAAGTCATTTGCCTAACTGCATGTCTTTGGAGGGCAGTAACTGGAGGAAACCCACGAGACTGGGGGAGGCTTTGAACCCTCATCCCCTGACTGTAGGAGGCAACAGTGCTACCCCATCATTTAATTATATTGTGTTTCATTTTGTGAAATATATTACAGTTTTAATGCAAGTGTTCATATTGTATATGCTTTTTTCAGGAAATAATTCAGGAGTTGTCAGCCCTTTCCAAGAAGGACCATTCGAAATATGACTGTTGCATCGTGGTAATTTTGTCTCATGGCTCTATGGTAAGGTGGCTGCCCTCACTTCTGTGCAAAAGTCTTAGGCAGTGAAAGAAAATGACATTTGATTAATCTTCATGATGGTGAAATAGCTTTAAACATTTCCCTTGGCTGCCTAATATATTTGCATAGAATTGTAACTCTCCCCCAAAAATACTTAATATTTTTCATCTCTTGCATGGACTAGGCGACGGCAACCCTCTCTGTTTTTTTTTGGTTGTCTTTTAACCTTGTTAGGTGCCTTTCACATGATAAAAGCTCAGGGTTGCACAAAGCTCTGTCCTTATGCATGAACTGCGTTGCTGAACCAACCAAGCACATCCCCATAAAGCACTCTCCTCTGGCAACTTTTTATTGGTCATTATTGATTAATAATTAATATTTGTTGTAATACATTTTTCTTTGTAATAACCAATAGCACTTGAAATGATAGACATGATTTTTTCACTGGTACTAAACAGCAATGTATCTGACCTCAGGTCAACTTCCCATTTCATACATTATAGCAATTTACCATAACACTTTCTATGAAGCCCATATTCATAAATCCTTATAACTGTTCTTATAATTCATTGTAATAATAATGATTTAATTGATACTTTATTGATCTCCATGGTGAAATTGTCTTTTCACCTCCCCCAACCTTGCACTCTGTGAGAGCAGGCTTGGCTTTGAAGGGCAGCACCTCGTGTGGCACCCAGGGCGCTAGGGGTTAAGCCACACTCTGCCCCCAACACATTATTATGAACTGTTATAAACACGGCTATAAATATTTATAAAGATTGATAGATGGTTACATTGGACAATCAGCCACTTATTGACTTATAAGGACAGACATGGTGACAACATTACAGTATAATTCATTATTAAGTCTAGCCTGTAGAATATTCATTTTTCACAGAATAAAAAAACTATGTAATGCCACTCTCTGTGCCTGCAAGCTCCACCACTTTTTTTGAATGAAAAGAAAATATGCACTTATCCTCTTGCGACTTTTTCTTTTTGTGAGGTGCTGTAACTTAAAATGTTATATTTAAACCTTGAGGGAATTAAAAATAATAGGTTGTTAGGTAAAAGAATAGGTAAGATCAATAGATTCGAATGGGAAGTACTTCTTACTTTTGATAAAGTATTTTTAATGTCAGGTATTTTACTTTAGCAGTATTTTACTGAACCATTTTGGTGTGGTATCTATACTTTTCCTTCAGCTCTCGTCACATACAGCTATTCTCTCACTGGCTGCCCATTGGAGAGGTCAGGCAGCGGAAAGGTCAAAGTTGAATTTTGTTGAAATTTGAGCAAAGCATCAAAGCAGAACTTCCGTGTGGAACATGTCGCTCAAGGTGGCGTGACGCAAGGTTGCGAGTCATTGCTCAGCTCCTTATAGACATGAAACACACAGCCTAGTGCAACTCTTGATGCTTATCTTGTGAAAGCTCACACCTCCTGAGATCTGTGTGTGCTTTTGTCTACAGATAGGCCACCACCTGCCTGTTGTGCATGGAGTGGATGGGCCTGCGGTTGTCGTTGAGGACATTACGAGCTACCTTAATGGGGCGCACTGTCCCTCACTCCAAGGAAAGCCCAAGCTGTTCTTCATCCAGGCCTGCGTTGGAGGCAAGCTGAGTCAAATCAGTTGGCACCTTACCTTTGTTAAAGTTCTGTGTGGTTAGAGAAACATGGACAGTGTGGTGGAGAGTGTTGGAATTTAATTGAACCTTAGATCCAGTTGCTGTTCCTCACTGAATCACATTGAATGGTGTGCAACGGTGTCAGAGGGGCAAACAACCCCAAATCAGAAAAAGTTGGGACGGTATGGAAAAAGCAAATAGAAAAAAAAGTGTTCCTCATGAATTTTATTGTTTTTCACAAAAAAAACACATTCCAATTTTGGTTCTTGCACCACATTTCAAAAAAAGTTGGGACAGTAAAGCATTTACCACTTTGTAATGTTGCCATTCCTTATAACAACACTTAGAAGACGTTTAGGGACTGAAGACACCAAGTGAAGAAGTGTTTCAGGTGTAATTTTGTCACATTCTTCCTGCAAACAAGTCTTAAGGTGGGCAACAGTACGGGGTCTTCGTTGTCACATTTTGTGCTTCAAAATGCACCACACATTCTCTATTGGAGACAGGTGGGGCCTGCAGGCAGACCAGCCAAGTACCCGTACCCTCTTCCTCCACAGCCAGGACTTTGTAATGTGTGCAGAATGTGGTTTGCCATTGTCTTGTGGAAATATGCATGCAAATTTCTATATACTTTTCAGCATTAATGGTGCCATCTCAGAAGTGCAATTTACCTTTCCAAGGGCACTGACACAACCCCATACCATGACAGACCCTGGCTTTTGGACTTGTTGCTGGTGGAACCAGTCTGGGTGATCCTTTTCTTCTTTGGGTTTCTCCCAAAAAATACCTCAAATACTGATTCATATGACCACAGTACACGTTTCCACTGTGTGATGGTCCATCCCAGATGCCTCCGAGCCCAGAGAAGTCGACGGCGCTTCTGGACGCTGTTAACATAGGGCTTCCTTTTGGCAAAGTACAGTTTTAACTGGTATTTGTGGGTATAACTACGTATTGTGGTACTTTGTGGTACTACTAAGGTTTGCCAAAGTAGTCCTGAGCCCATGTGGTGATATCGCCTTTAATTTATTGTCCTTTACGCACTGAAATTCCTCCAGACTCCTTGAATCTTCTAATCATGTTATGGACTGTTGAAGGTTAAATATCCAAATCTCTTCCTCTCATTCTTGTTTTTAAAGATCTCAATAGCTTTCTCACGTATTTGTTGGCAAACTGGCGATCCTAGGCCCATCTTTGCTCCTAAAGGAATAGACCTTTCTTGGATGCTGCTTTTGTACCAAATCATAATTACAATCACCAGTTGACATCACCTGTTTCAAATCACATCATTATTTAACCAATTTACCTCATTACTAGCCATAAATCGCTCCTGTCACAACTTTTCTTGAAATGTGTTACAAGAATCAAAATTAGAATACGTGTTTATTTTGTAAAAAAGCGATAAAATTCATGAGGAACACATTAAATAATGTGCTGTTGTATTGTTTGCAATGCAAAACAAGTCAAAGATAATTTAACGAAGTACTGTTTTCAGTTTGATTTTAATTTAACATACCGTCCCAACTTTTTCTGATTTGGGGTTGCATTTGATCAAATCATCCTAAACAGCTACTACACTCAGCAGTTATCCCTGAATCATCTGAACACGCAGTTCACATTCCTTTTAATTTGTTTGTTTTAGGTGATTATATTTTGTGATCCTAATTCTGAGCAGTGTGGCCTCGGGGTGCACAGAAGTGTGAACAAAATGGTCTGGCAAGTCAGCTTCAAATATTCCCCTGGGGACATTGTGGCAAAAAGGAGTAATTCATTTATCAAATATTAATAATGTGCCTGGCATCACAAACCAATACAGCCTATTACTCACCACAGAAACAAATCGATGTTCCCAGAGATGGCAGCGGAAACAACCAGTTAGACAGCGTACATTGTGTAAATGTAAAGACACTTTTTGATTGTACATCCTTGAAAGATGGGCTCTCAGAGCTCTCAAGTGCACTGTAATCACAATAGACTTTTCTTATTTCCTGCTTGTTTGTGATCACAATTATCAAACTGAAATGGATGTTGATACATTGCAGATAACACTTACGTCAGACTCTGTATCTTTACCTTTGGTTCATATACATTTTTTAACTAAATTTTCAATTTTGCAGATGCCCGCAAAAAAGGTATAACTCTGTGTGCAGACAAAAAGGTAGATGAGTGTAGTCTTGCAAAAGTCTGAACACACCTGCTTTTAATCTCTCTATTTTATCTGTTATTCACCTTATAAAATGAATGAAGGAATTAATATATATATTATTATATGAAAATTACAACAACCAAGAGAAGTGTACAAAATCTCAAATTTTTTTCAAATTTTAGACTCTATAAAAAATGTCCCCTTTTGCTGTGGCAAGGGCATTACAGGCTCTTGGCATTCTTTAAACCAGCTCCCAGATGTAGCCATCTGGAATGTTTCTTGAATAGTTATGAGGAGGTTCCACAAGTTCTGGGCACAAGTTGGCTTCCTTGCTCTTACTCTTCAATCCAACGCATCCCAAACCAGCTCTATAGGGTTTAGGTCGGGGGATTGTGGGGGGCAGGTCTCCTAATACAGCACTCCATCCCTTCCCTTATACACATAACCTCAAGGTGTGCTTAGGGTCATTCTCTTGTTGAAAAACAAAAGATTTTCGGTAGGTGTGCCCAGACTTTTGCCTTGTACTACACTTTGTACAGCTTCCATAATTATTCCTAAAGAGCACTATGGCTCCTGGAATTCAGATAATGGGACTACCAAGGTATTGGTACAAGGTGGAAAGCAGGAACCATTAAGAACCAGCTGCTGATTATCCGCGATGCTCATGGATAGGAAACGCCAAGTCTGTTCTGACTAGGTTCTGTCAGAGTCAGAAGATGCCAGTGCCAGGTGTGTCCCACTGATCTCTGAGTCCTGTCCGAATCTCACCTGCCAGTCTTTGCCTGTCCCTCGTTCACAGAAGCCTCACAGACTCAGATGTTTTACACGGCCTATGAAATGTTTGAAGGACATAGATCGCGTAAGTCTTCATGGCCTTCTCTCTGCCTCGCCTCCCCCAGAGGGCCTCCTGTTTTACGCATGCTCTTCATCTCTTTCGGCCCTTAATGTTCACGTACAGGATGTGAGAAATGTCCAGTAGGGCAAAATGAAAAGAGACCAGTGCATAGAGTTTGTTACTCAGAATTTTTATATATTACTGTAAAGTAGTTATTTCCAATTGGATTTTGCTTGTTGCATATACTCTACTGAGCCAAACACACAAATGCCAATATGTGTGTATTATTCACATGATGAGATTTTTAATAGTCTAAAACAAACACAGTTACCAAACTGGTACATACTCCACCAGTAGTACTTGTAGCGCCCCCAAGTGGCATGCGAGAAGATTACTGTGATTCAGGTTCATTCACCCATGTGGCACTTGGCTACTTTGGTTTGATCCGAAGTGGTGCTTGGTCCAAAAAAATTTGAGAACCGCTGGTCTAGGAAATTGTAGTGTTATTTCATACACTTTGTTGTCCTGGAGCAAATAACAGCAAAGTTCTAGAATCTGAATAGGTCCAGACTGTACGTGAGCATTGCTAAGCCCACCCTGGCTTGTTTGCCTCATACCGTAGACCCATTGGAGCGGGAAGTTGCATGCTCATCCACGTGGGACGCTCCTCTCTGTGCAGTTGACTGAAGTCGCTGGAAAGTCCGTTGACACAATTGAGTTGGGGATCTCTCACTCATTCCAGTTTTAAACCAACCAGTATTCACTAACGACTATGAAGTTTCTCATTTACATTCACCATCAAAAGAACACAGGCACAATTTTTCGGTGCCATGGGTGTCACGGGTGTCAGTCGCACAGCGAGAGGAGCCCCCAAACTCCATCCACAGAACACTGAGCTTGCTACATGGCGTGCCTCTTGCAAACACCTTGGCACACCTGCTCTTCCACAGGGCCCTTTTGGCCTGCCATTCCTGGACACTTGCCTGTTGCACGCCAGCTGTGTGAGCTGTAGCTGCCACTGTCATCAGATCCTTATTCCACTGGAGCTTCTAAGACAGAAATGCTGCTTTGGCTTGAATGTGTCTGAGTGAAATGTTTGCTGTGGGATTGGTGTCTACTGTGATTTTCCCATTTAGGAACAAGAGTTTGCTGAAAAGAGTTTTAGTCATAACTAGTACAGTCCTCTCACAGCAAATATGCTTGTGGGGCCAATAAAAATAAAAATTGCACTATGCCATGGATCTGATGTCATACATAAATACTTTATTCTGGGTTTGCCTAAGCTCCTCGTGAGTTTGCATTCCCAGAATCAGTAGTTGTCAGCCTCAGCTGCAAGGACCACTAGCCATCGTACGTATTTGTTCTGCTACACCATACTGCATAAGTTAGCTGATAAAACTCATATGATAAAAGAATCTCATTTGCTGGTGGTGGATCAAAACAAATGAGGGTTGGCTAATGGGCCCCACAGAACCCACTGAGAGAACACGCCAATGAAGAACAACCCCTGCCGCAGGGTCCAGACATCATCACAGCCTCCTTTAGGCTCCAGCGACAAACCTGAGCTTCCAATTACTCAGATAATCATTTGCTCTTGGTGTCACATCTTCTTTCCTGTCGTATACAAAGCGATCTATGGAGGAAGAAAACATTAGACATTTGTGGTCGGTACTGGGCACCGTTTTCAGATGGGAAAACAACAGACTTTTTATATGGCCCTTTTTCAGCCGTCGGTTTGCAGATCAGAGCTCAGATGGCCCAGGAGCCCATTCCTATTGTAAAAATGCCTTTATTTGGCTATGTCACACAAGGACCATACAGGATCAATTCTAGGTGTAGTTAGCACTATGCCAAGCCCGTCCTGCTACTTCCGACCCCCTTCAGGGATCGGAAGGGGGACCAGGGTGCTAAGTGAAAGGCAATCTGTGTGCCCCAAGCCAGCTTCATCAGCAAATAGTCCAGCTATGGGCTCCCAGCATTTAACCCTTACATGCATGTGGCTGACACTATGAGGACTGTTATTTGGGTCCCGGGTGGCAGTCCATGATATTACACTGTTAAAAAAAGTAGTTTTGGCTTTGTAGGATGTCTGAGATGTTAAACCTGACTTTTGGGTATAATTTCTTATCACAACATACATAAATAGGAAATAAATAAACAGGCATGGAAAGCAATGTTTTTAGTATAAGTCAAAGGAGAGATGTCATCAGTTGAGTGAGTGTTAAAATAAATGCCATTAACAGTTACCAGATGCTGGTATCTGAAAACTGATGATTTGGGTGTTATTATTACTTAAGTAGCAAACTTCATAAAACAGAATCACAACATGGGGTGTTTTTCCTTGATTTTATCTTTCGGTAGTTTCCACTTTCTTCAGGTTGCAGTCAGTAAATAGTCAGTATGGTAAAGTGTCCCAGAGACCCAGCCATTACGGCCCCTTCTGCCTCCCACGAGGGCTGCCCCAGAGGAGTCTTTGTTTTCGACTCGGTCCTCGTTGGCCCAGACTGAGCTGTCTTGACCTCTGCCTTGCTGTAGCAGCTGATGGTTCGCAGCCCGTAGCCACAGTGCACCCTCCGGTGCTGAGCGTCCAGCAGGGCCAGCGGGCGGAGTTCCGCTGCACCGTCACAGGAAGCCCCGCCCCTGTGATCGAGTGGATAGGTAAGGCAGAGGCTCGCTGAGCATGCTGTGTATATTACTCATTGCGAGTGTGTGCCCTGTGATGGACTGACATCCTGTCCAGGGTGTCCTTTCTCTCATGCTTCCTGGGATAGACTCCAGGTTCGCCTAAGTTATGAAAAGCGGAAGGATGGGTAGACAAATTAATAAATATAGTTTTGATATAAGCTAAATGTGTTCAAATCCCAGGGAGTCCAGATGAGTTGTAACCTTACACTATACCATAAATTGCTTTGGTTAACAATCATGTAGCAAGTTATATTATATTAGTTTTAGGCTAGGAAACTTTTGGTTTATTTAGTAGCTGCTTGATTTAGTTTCGATTTTCTATTTATTTGCTGTTTTAATTGAATTGCTGATCTGCTTGACTGATGTGCTCGACACAGGGGGTCCGGCCAGCAGGATTAACCCCAGCGCCATCATCCGTGGGGGGATCCTGACCATCCCGGCTGTGGAACGCGCAGATGAGGCTGAGTACATCTGCAAGGCCCTGAACATTCATGGGGAGCACACGGCCCGGGCCATCCTCTACGTTCACAGTGCGTCCCGGGAAAAAAGAATCCCCACTGCTGTGTCATTCCTTGGATTTAAGGCCGGCGAGTGTGTATCTGCGCGCCTACACGCGTGTGTCTGTGTCTGCGTGTGCGATCTCTAGGTGCCAGCCTGCCTCAGGTTCAGGTGAGCCCGCAAACTGTGGAGATACACGAAGGGGAGACGCTGAGGCTGTACTGTCGAGCTGGAGGGACGCCCACTCCTGCTCTGGACTGGAAGAGAAGAGAAGGTCCAGTACCCCAGCAGGTGAGTCGGTCCATCAACCTGTCCATTTTTTCTCAGAACCCCAGTGGATCTGAAGGTCTGCTTTGATTAATTGTATTTTCAGAGTTTATGCATGGTTTCCACTTTGTTCATTCTGGATTCATACTGTGCTCATACTCTCCTCATACTATAGCTATTACTGTCTTGCCGATAGTACTGTCAAGCTATTGAAGGCCTGCCTAATGACTGGATAGTTTTTTCACCGTGTTTTTTATCCATCTCTTTCCCTCCTTCCCCATCCCATTTACCCTTCCATGACCTCTGTGCTTCAGGCTATCCCCTCTCATGGCTTTCATCAGTTTAAAAGCAACAGTCTCGATGTGTTGCAGAAACGCATAGAGGAGCTTCAGGTCTGTCTCTGTCTGTCTCATCTCACCGTCCTCAGTCTCTCCCTGACTGAGTGAATGCTGTCAGTCTGTCCTCAGTCCTTCTAACACGAGTCCCTTTCATAACACAGGACGAGTTGAAAGAGCTTGTCCTTTCTCCTTCGGCTCATCGCCATTAGATTATCCGGCCAGGATTCAGTATGAATTGCGACCCTCTCTGCCTCTCCACACCGCACCTTTGCCCCATCTCGGCCCCTCTCAGAGCTGAGAGCGAGCTCTCTGTCAGCCTGAGGTCATTTATTGACTAGGTTACCGATAGCTGTTGTGCCATGACGCTGGTCTTCCCCTCGAGCTCGCCAAGGGCCCGCAGTGTCCTCTCCGCTCCCCCTCCCTGTGAATCGGGAGCCGGGCCACTGAGCCCAGAGCCCAGCAGCGCTGTGCTCTGCTTTTCCCATGGTAGCCTCGGTGAGACGGTGCGTCCGTGCAGAAACGCGCTGCGGCCAGCCGGCCCGCCGTGGGAGTTTGTGAATGGGCCCGTCCGCTCATTCGGCGACGCTCCGTTTGTGCCCGTCACGCTCGGCTGGGGATTGGTGTGTCGAGCGGCTGTGACTGCCGAGTCCGCATCACCCCCCCCCCCCACGTACCGTAACGCCACATTTGGCATCCTCTCAGAAGGCGGACAGTTAGCATGGGACTCCTTTTCTTAGTACTTAGTGCTATTTGTAGCGAGTGCCGTGAAAACAGGACAGCTGTGGGGGTGGGGGTGGGGGGGGGCAACTTAAAAAAAATAAAATAAAAATTAAGCTGTGCTTCTTGTCCCGCCTACTGACCGGTCAAGTGCCAAATACTATGACAAATGGCAGGGAGGATGACAGATGTGCTAAATTTGTGAAAAATGTACCAGCATCTCGACATCTGTGTTTCCCATCACTGTTAACATCAATTTAAAAAAGAAGATCACTATCTTGTCACTGGTGGTTTCCTGCAGCTGTCATAGTTTTTGGCCCAAAGCAGAAATGATGTCTTTGTCGATAACAGCTGTTACTTCCCAGAATCCCTTATTAATCATTATGACTATGATCGATATTAATAATATCAATTGGAAGATTATGCTGATAAGATTTATAAAACTAATATGTGGATACTTTTCAGGATATTAACACATTATTGGCATGTTCAGAAATATAACACCGATCAGTATTATTGAGATTATAACAAATTTCCATTTTCATTAATTTTTTTTTATTCAGAAGTTAAATGGATGATATTCCAAAGAGAAGACCTCATCCATTAAGCTTTCGAAACTGTATTAAAATTCTTATTAATTTGAGTAAACGTAATACCTGACAAATATATGATAAATCATTTGTTTTTTAATTTAGTATGAAATACACAAAATTAAAGTATGTATTCTATAAATGTACACCTTCATTTTATATAAAATATATAGCTAAATATATAGATAAATGTTATATCTTATATATATGGCTAAAACATCTCCATTTTTATTTTCAGGTATTACGTATACACTTGTATGTAACATTTCATTTATGTATTTTGAGTTATATTCATGTTGTGTTATTCTGTATATCCGGTAAGTCTTTCATCTGTTTTTTGTGTGTTTGGGTGCACATTCATTAGCATGACGTGTTGAAATGGACCAAGGGGGTACCTGGGTTATTTTCCAAGCTGTTGATGTAGGACCTTGTTTGGAAATGAAAGTTGTTACAACTGGGGAAGGGAGACTGGACTAATGGCCAATCTAGTTCAGACAAAGAGAGATGATCTGTCTGATTGATATTGTGTGACTTCTGGGATCGTCCCAGTGGTCTGGCTGTGGCCTCCTTACTCACTTCACGCCCCTCTTCCCTTAGGCACGCATGGAACGAACAGACATCGGTACTCTGCTCATTCCCAACATCAAGGCCTCCGATGCAGGCACCTACCTGTGCGTGGGCACCAACTCCATCGGCTCATCTGAGGCCGGCATTAAGGTGAAAGTGATCAAAGGTGAGGCGTTCGTCCAGAGGCAGCTGCAGATCGGTGGACAAAGAACAGGTTTGAGACATGATAGGAGCAGCTTGTGGTTAGCTTTGGCAGTGCATTGAGTAGTGGCCTGTGGTTAGCTTTGGCAGTGCAGTAAGTAGTGGCCTGTGGATAGCTTTGGCAGTGCAGTGAGTAGTGGCCTGTGGATAGCTTTGGCAGTGCAGTGAGGAGTAGCCTGTGGTTAGCTTTGGCAGTGCAGTAAGTAGTGGCCTGTGGATAACTTTGGCAGTGCAGTGAGGAGTAGCCTGTGGTTAGCTTTGGCAGTGCAGTGAGGAGTAGCCTGTGGTTAGCTTTGGCAGTGCAGTGAGTTGTGGCCTGCGGTTAGCTTTGGCAGTGCAGTAAGTAGTGGCCTGTGGATAGCTTTGGCAGTGCAGTGAGGAGTAGCCTGTGGTTAGCTTTGGCAGTGCAGTGAGTTGTGGCCTGTGGACAACTTTGGCAGTGTAGTGAGTAGTGGCCTGTGGATAGCTTTGGCAGTGCAGTGAGTAGTACCCTGTGGATAGTTTTGGTAGTGTAGTGAGGAGTAGCCTGTTGTTAGCTTTGGCAGTGCAGTGAGTAGTGACCTGTGGTTAGTTTTTGCAGTGCAGTAAGTAGTGGCCTGTGGTTAGCTTTGGCAGTGCAGTGAGGAGTAGCCTGAGCATAGCTTTGGCAATGCAGTGAGTAGTGGCCTGTGGTTAGCTTTGCAGTGCAGTGCGGGGCAGCCTGAGTATAGCTTTGGCAGTGCTGTTAGTAGTGGCCTGTGGATAACTTTGGCAGTGCAGTGAATAGCGGGAGTTATATTCATGTTGTGCTGAGAGTAGTGGCCTGTGGTTAGCTTTGTCAGTGTAGTGAGTAGTGGCCTGTGGATAGCTTTTGCAGTGCAGTGAGTAGTGCCCTGTGGATAGTTTTGGTAGTGTAGTGAGGAGCAGCCTGAGTATAGCTTTGGCAGTGCAGTGAGTAGTGGCCTGTGGATAACTTTGGCAGTGCAGTGAATAGTGGGCTGGGAGTAGTGGCCTGTGGATAACTTTGGCAGTGCAGTGAATAGTGGGCTGGGAGTAGTGGCCTGTGAATAGCTTTGGCAGTGCCGTGAGTAGTGGCGTATGGTTAGCTTTAATGGTACATTGAAGAGAGGTCTATGGTAAACTATAACAATGCATTTAGGACTGGCTTATAGGTACTGCAGAGGGATCTCTGCTAAAAGGGCACAAAGATAAGACATTGTCATATATTACAATTACATGTATATATTTTTCCTGCCTCCTGTCTTGGTCATTGAAAACGATAAACAAGGCAAGATAATTCTGATTCAGAGACATAAGTCACAGTTATGGAACAGGAAAGCAATCAGGATAAGACTGTGATAGGTGTACAGACATGCTGAATGGACCAGTGAGTCTTCAGCATGCTGTGTATAATAACCAGCTAAGCCAGGTTGTGTAAGGACAGTGCCGCAGTTTACCTTTACAGGCTTCTCATTACATGTTCCTCAGAAAAGGGGAGTGGGCTACTTAAAATCTGAACCATTGATTCACTTTTCTTGTTACTTACATGCGTTTGATAAACTGACGTAATTGCATGGGCTTCCTCTAACTAGAAAATTAACTCGTGAAATAGTGAAGAACTTTGCTTGAAATGGCTGTTGGTCATTGGCGGGAAAGGGAGCAGTGTCGCACTGTATGCACCAAGAAGCACCGATGACGAATTTGTGTTCGTCCTTCTCCAGTGGACCCTATACCCACATGGATCACCATCCTGCCCCCCACGGCGACAGTACAGGAGGGCCACTGGCTGGACCTCAACTGTGTTGTCCCTGGAAACTTCCCAGCTTCGGTTACCTGGCGAAGGGCAGACAGGCCCCTCTCCTTCAATCACCAGGTACAGTCAGACATGCTCTTGCACACACATACTTACTCACAGCCCTTCTCTGTTCATTAGGTTTATTTGATTGCTGCAGTTGCTGATTTGTTTTTGGAATATTGCACGAGTGCAAAGTCATACCCTTGCGAGATCCTCCCACCTGACTTCAGTTGAGCTTATCCCAGGCGGGCCAGGACGTCATCTGGATGGGATGGCAGTCCGTTTCAGGACACATCCAGTAGGCTTCCCCTAACTGTAGAACAATTTTCCAGATCTCACTCAGTCCTCGTGATCCATTTCTGTGGAGGAACATATCTGTGGAGTTTTAGGAAGGTTATGAAAGTTCTTCATTGGAATACTTGAGGAATGACAGTTTTGGTTCTCAATCCAGTAACATGTGATGAGGAAGCCTAACTTTAAGTTATTCGTGGTCTCATCTCAAAAACAACAAAAACTGACTGGGGGACTTTTGGGAATTTGCCCTTCAGTTGCAGGGCTTTAGGCTGCTGCCGGAAAGTAGTCTTGAATTAGCGCTAAATATAGCTTCATGTTCCATTAAGCACACTACATCATTACCCAATGATTCAGCTGACAAAATGAAAAACATTACACTAAAATGAAAAAAATCATTTTATAGAAGAGTATGCTTCATTTTCCATTTGTACGCCTCTCTTGGCAAATCCTGTCTGGCTCTCCTCCGAGACACACACACACACAGACACACACACACACACACACACAGGTGAGAGCACAACGGCAGCCATCAACATTACCCCCAGATCATTTCACAGAGGTTAAGGACCTTGCTCATGGGCCCAATATGTGGCCATTCTGCTGAGGACTTGTCAGTCACAGGCATAGAGACCTGCCCCACAGAGCTAAACATTTTTTGCCTGTGTTAGTGCTATAGGGAACCACAAGGAAAATGTAAATGTCAAATTCGTCTTCTTTCTCCACTTGTCTCTAATAATAGTAAAAAAATTCTGAGGTAGGAAGTTTGGCCCCACAGTGGCCATGACCACGTCTGTGTGCCTATGTCCGGCACCAGGTTCGTGGCACCATGCTGCGGATCCTCCAGGCTTCTCCAGAAGACGCCGGGGAGTACATCTGCCAGCTCGAGGGCAGCCCGACCGTCCAGCAGGCCACGGTGACCGTCACTGTGACCCTGAGCTCGTCTCGTAAGTGAAGGCAGAGGAGGGTCATGCCACCATAATAGTTCATCTTCATTCTTTTTTCAACTAGTCTGAAAGAGTGTTATTCCAGTTCAGTCAAGTGCCTTAAACAAAACAAGCGACCAATAGAGATTAATGTGATTATAAAATTCTTTGAACCATAGGAATCTGCTTTCATCAGCCGCCTTTCACCGTTTCCTAAGGCTGTGTGCAATTCACAACACCTAAAGTCAGAGGAAAAAAGGGAGAAACTGTCAATAAATCTCCCGCATAATGTGTGCTCAGAGCAGGGGTCTGTTTTACATGTATGTTTACTAATACATGTTAACAAATACCAGCAATGCCTGAAGGTAAAAAAAATAATAATAATGGGCACATGGGAGCACATGTGACTACAGCTCTGTTACTCTCTGGCCAGCAGAGCCCATCAAATCACTGGTCTCCATCCAGCCCCGTGTCGCCTCTGTACTGGAAGGGGATTCCCTGGACCTCACCTGTATTGTTGCTGGAACCCCCTCATCCTTAATCATCTGGCAAAGGGCGGGAACGCCCCTGTCCTCCAATCACAAGGTGCGATTAAACATTCATGCCTACACAAAAACATACTCATTTGGCCCCTATCCTCCAATCACCAAGTGTGATTAAACATTCACGCCCACACATGCATGCACCCATTTGGCCCCTGTTCCCCAATCAGATAACTGTATTAGAACGGATTGACAGATCGTATGGAAATAACATTTGTAGTAGTCACTTTAACAATGAAAAAGGCATCGTGGCTGAATTTTTTTTACCAAAATGAGCGCTTTCATCTGGTACCAGGTCCATGGCAATGTGCTCCGGATCCTCCAAGCTTCTGCAAATGATGCCGGGGAGTACCTCTGCCGGGTCGCAGGCGGCCCGACTCACCAGCAGGCGTCTGTGAATGTATCTGTGACCACCAGCTCCTTGCGTAAGAGGCTGTGCTTCATAACTCATGTCAGCAGAATAGTCTACCTCCACTTTTGTGGGCAATTATTTAAGACAATTATGTCGATGCTGTCTAGTGCTGTAAACAAAACAAGCACCCATTAAAGATTAATATTCATTCTGTAATTCTTAGAACCACAAAAGGGATGGGATGGAATCTTCTCATACAGGGGCAGGGCCACAGGGACACTGGCCCCAGCTGAAAGCTGATTGGCTTCTAGAGTGCCCTCTCCCCTGTCACTCACTGATTCAAAACATATCACTGACTAATAATGTGGTTGGAAACTGAATGAATTATGGCCTCTTATGTCCCCCAACTTAAAAAATCCTAGAATCTCTCCAGTTCTCACCTGCATCATCATCACAATTCCTGGAGTAGCAACCACCATTCGATTCATGGCACACAAAGTTGGGAACAGTCGTGGAGAGATGATGTGTATGTCATGTGTCATAATGTGCAGCAGGGGGCGCTAACCGCCATGTGACATATTTTGCGACTGGGTGCAGGCCTGCAGACACCCATTATCTCCATCGAGCCCCATAGTACTGCAGTGCGACCGGGTGAGGCAGCCAGCTTCAGGTGCGTTATCCACAGTGGGGCTCAGCCTGTCAACCTGGAGTGGAAGCTGGCGGGCAACCAGCCATTGCCAGGTGAGTCATTATCACATTTTTTCTTTGTATCATATGTATTATGCTTTATTAGTTCTATATCAATATTCCAGGTTTTGAAAGCTATTTAAACGCCTACTGTGTTAATTGATTTGAAAGGAAACGACAGCCAAACCTCTGTGAGGATTCCTCTAACCACAGTAGCTTCAGTAAAAGTGATGATTTTACAGCAAAATAACTATTATGATACAGTGTAGGCATACAGTGGGTAATGAATGGCAACTAGGATACAAAACAATGGGTAGGTCTTTACCCCCTTTTACGTGAT
>JAODKL010000107.1:20830763-20842688 GCA_026780765.1 Petrocephalus schoutedeni
TAAGCTCCTCTTGTTACTTGAGGTATACTCTTTATTAATCATTTTATGTTATTGCGCCACAAAGCCGGAGCTGACAGCGGGAGTTAACTGAAGTAAAAAGAGAGAGAGAGAGAGGAAGAGAGTAGGGAGAGAGAGAGGAGAGAGACAGAAGAAGTAGAAACATAAATAAATAATAAAAAAGGGGGGGGGAAGGGGGGAGGGAAAGACAGGGAAAGAGAAATAATACATAAAAAAGAGCAAAAAGAAGAGAGTAATAAAAGGACAGCTTCTGCATCTTACTGCTGGATACTGTATCCTCACACCAGCTGCTGTATCTGAAAAATAAGAGCCAGGGACACACACAAAAAGTATATGCGTTACAGTTATTAACAGTTATTAGGCTTTATGAATATGGGCTTCATATAAAGTGTTACCGTTAAGAGCAGGCAGCCCGTGACGCCCCCACCCTCTTTATACTCCACAGAGGCCTGTGGGCCTGACGCCACTTGCATCAACAACCCAAGTGGCCCAGGCTATGACTGTCGCTGCCATCTGGGCAAGTTCGGGGAGAAGTGCATGCATGGTGAGTGCTGCCTGCCGGCTGGCCTCACACCCAGCACAGGGCTAATTCAGGGAATCAGGACAATGGTGCATTCCCTATTTCTGCTGCAGGCACCTTGGTAACCACACCCCTGTTCAATGGCGAGGACTCCTACATTGCATACCCACCTCTCACCAACATCCACAACGACCTGCGTGTAGACTTGGAGTTCAAGCCGATGGAAGCCAACGGGCTGATGTTCTTCAGTGGGGGGAAGAAGATGAAGGTGGAGGACTTTGTGTCCCTAGCAGTGGTGGACAGCCACGTCGAGTTCCGCTACGAGCTGGGGACGGGTGAGTGTCCCCAACACCTCTCACTGCTGTGATGTCACTGTGGCACCTTGTATGAGGGCATTAAGCAGCCCTTGTAGGGGCTGAGGGAACATCCCAAAGAGGACTCTGTTTCTGAGTCACTTAAATGCAAGTTATTAATGATGAGGATTTTGTGAAACATGCATGTATGTAAGCCCCCTTGGATATGCATTCAGTTAGGAATTATATAACTACTACCTCTACCTTCAGTGTATCCACATAGATTTGCATGTTTCTTGCACAATTGTTGTTCTTAAAGAGCAATTATAATAGGAAACTCTTCTCATTCTGTCCTCGAGCCTTGTTTCTATTGTGATTGACGTTGCCTAACATATTTTGTTTATCCTGCTGAAACCCTAGACCTCATTTTTGTTGTATTAGCATATAGCCCTCCATTATGGCCAGTTTGATGTTCTTCCATTTCCCGACTTGTCACAGGCATGGCTGTGCTGCGCAGCCAAGACCCTGTCAAACTGGGCCAGTGGCACCGCATTGAAGCTGAACGCATCAACCAGGATGGCTCTCTAAAGGTGGACCAGGCCCGCGAGGTGCGGCGGTCATCACCAGGAAAAGCCCAGGGCCTAAACATCTATACTCCCATGTTCCTGGGTGGTGTGCCTAGCATGGACATCCTACCCAAACCCGCCAACATCAGCATGCTGTTTAAGGGCTGCATTGGGGAGGTATGTTACATTGCGGCAGAGTAACATCATATGTGTGCAGGGGTGATTCCAAGATTTTCTAAGGTGGGGGGCCTAAGACGGGCCATAATTCAGACAGAGGGGCCAACCTTATCATTAGCCAATGATTTGTTTTGAATCAGTGAGTGACAGGGGAGGGGGCACTGAAAGGGCCAATCAGCTTTCAGCTGGGGCCGGTGCCCCTGTGGCCTAAACTTGTATATGCACCTTCATACACTCATGAAGGGCATCACACTATTAACTTATTTAAACAGCAGATGCCTTTCTCATTTGTGATATCCATGGATGTTTGAGAATCAGAGAATTAAGAAAATCAAGTTTAAAACAAGTTATTGGTGCACTGTGAATTGTCCAATTCTGATAATTCAGTAAAATTGGACAGTAAGCGAGCTGCTTCCCAGCCTAAAAAGGTGGTGCTAATGCGCTGGCTCCTGTATCCCTCCCCTGGCCCAGGTTTCCATCAACGGGAAGAAGGTGGACCTGTCCTACAGTTTCATGGAGAGCAAGTCCATCTCGCAGTGCGTGGACGCCAACCCCTGCGAGCGGCGGCCTTGCCGGAACGGTGGGACCTGCCTGTACAGTGCAGAGTATGAGTTCCAGTGCTTCTGCCGGGATGGGTTCGAGGGTGAGTTCCAGAACTACCATGCACTTTGTACATGCACGTATATTTCAGGGGAAAATTCTGTCTTTGTAGACAGCGGTAGAAGGCCAAAGTTAGCCTCTCCTCCCTGTGGTCAAAGAAAGATGAGTGTAAAAGTAATAATTCCCAAAGCACACTGCCTTGCCTTGCAGGCGAGCTCTGCGAGGTGGTCAAAGACACATGCCAGCACAGCTCCCAGTGCCAGAATGGGGGCCGTTGCCTTGGCAACCGCTGTGTCTGCACCCCTGGGTTCACCGGCCTCTTCTGTGAGAAGGGTGAGTATTCCCCCAGCCAGCCGCTGAGCCTTTTCCACCAAAGTGGGGTCTTCCTAGCACTAACACGCATCGTAACGATCCTCACCCAGTACATGTCAACGAATGAAAATTGCACAGTGAAACAGTAAATTAAAGGGAAACAGTCAATCTGCTGTTGTAAATGTTTCCTTGGATACGGGCTGCAGAAGCAGACACGGAAAGTGTCTGAGGAGCGTGTGACTTGGAAGATGTTTGGTGGTGGGTCGTGCATGTGGTCTGCAGACAGGCCCACCATCTTGCGGGGGGGTGGGGGTGGCAACTGGGGAAGTTGTCCTGAGCTCGAGGGAGTCCCAGGAGAGGGCCCATGTAGGAGGGGCTGCGTGTCTTGTAGGCCCGGTCGAAGTAATTTCGTCCTGGCCCAAGAATTAGGTACGGCAAGCCCGCTCAGACATCCCAGTGCATGCTGTTAACTTAAGCTGTGCAGCATCCTAATCAGTCCCTACCATGATGACGTAATGTCTGTCCCGTCCGCTTTAACTGCTATATTCCGCACACACAGGAAATTCTCCGAGCTTCACTGAGGCCATGTGGAATTTGGAAGGTAGCGGGGGGAATGGTACAGTATCCTGTCGTTGAGCTTGAGACTCCATGACTAACAGGGGAATGGCCAGAACAGGTCCCCATGGCCTGCCTAACCGCCATCAGTTAGCGCTGTATTTATCTGTACATGGGAGTCCTTGTCTTTCTTTCTGAACATGCACGGAAATGGGGAATTCTACATCACAGCCAAAGGTACAGAGGGGTGTCCCATTGTGGTCAACACTGATTTATTAGCAGGACAGTTCAGTCCCTTCCAGGCCTCCGAAATGTAGAATTCCCCTTTCAAACCCCCTGGAACCACACCTCAAAACTACTCACCGCAACGTCATCCCTTTGTCGTCTTCCAAACTACAAGAAAACCTCATCTTCTGTTGTCAGTCTCGTTGGAAACCAAACTGTTGATAAGCATTGAGATGCTGAGACGGACTAAACTACTAAAACATTTTAAAAAGCATAGTTGCATCTACAGCATCCATGTGATTTTTGGATCCCTTCAGGTATTCCTGTATGTATGCATGCACATTGTTTGTCAAATAAATCTTTCTTTTACTATTAACACATTTGTTAATACACACGTGTGAAACCTTTGCATCTTTGGAGACTTGATGTCCAACCATTGAATTGTGAGATCGTCACAGAGTGATTTCATTTTCGTATGTAATTTAACAAACATTTCAAAATATTTTTTGTACAAAACTAATTGTTATTTGTGCTACATTCACATGCTTCATATGAATGCCTATCATATTTATATGCATGAATAGATAATATTTTCTCTGTACTCTCAGGACACGTTAAAGGAGCGCACTACAAACAGCCTTGGTCTAATTACCCTGTTTGAGTACTGAAAGTAGGAGCAGATCGACACAGGAGTAGAGTCAGTGTTTTATATGTCCCTTCTACAGATTCCCCTGCTGAATATGCAGCCTATTTCCATGACAACGGGTACCTGGCACTACCTAAGCCAGTCTTCCCGCGAAGGTAAGGCATCGATCAAAACACATCACACTCAGCTCACTCCTTTCACCAACGTTCAAAATGAGTATTTAGGTTTTCTTTTTCTTCGGGGTTTATGTCAGACGGAATAAACATCTCTGTCTGCTTTGCTAGTGGACTTTTGACTTTTGCTATATTTAGTTTCACAAGATAAACTAATAAGCAGAATGGTAAATTGGTGAGTGGATGGAGACACAGTTGCTCACAGATGTAATCTGATCAACTTCAGCAACGCTGCAGAATTCGTGCAGGTTTAACCGAATCTGGGAACGTGCTCTCCCTTTAAATGACAGCCTCTGTAGTCAGCATTGTCCTGTCAGGGTCATTTGCCATTTCTTCTGTTTCAGCTCTCCTGATACCCCTGAGACCATTGAGCTGGAGATCCGGACAGCCTCCTCAGAAGGCCTGATACTGTGGCAGGGAGTGGTGGGTCTGCAGGCTCGGGGGAATGCAGTGAACCGGGGGGAACCACTGGCATGCCTCTCTAACCCATTTCGCTCTACCTTGCTTGCAACAATACAGACCAATTGCACTCAGCATCAGTGCAAATCCTTCCATAATATGATTTATATGTAAATTCGCAGCTCCGTTGTACAACAATAATAATGCTGAAAGAACTTAAGAAACTAAGAACTGCAAGAAAATTTGTATTCTATGTTATTTTTTGTTTTGTTGAAAAGTACAATGATTCATATACTATAATATATGAATCACTAGCATGTATGGTTAATGTTTCAGCATAGGACATATTTAATTGGTTATATCTCATTAATCTTTGCCCTTACAGTTCTTTTCAAAATTCAGATGTCCTTAGCATGTCCAAGCTGCAGCCTTGCATGCGACACATTGCTCCCACCGTTTGCCCTAGTCGCATGTTGCCCAGCTGGCTTTGACGCGCTAATGCACCTTCCGTCTTTCCCAGGACTGGAGCAGCACTTTGCCTAAGCTGCATGCTAATGGAAAGGTATTCCCTCCCTCTGACGCAGAATCCCCATCCCCATGCTTTTGGGGGGGGGGGGGGTTACTCACCGTTAACACGTTTCTTGTTCTTTATTTAATACTGCTTCCGTTTGCACCACATGCATGTCAGTCCTGCTTTCTGCCCTCTAGTAGATTAATAGAAATTAATCAGGAATCCATTTATAGTCATTGAAAATAGGTGATATTTCATTACAGTGACGATACCTTTTCCTATTTGTGTTTAGCCTTGACACTTTAAATAATGCGTTTATTGCTTCCAAATGTTTAATAGTGTTACATACTGGCCCAGTCGACCTCAGGTAAAACAGCCAGCTGCTTATAGCCTGGCTGAATTATTGCTGATCGCTATCTGTGGTGGTTGCTGCCCCTGAACATAGAATATATTTTGAGAGCTCTATCTATGATTGCATTGCATATTTTCATTAACAGTACGTCTGACTTGACAGAATCAGTTTGTGGCCCATGATCACTAACATTTAATGGTGTTGATCCAATCACAATGGCCACAAAAATTATTCCAGACTGAAGTAAAACAAAGCATTTTGTGTTATTTATACATTTGAAATATTTGTGTGAGATGGCCTGGCCCCCGTCCTGGGTTGTTCCCCGCCTCGTGCCCGTAGTTTCCGGGATAGGCTCCGGACCCCCCGCGACCCTGATAGGAAAAGCGGGTTGGAAAATGGATGGATGGATGGAAATATTTGTGTTCGCCATAAATTTGCAAATACTTAAAATGGATTTCATTCCCAGGAACTTGGCGATCAGGGAAAAGGCAAAGACTTCATTAGTCTTGGTTTAAAAAAGGGGCACCTGGTCTTCAGGTATGGTCTTTGAAAACACATTGCCTCTTTCCTGTAAAACAGCATGCAACTCTTGTGTACATTTATTTTTTATTTGTCATACAGTAAATATACATATTCTGTGGAAGAATTCAAATTAAGAAAAGGACTAAGATATTTTATATATGTATATGCACACACTCATACTCACTGGCCTGTTTCTGTGTAGAGTCTGTACTCAAAGCTGCTGTGTTGTTTCGCTCCCGTCCACAGCTACCAGCTTGGAAGTGGCGAGGCGACGATTATTTCCAAAGAGCTAATAAACAACGCCGACTGGCACATGGTTAGAGCTGTGAGGTAGGCTGCAAACCCTAACAGTGTCTGAACTTCCGCAGGATGTGTTTTAAAATGCTCAAAACACAACTGTACAAAACATACAGCCAAGGGGACAAAGAAAAACGATGCAAAAACCAAATGAGCTGTTTTCAGACAATTATAATGCCTGTAAAATAGATTAAGGCTAGTTTGTGTAAATAGTTTTAGCGTTCGTGTGGTTTAAGTGTACTTCCTGTAAAGGTATCGCTTTCAGTGAGAAAAAATGTAGCCAAACTATATTTGAATCTGTTGCAAATAGCACATATTTTAAATATAACACATTATTAATGTAATATATTATTTGAGCATCTCTGATCTTTTTATTAGTCAATAAATCAACATAGATTGATGATAAATCATATTTTCCAAACGGCTATACTGCTTTCACAGGATATGAGTTATGGGACTGTATTATTTATATAACTGTATTATTTTCCACTTGGGCAGAACTGGCAAACAGGGGTACATCCAGATTGATGGTGGACCCATCCACAGAGGAGCGTCACCGGGCACAAGTATAATGGTGAACACGAAAGGTGATATTTATCTAGGTGAGTACATACTAAGGGCCTACAACGGCTTAGGAAAAGTTGCCCACTGCCAATCAAAGTTTTTCAAATCGAAATTTGTTGCTTAGTATCAATAGGAAAGTACCCGAGCACCACTGGTCTGCAACATTGCCTGAAAACATTCCTAGTCTAAGGCTAAGAATTCTGTGATTGACGGTTCTACGGTGTTTTGCTAGGTGGCGCTCCAGACATGGTGGCACTTACAGGGGGAAAGTTCTCCACTGGGATCACAGGCTGCATAAGGAACTTGGTCCTGGTGAATACCTGGTCCAGGGACAGGCAGTTGCAGCCCATCGACATTCTGGCTCACAGTGGAGAAGGCATCAATGTTGAGCGATGCTTGTCATAGGCAGCAGAGCGGATGGACTTTGGAGGGAAAACAAATGCCATTCATATACATATACAAACACAAATATGGTGCTTTGCTGCTACCCAAACAAAAAGAAATCAACAAAATCACAAAAAGGATTCTTTTCTCTGTTGCATTAAAGCAAAAAAAAAAAAAAGAAAAACACAAAATATTAACAAGTCTTCACAAAAATCTTCCTCAGTGTTGTATCACGAGTGAAGGACTGTTAAGCAAAAGATTGAGTTTGGCTTCAGTTTACATACTCAATTAGCTTTTAGCCATGAAAAGAAAACAAAGATAGGCCTTCTGTGATGAGACGGATCCATGTGGAGTTGGAAGATTTTACAGCACTGAATTTTATTTATATACATATATATTTTTGTCGGGGGGGTGGGGGGGTGGATGCAAACTAACCATAACTTTCCCCTAGAGTGTATTCTGGGTTTTAATACTGTGTGTCCAAGGCTCGCTGGCCAAGTTGTGTTAATACTTGAAAAAGTTCAGGCCTCCTGTAGTCATCATTTCCCTGCTTCTCTTTCCGGTGACCATTTGGGCGAGCATGCTCAAAGCTTTGTTACACAGGGGGTTCAAAGGTCACTGCCCAAAAGCAGTGTCGATACACAACTCAGGTGAAGAAACGATGCCGGAGGTCACGTGCGCTTAACTACCTTGTTTCTTCTGGAAAATCATCTGCCTTCCATGCACATGAGCTTTTGTGTGTTTTTTTTTTTTTTTTTTTCCTGAAAAGCCATCAGATTCAGAAAAATGGTGCTAATTGTCAGGAAAGAAAAGGAAAGAATCATGTGGTCGTAGTAGCACTGTGCAAAAGCCGTGCTGAGATTGTCGTCAATCACCGAAGTTTTTAATTAAAAAAAAATAATGTTTTCTCCCTGTACAGCCACCACTTCTGTTGTCTTTGCACAACACATTGGATGAGCTCTTCGGTTAACTGTTTATCGTCAAGTGAATACCGATATCATTAAGCTGTTTAATGAGCTTCTCTCTAGCTCCTTGTAATCGCTGAAATCTTATGGAATTGAGTGGATCTCAAATGCTTAGATGTGAGGTGAATTAAATAGTTATGTAGCAGTTTTTTACCTAGTTATTTTTATGTACAATCTAAAAATTCTTAAAAGGCCATTCATTTGTGCTCAGTTACAATCATGATACCTATCTGCTAGTCAGGTAAACCCGTAGTCCACACCTTTGTATTCCTGTATTTTTTTTAAGTGATAGAAGTGCCTTGTTTATACACCTCCCATCTCACCACTGACCACCACTGTCTCTTAAATTAGTACAATGTCTTTTGTTGTAATGTATGTCGTCCTGTGGGCTTCTCTTTGTCCAGACCGGAGGGCAAATGCAGAGCTGCCTCAGGATAGACACCATTCTCATTTGGAGTCATTAGCAGGGCCGGCCCTAGCCATAGGCAGAACAGGCTGTTGTCTAGGGCCCCCAAATTAGAGCCAGCCCTTGACACTAGTCTTGCCTTAGATTCAGCATGATAGGACAGGACACCTCGTTGACCGTGTTTGCACACTGGATAGGGATAAACAAAGGTCTTTACGTAGCGGCTAGGCGTAGCGCAGTGTGACAGTTTCTCAGAAAACCACCGGAGGCTCCCTCGAGCATGCTCGCCAACATGGGTGAACCACAGTGGCGTGGCAATTCACTGGAACGTCACCTACTTGTCACTTTTAAAAGCTTTACTTTTTAAAAAAAAATAAACAAGCACTATCAAAACAAAATTGTCATTTTAATTTTCTTTTTTACTTTTTTGCCCTTTCCTGGTTTGATTCTACCATTTTCAGAATGACTTGGAAGGGTTTACCCCTTAGGATATTAAATTCATAACCCCCCCCCCCTTTCATCTCCCTGAAATTTGAATTAATCAAAGATCCCTAAATTATTTTTGCCATCAGTCCCTCCTTCCATATTCCAGTCACGCTGTAGAAACAACTGACTGGAAGATCCCAACTTTCTATGGAGAACTAACCTTTTTATATAGTGACCTCAGCATTCATGGTATTATCAAATGTCTCATATTAAAACATGATGTTCGGTTCACTTCTGATCTTGCTGAAATGTCCTTGTATGTCACAGTTCCTGTACTACAGCGTGCACTAATGCAGATATCTTTAGTTTCACTTGCAGAAATATTCATGACTTATTACACTATAATGTGAATTCACTGTTTTTTTTCCACCATGCATATAGAATATAAGCATATGAAGTCTGCTTCAATCTGCCACATTTTCTTAGTACAGGCATCTTTTGTGGACCGGCACAGTATGGCACGGGCATGGTCAGGCTGAAAATCTATTCCTTTCCGGTGTGAGTAATGTAACTTCATAATTTAATCATCCGAGGGATTGTGCATTCTCCATTATACACCAAAATAAATGTGTAAGTCAGATTCACAAAAGTCTAAAAATATATATATATTTTTAAGAGGGACGCTGCCCTTGTGGCTTTTCTGCCATTTGAAAATGTTTTGTTTACATGTTGATTTTGGGCAAAAAGCTAAAACAAAAAAATGTATAATGCAGTTTTTCAATTACTTATTTTAAACAAGATGGTGACTGACCAGTCGATAATAATAATATTGCTAATATCTGTACCATTGTCCATTGTCTGAAGGACTTACTAAAACCTCCCTGTGTTTCTTAATTAAACATTTCATGTGCTATTTATAATTGGGTTGGTTGTGTTTATTTCTTGACATTCTTTTTGTACAAATTGTGGTTATTAGACGGTTTAATTGGGAGATGATGAAGTATTGTTACTATTTCTGGGATCAGTCATATGACACCAAAGAAAACAGTAGGTAAAACAGACTGGATGTGGTGCTGGAGTTTGCTCCTGATAATGCAAGCCCAGAGGTGTCAGTCTTATGGTCAAAGCTTATGGTCACGATCCCCGTGCAAGCCGATTCTGGGCTCTCCTGTTTCTCAGTTGCACATTTTGTTTATATTTGTACGTCTTCATTAATTTGAGTCTTCTTACAAAAAAGTAGTTTTGTACATAGGGCTAGAATAGTACACAATACTGCATTATTCTAATGTAGCAAAATAACGTTTACAAATATAACGGGTGAGCTTCTCATGCCACTCTTGTGGACTTCTCGCCACCTATGAATTAGTCGGTCTAAGTGCAGTTTCATTGCATGTGTTCATGCAGTCATACCTGATTTTGCCACATGGTGTCGCCGGTATCCGCTACCTTTTGATTGCGCAGTTGCCTAAATTCGTATTTACTGTTGCTTGAAGTTCTCCACTTCTGGGATTCTTTGTCGGCTGCACGTCACCTTCACTTGTAAGCTATGCTGACTTTTTGTTCAACACTTAAAACAGAAAAGAAGCACTATATCATTCATAACAATTTCATATATCCCTTTTTCATAAGCACTCATCCAATACAAGATAGAAGTGAGCTTAGCACCTATCCCAACAAGCAGAAAGCACAATGCAGGGAACACCCTGGACAAAATGCCAGTCCATAAACTCATACCTTGATTTGGATGCATCAATTCACCTAATATGAGTCCCTTTTACTGTGGGAGAGAAGCAGTGTACACAGGAATTGGACCCTGGTACTTCTACATCCATCCATTTTCCAACCCACTTATCCGAGCAGGGTCGCGGGGGGTCTGGAGCCTATCCCGGAAGCTATGGGCACGAGGTGGGGAGCAACCCAGGATGGGGGGCCAGCCCATTGCCGGGCACACTCACACCTACAGGCAATCTAGCAACGCCAATCAGCCTCAGCATGTCTTTGGGAGTAAACCCCACAACGGCACGGGGAGAACATGCAAACTCCACACACATGGAACTGGGCAGGATTCAAACCTCGGTCCCAGAGGTGTGAGGCGACCGTGCTAACCACCGCACCACCATGCCACCTGCTTCTACATATTATTTTAATTATTATTAAATGTAGCCCGTGTTCGTTGTGACAAAAGGTTACATCAAGACAGAAATCCTCATATTCAAGGCAAATACAAACCTTTAATATGTAGCACTATAGCATCAACCAAACGTATGTCTGTCCCCTTAGACTGCATGCCTGGCTTGATAAAGGTGACTTCATCTGAGCTATTTGAGAGTGGTGCTGTCTTTCCAACCATGATGTCATATTTAGATTTCTATGTTACAGCATCTGCCAAAGCAGTGAATGATGTGAGGACTTCATTGTTCGATTTTAAGACCGTGTAGGCCACTGGTACACTAAAACGTTGTTTTGTTGTATGGTGGATTTGTTCTTTGTGACGGACTGCAGATTATTATGGGTGGACTTGGGCCTGCCAATGCAGCAGTGAGACCTATACTGTTTAACAGTAGTCACAGCAAGATTAAGATAACACTTTATTGACCATCTGCTGTGAAATGTCCAGGAATGGTCACTGTCCTGTTCTTCGGGGTTCTGCAGTGTTCTTCAGATGTGCAGCTGCTGAAGTGGACAAACTGAGGCCTGCAGATGAGAATGTAGACAATCAAGGCACCGTCCACCTGCATCCTTCTGAGCTTCTCTCCCAGCAGATTGGCCTAGATGGCTCTACGTGCTCTGCAGGAAACCAGGAGGGGCATTCTCACAATGGCGATTGTGAAGCAAGCTGAAGAGCACTGAGGAAGTTCTCAGCGTTGGGTCTGAGATGTTTTAGAACCAGTCTTTTAAAGGTCTTCATGGTATGTGATGTTAATTTCAATGGTCTAAAGCAGAGGTGGGCAAAGTAAGAGTAAAAAGTAAAAATCCAGACCAGGATTTTGTTTCAACCAAGTAGTTGAGTACTC
>JAODKL010000107.1:20843253-20864025 GCA_026780765.1 Petrocephalus schoutedeni
CCGCTTACGTTCTCTGTCTGCTCCCTCTGTCTCGATTAGGTATAATGCAATGCAATACAATTTTATAATATAATAATATAATATAATAATCCTAGCGCATTATCACGACATCTAATGACCCTGTTTTGCTGGCGCCTTAGTCAGTTCTTGTTTCAATTCCTTATATAATTATTCCCACAGCCTGCAATTTCATTAATCTTTAAATACGTTCATGTCAATGTAATATATCACAGCACTTTTTTTATTATTCCTGCATATAATTTACAACCAAATGGAGCAATCGCATGTGAAAACCGAACTTTTATTTTGGCACAAAAAGCGGAAATAGCAACCGGAAGTCTCCGCTGTATTCATGTCGGCTTCACACTGCTCGCTGCGACACGCCAGTTCACATTGTATCCTTTTATTTCTCACACACTTAAGCTTTTTGGTTTTGGTGATGGATTTAGGACAGTGATCGAGGTATCCTATAATAATACCACCAGCGCGGTTTCCTTACCAGGGGGTACCACCCATTGGTGTATTACTAAAAGAGGAATAAAATAGGATTATCCGGTTCCACCAGTACTATTTATTTTAACAACAGGGATGGTGTCATCATTTTTATTCAATTCGGACATTCCTAAATTAGAGAGATTTAGTTATCAAATTATTATATGCCAGCTGGTGAATGATGCAACCACATTGCTAATTAATATCTCTGAAGTTCCTAAATCTCTTAAGATCATAAATTTGTTCAAGCATATCTTTACACCTCATTGTACCCTAAATTGGAACAACAGATATATTCTGTTTCAGGATAAATCATTATTTTACACCAACTGGTTTGATAAGGTAATATTAATTTCATAAGGTAAAATTTGATAAGGGAAGTGCACACTTCTTGAATGGGGATGGTTATGTCCTTTCAGGTAATGATTTTTGCTTGAACTTCAAGAACTTCAGGGGTTCTGTTAGAAACTTTGGGCCCCATGAAAGTATATCATTTTGGAACCTCAACCCAGATCAATCCAATTATGTTAAAATTGTCAATCAGGGGCCCCTAGAATCGTCCAAAGTCCCCCATTTTGAGCTATTCTTAGACCCAATTTATAGAAGGTGAGAGGCTGTTTTGATGTTTCCAGCATCACTGGTGTCTCCTAATTAATGTGATCAGTTTTAAGGGAGCCAGAACAGCTATTAAATTTAATTTGTTAGAGGTTTGTCACCTTGCAAAGACTGTTATTGTCATTTAGGATTTTTTGTCTACTCCATTTTTCCTAAACGCATTGCTGAGCATGTTTGTACATATTATTTGACATTTCCTATCCTGCCAAAACTTAAAGAGGTTCACTATACCTTCAAAATGAGATTCCATTTTGACCACAATGACTTTATCTTTTGCCATGTTGATATAGAGACAACAACCTGCTTATTTTTATTATGTGAGATTATAATTGGGCTGATGTTCATGAATGGTTGGAATTTAAGTTGTTGATAGTCCTATGTTCTCTATTCCCCCCCCCCCCCCCCCCCCCAACACACACACACATACACCTGTTTTCCCTCTCGGACTTTCTTAATCTATTTTGTGTGCCTTTTTTACTGTACTTATAATATAATATAATATAATATATGAGGTTGTCTTGTTTTTTTGTAGTAATTGCCACACTGCAGGAATATGTTTGGTTCGTTCTCTATTATGAAGTAATGATTAATAAAACATTTATATTGTTACATTGTTAACATCGAAATCGCTAGAAGGGTGGGAAACGTCATTTCCGGTGGAATATTCCAGCGAATTTAATTTTGGCTTTAAAAGGGAACTACGGCAAAGTACAATACCGTCGGTAAGACACAGTCCCGGAGTCTCCGGAGTTTATTGATTGCAATAGAATTTATTTAAGAGACATTTTCACCCGACAATATACCAAAAGTGACATTCAGTAACATATTAATTACATATTGTTTCATTTCATAATCTTTGAAGGTAAGTCTGGAGGATAAAATTGTTCTTATACGTCGTCACGTAAAAATGATTCTGATGTTGCCAACTACTTCAGCGACTAGTCACGCTTTAACCATCTATACATTTAATCTGGTATTCGGGACTTTTATTCTCGAATGTTCCGATGTCTCAAGTCTGCCCTTTAACTTTTTTTGTAATACGATTATTAACATTTAAATGCAGCTGTGTTTGTATGAATATATTAAAGTTGCCTATGTATGTGTTCGCTGTCGTGGCGGCCGAAAATGATTAGCTGCAGGTGGTCTTGCGGTCCTGAGGAGAGGGACTGTTATGGCGCGTCGGGTCGGGCCGCTGCGACGCGACACCACAGCCCGCCTCATCCATCCTTCTGGGGTGTCACCAGGGTATCGATCCGCCCGGCGTATTATCGCAGGCAGCGTAGAGTTTTCCATCGAGATGTACAGTAGCAGCGGAATTCGTAAGCAATGCAATCCATGCCACTTGACTGTAACAACTTGTGTTTTTAATTTCAGCACTGCATTGATTTAGTCTAAATAACGTCTATGAACGGAAAAAGGGCGATTGTTACTTAGTTCGGGTGTAAACTTTACAGCGCCTTAAATGTCCAATTATGTCGCTGTACCTACGAGCGCTTCCATCGCCGCCGAAACGTGTCGTAGTAGTAAGACGTTCGCTCCTTCCTGGTTTTCGCACGGAAAGTTGTAATATTTCTTTGCTTTAATTCATATTTGGAGGCTGAATAAACGCTCCTTTCATTTAACTCTATATCCGTATAACGGTAAGCAGCCACGTTCCACCGCGCCGCTAAGTGCATTGCGTATAATGTCAGAGGAGTTACTGCTTAAGCACCGCTGACATGTGTATCGCGAAAATGGATATAATGGTGATGCTAGAATAAGACAGTGATCCAGTGTAGAGTTGTACTTTGACCCTATACACTATGTATAAGATCTTAATAACTCAACAAGCCAGAATAAATGAGTCGTTGACAAATGCAGGGCCACTCTATCGGTGACATAGGCGATCGCCTAGGGCGCCATTTAATTCATTTAATTCGATTATCTGGGGGGTGCCTGGTGAAGGAGATGGCAGCTGCTGGCATATGGATGGTGTAGGATAGCAGGATCAATAAAGTTTAAAACAGAAACCACCTGGTTATTTTGTGTGTTGCCATAGGCCAGAAGACAATGGGTAGTTCACTCACTTTTTGTGCATGGTGGGCGTGCTAATGTGTGTGAGGTCACTGCAAAGGTATCGTGTCATGTGAAGGACAGATAAATGAAGGGATTGAAGTCAGGCTTTCTCATCACTTTAAAATTTTTGTTTGAAGACATCCTATATTAAACTTATTTTCAGACGTGGAGCCAAAAAGACACAGATTCAACAATGTTCATGCTGATTCCCCCCTCTGGTAAGTGTTTTTTTTCCAAATGTGGCATTTATATCACATTGCATTCTAGGCAATATTCTTGAAATGATGTGTCCCAACCCTGGGGATACAGGTTGACATGCGGTGGTTGACTGACGTCTCTGTGTGTCAGAGAGGAAAAGGCTTAAACCCTTATTAGGGTTAGTGATATACATTATATCTCTAATTAGCCATTGACTTTCAGTGACAGCCCCACATATTTCTGCCTTTGCTGGGTGGGAGTATCGTGACTCCTTAGGTTGATGGGCTGGTTACGGGCACACATGGGCTCAGGGTCGGGCTGTTTTATGGCAGCATGTGTTTCAGACAGCTCCTCCTGCTAATCCCAGTGGCAAGAAACAAGTTTCTTTAGCTGTTAACAGATCAGTTCTTCAGTTAAGAAGCACGCTGGCTAAAGATATTGGCTTTTACCTACCTTTATCTTTCTGGGTTAAACCATTTAACGAGCTTGTTGCCAGTTTTTATCTAAAATCCCGGTTTCTGTTGCTCATTTCCTGAATTTACATACTGAGATACAGTATATAAAGAATATAAAATAGTTCAGTGAAATTATTCTTTCATTCCCTTCTCTGTCTGTCTTGTTTTGGTTGCAGACATGTTAACAGGTAACTTAAGAGACAGAATTCAGTGTCCAAGTATTTCATTCAGTGTTTTCTATAATAGAAATGGTCCATAATATTTTTACTTTTGATGGCTCAAGACTGGTAACCTCAGTTTTTATGGCACCCAACTCCCACAACTTTTTAACTATTAACTTTAAATGAATGTTATTGATATGCAAATGAATGCAGTTTCCGTCCACACAAAGTGCAATAGCCAGACTCACCCCTTGTGTTTGATTTGCTGATGACTACTACGGGGACTTTGCTTTATTTCATTATATTCAAAAAGATAGCCCTGATGCTGAAGATATCTGATTCATTCTGGGTGCCTTGCTTCGGATGCTTTTACAGCACTGAAAGGCATTCATTTGAATGTTTGTCATTACAGACTTTTGTTTTTCCAGTAAAACAGATTTTGTTGGTGTTTCCTGCTACCAAAGATGTTTTGAAGTAGGTGGTGGGGTCTCGGGAAATGTCTTGAATTCTCTTTATGTATCAAAATATATCCTGTTGCTTTACTGACTTAAAAATAAAATTTTGTTTTCCGTACATTTGACAAAAAATGTACTTGGAAAAATTAAATCTATTATGATTGAGATGAGGAAAAGTAATATTTTTGTCCTTTAACCAAATATGCTGCATAACACAACTTCCTAAAGTGACAGGTCCAGCTCCTTTTTTAATGAAATTGTATTGGTGGTTCAAGAACTATGCAAGAAATATACGGACTTGCTATGTAAAGCCAAGGATTGTACTGTTGGCTTGTGTCTCATTCGATGTTTTCTTTCAGATGAAGAGTCTCTTGAACTCGACTGGCTATGGAATCGCGCGAAGTTCAGGGTGCAATAGTAGGAACCTGAATTTAAATCTTTCTTGTGCATAGATGTCACAGTAGGTACACCCAAGCTACATGGGTTTCCGGATCTATTGGCATCTGTGTCCAACTGGTTTGAAATACGGTTATTTAGATACACCTTTGGTCTATGCATATGGGCTATTTTTTAAACTAAACCTTGATTCCTCCAATTTACTTGTTAACCCTGATCTCACCAAAAGCCTTTTTTAATGCTATGTCATAAAAAATACTAGTTTGTCAAGGATAGGATATATGATCACCATTTTATGTGCCTTTGCAAGTACTCAGCAGTGATATTTCATCATTCAGTGTTCTTTATGATTACTCATTTGGTATGATTACTGAATGAGTACTCTGTTAGTGTTAGTTTCCTTTTAGGTGTCTATGCAATTGATGAACACAAGATTTTTTTCCCGGTGGTTAACATTGGTTCCATCTGCTATTAGGGCTTGAGGGGAGAGTTTTATTCTTTTAATCTATCATCAAAGGTTAGAGCAACAGTGAATCCTGTGTACTCCCTGGTAAGGATAGGGAGTGTAGCCCAGTGCATCATCTGCAGGGTAAGCCCTCCTGCTGCATTTCTGTTAAGGTACTTTTTTGCCGTTTCACAAAATATTTGAGTCTTGCATAATTCACTGCTTCCACGAATGCTAAGATTCTCGTGGACGTGGTACTGGGTTTCTCAGCTGAGCTTTTTTTTTTTTGCACATACTATAAATGGATAATCAACTCAAGGTGTGCCACCTTTAGCCTTAAGGGACAGAGTTTAAAGGACAAGCATTCAGAAAAGCTCTTTTAACTTGCTGGAGCACTTTTATGAAATAGTGAGACAATTACCAAGGCAATCCTTACCCCCCACTCTAGAACACTCTGCACAATCTTTGCTTACAGTTTCCAGCCTCCAAATTGTGCCAGGACAAAAGTCTCTTTGTCCCAGTTCATTAAAAAGCCTTCCCTCATTTGAAGGCCCAGTGAGACTTGCAGATGGGGGTAGGCAATCAGGTCCTTGAGCCTGCTGACTAAGCGTAAATGGTCATAAGATATGCCATGAACATACCTTTTAATGTTACAATGCCTTCAGTTTTTTATTCTGTTTAAAAACAGCTATAAGAAATATTTAACATACTGAGAAGCAGTCTCAGTAAAGTTGCCCCTTTGTCCATTAGCAACATAGCTGAACTTTAAGGACATAAGCTCTCAGTCAGAGGGTTTATTGATGTCATGCTGGATATTTTATCCCTAAGTAAAGCTGCCAGTTTCATGTCATCATCATCTTTTTAACTTGACCTCAATTAGTGTTTTAAAAACATGTAATCATAAATGCTAGACCTTACAACAAGTAATGGTATTTAAATGGCATATGCTTATTTATTAAAATGTTTTACTTTAAAGAAAAATTATTTTAAAGTTTTTCAGAGGGTGGATGTCCAAAATGCTAAACTGTTGGTAAGTCTGGCCATTTTCCTTGTTATTGGTTTTAATTTTTGACTGCACTTTTTTTTTTTTTAATCCCTCATTTTCTTATGTGTGCGTGTATAATTATATACACATACACAAACATATATTTTTTACATTGTCTATAATTATAGAAATAGTAATATGCATAGACAATCTTTGATCTGCACGTTTATGGAAGTGTCGTAGAAGATTCGGGGCACCCATGGTGTTCAGGGACATGGGGACAGGAGCAGGGACCATCCCTCGGAAGAGCACCCTGTAACTGTCCCTGTGTTAATGGTCATAATATTTAGTGTTTTGGTGTAGGCAGGAGCTTAGGAGGAAGTCTTTTTTCTTCTGCTCAGAGCACTCAGTTCACCTAGCTAAGGGTTGTTTAGTCGTGGTTCAGTGATCCTCGATCACCCGCAGAAGCCATAGTGTGTGACTGCGTGTCTTCATTTGGTCTCAGATTTCTTCCAGCGTACTAAGAAAGTCTTCCTGAGTGAGCAGGCCAGCCCATTCCACCTGAAGGAGTTTGCCCGGAAGAACGCCGCCAATGCCTTGTCTGTGACCAACTTGGTCATGGGGATGAGCTCCATCCTCTGCAGCCTCAATGGGTGAGCAGGGTGGAGCAGGAGGTATAGCGTAGGCATGACTGTCAGACTGCTAGAAGATTGACTGTAGGGCTTAAAGCCTCTATGAAGTTGCAGTAGGGTTTCTGTGAAGGTTAATTGTGTCTTCAGATTGTCCAAATTCATTATTTGTTTATTTCTTCTATCTTCCAGCCACCAATATGCTGCATGCTGGCTGGTTCTGATTGGTTATCTGCTGGACTTGGCCGACGGAGCGGTTGCTAGGCGACTGGACGCCTGCTCAGCACTAGGTGAGCGGGATGTGCATTGCTGCCAGGACCAGGGGCACATTGCAGTCAGCCCCCTAACCGAGCTGCCATGGCTGACAAAGAGAGAGAGAAAGTTGTGTTGTGGCCAAGGTACATGTTTTTATTGACAAGAGATTTGCGACAGAGTGCCTGTACGAAGCGAAAGAAAGCTAAATTTACATTTTAGTAGGGACTTTGCCACCATTATTTGTGAGCATGGTAAAGTGCCATTGATTGTTTAGATGATCTGAATATTGCTGAGATGATCTGAATATTTAAGAAACTGGTAGCGTTGATGCTAATCCAATTGCTGCTTGTGTGTGAATGGTCGCCTGTTCTTCGTTGACCAATTGTGCATCCCAAATACATCCGCCCTTGTCCGGGCATTTCTCACCCATTGTCCTTCCAGTGTTAGTTTTCTGCATGCACTTGCATACTACTGTTTTGTGCCCCATCCCAAACCCCCACCCCACTCCCCCCTCCAAAAAAAAACACATAAACCAGTCCCTTGTATTTCTGACGGATGAAGAATCTCTTTCCAATCGACAGGGATAACTGTAAAGGATCAGTTACTTTTTTGTCTCAGTAATCCCAGTGCTTATAGTGTCTCGCATATCTGAAATTGCTTAAATCTTTGACCCTGTACGAATTCAGCCCCTTTAACTAGCCGCAGATCAGGATCAGCACAGGTTTTCGAGTTTGCCAAAACCGTCCCCCAGGGGTGGGATAAAGGAATACTGGCATGGGGACTGTTGTTTACTGTTAAGCTCTCAGGGAAATTTCCACTATGGGACCTCAGCTGAGCTAGTGTGGGTCCATGCTCATCAGATAGGGGGGCTGGAACTAGGCCATTTTCACTCAGGGCCCAGGAAGCGTCACATTTCACATCTCGTCATGCTGATTTTCAGCCTTATGATTTGCCTTCTCAAATTAAGATAATCTGGTAAGAGAATTAAGATAATTCCTGGTGGCTTACATTGGCCTGTGTGAGCTGGTGATGTCACAAAGTGTGGTTTCTCAGTTTTCATTTCGGCCTGGCGGGGGTGGGTTTAGGCGCCAAGCTGGATGACTTTGCCGATTTCACCACGTTCGGCATCGCCACGGCCCTGCTGCTGAGGACGCAAGACCTGATGGACAACGGCCTCTGCATGTGTTATGTGCTGTCCGTGTTCATTCGCCTCTGCTTCTTCTCCAGCGGTAAGCTAGGCCGGGTCAAGCTGCCCTACTCAGGACCCTCCTAGAGCCCAGCGTGAGCTCACGGCTCCCTTCGGCTGCTGTCAGATTGACGTGGCGTTTCCACACAGGGATTCCCTTCATGTACCGTGGCCTCCCCTGCATCTACTCTTCTGCTATCCTGTCCTGTGCCTGCCTGCTGTCAGGGGGCAACGTGGTGGTGCTGCGGGTCACTGCTGTGGCCATGATCCTCTTTATGGTCAGCCAGACCTTCTACCCCCATGACAGGATCCTGGAGTCCCAGGCCTGGAAGAAGGTGGTCTATGCTGGAGGTAAAACAAAAGGCACCAAACCTATAGCCAACTTACCTGTATGTGAAACTAGGAAACATTCTGAACAGCTGCCTTGTTATGGGATTGCTGGGCTAAATGTTAGCTGATCATGCCAAGCTCGTTTGGAATGTAATTAAAAAGTGCAAGTAATGCTTTTCAGACAAAACATGTAAGAGGTATCAATGTTTACTTCATCTGGCAGACGCTTTTGTCCAAAGTGATGTATAAGTGAGGGTAAGAGCAGATATGTAAAGGCAACGAGAGCTAGATGCTTCAGTTAGGTAAAAATAAATGTTCCTTATACGAATAATGAATTTCTATTCTCTCTACCTGTTTTAGGAGTGGTGATGGTGTTCTGTTCCTCCTTCCCGTCTGCATGTGTCTACTACCTGCTGTGGTCAGTATCTTATATCCTGTTTCCGACAGCACTCTGGAGCTGTAAGGTGTGACAGAAGGTGAGGTCTACACTCAAATGTTGACCCATCAGGCCGGAAGAAAGCTGGCCTGAGTTAGTACAGGCCTTGTACCTGCTACTGTCTATATCCATGGAAACCTCAACAGACACTTTGACACAAAAAATACAAGCTTAAAGCCCACAGGTTGTATTGAAGTGACACAATATAGATTCTGAAAATGTTGTTTTCCTTGATTTTTCCTGGGTGGGAAGAACTATAATGTTCTTTTTTTGTTTTTTTTTTGTGAAATGAAAATGTAATTACATAGCCCAAAACTGAAGGAAATCTCCAGCTTTGTATGTATCTGATGATGGTTATGTAATGTGAAGTCTCTCACGGACAAATCCCCCCCACCCCCCAGTAGCAGTAGCAATACAGTACTGAGAACCAATGAGATCTTTGGCCCCAGTACATCATCATATTGCCGCAGTAGGGGCAGAAGCAACCCCTTCTAGATGTTCTTTTCCCCCAATATGATGTTATCATTAATTGAAGAACATACAACATCTACAGTAAAGCTTGCCGCATGATTAGAACGAGGGGAAAAATAGTGTAATGACCACCAAACACCAGGAGTGGTTCTGACAACATGCTACTCGGGTATGAATAAATGTATTATTATTATTATTACTACTATTATTATTATTTGCATTTATATGTCTGGGCTAAAATTTTGTGGGCTGGGAACAGACAAAACACAAATGTAAGTTCATTTTCTTGACAGCGGGTGGTCATGCTGCTTCCGTTGGTGAAAAGCAAAGTTAAAGATAAAAATTATCAAGCTTGTGGAAGCAAGAGTTACATATTTGTAAAAACTGTAAAATGTAACTGCAAAGCATTGCATAAATAACATCAGTTTTCAAAATTATGTATTGCTTCTTAATGCAGGCAAGTAAGTAATACTTGGAGGAGATTAAGGTCAGATGCATCTGGACCCCATAATAGAACAACTGGCCCCAGTCTGCCCCCCCCCCCAGCCCCGGGTGAAATGAAACTGCCACTGGCAAACACAATTGTTCTAGGGCACACAAAATGCTGCTGAATACTTTTTTATTTCTGGAAATACTGTGCATCATACTAATGTTTAAAAATGTGTACTCTTATACTTTTGTTGGTTTGGGGTTTGTGTAAATTTATGTTGCTAAAAAAGATGGACTTTTATAATATCATTTATATTTTATCTTCACTTCGATTAAGAGGATAACCAGCGTGGACGTTTCTATTTGTGTAAGCAAATTAACTTTTCAGATTAAAGTGAGGACTCTGACTTAGTATGATTATTTTATATTTAAGTTAGGATTACAACAATATGATTTACCTAATACTCAGCACGTCGCGGCATTAATATGCCATCGTATATCTCCGTGTGAAATGGAATTTTACTTGATTCAGTGCTGTCTAATAGAAGCTCTATTTTATATAGGAAATCCGACAATATTTGAAGTCATTCAACCATTTAAAGATAAATGCTGCTTAGCCCCTGTTTTAAGGAGCTGCATTTACATCTTCATATGACCACTGAGTGTTATTAACAGTAACATTTCAGAGCATCATCCGTTTTCTTCTAGTTGGCAAATCAATAGTTTTTAAATGTGCAGCTAATGCTTATCCTGTTGTTTGACCGATAACCAGAGTGTTTCATGTGCAAGGGCATTTTAATGTTATTCCTTGTCTCCTTTAACAAGAAACATTTTCCAAGTTTGTTAGTTAAAGCTTTAAACCTGGGGGTATTTCTGAATACAAATGCCTTTCACTGAATTTCTATCATGGCAAGACTCATGTAATCTCAAACTATTTTTCATAAGTTGTAGGGACAGTAATTCTTTTAAAAGGGAAACTGATTGCTGAAAATTATACTATTTTTAACCACTGATTTTTGAATGAAATAACTATTTCAGGAAATCTGATCCCACACCCCTTTTGTTTCCATCCATCTCCATAACTGTACATTTAATATACGTTTAACATTCCTAAATTGTTAGAAGGCACTGAGGAGTTTCACTCATCTGTTAGTGCCAGGCACCAGTCATCTTTTCAATGTGTATTTAAAATTGTTTTTAAAAATAAATGCTAGATTGACTAAATTTTCCAGCTATCCATTACTGTCCATTTCATAATCCTCTGTAGGTACATTTTGTTTTTTTCTGCATGTGTAAAGATTGTATTTATCCATGTATCCACCCAGTTCCTACATGTACATTGTATGCTGAGAGCCAAGATGACTGACTTTAAACACAACTGAGTTTTCAAAGAGTAGTCTAAAACAAATCCACACTGAGCTAGACCAGTTTCATGCAAAGTAATGGTTATACTGGTTGAATCCGGCATCCATGATATATGAGGCCAGTATATTTCCATCCACCCCTTACTACCTGATCCAGTTATTGATTTAAAGGTATGGTGTTCTTCTACCGTGTTCAATCTAAGTATGATTCACTCCAAAGGATTCTAAACGAATATTTCCATCGAACTGTCTTCAAATACCTCATTGAAAAATGTGATCGCATATCAGGAAACATCTGCAGAATTAATTTCATTTTGCTTACACAGTCACATTACGAATGGGTAAGGGTATGGTATTTGAGAATGCTTAGTCAATGCTTGATCATCAAGGGGAAGGGACAATACACAAGAAAAAAAAACAGGAAACAGTTGAGAACCTCAAACCCCATTCATAAACAGACATTTTATGATTTTATATTTATTGTTTAAAAACTTCTCAAGCTAAAAATGAACAAACACATATTGCATTTTTTCTCAAGCAGTCTGAAAGAGCTATCAGTTATTCCTGTTTTGTGATCTGCGTACTACTATGCGTAACATTTTGTGCAATATTTTTGTAGTCACCATTTCAAATTCGGTTTGCTAGGTTTGCGTTTGTTTTGGCTTCTAGCAGTACGTCTTTCCTTCCACATCACAGCAATTTAACAAAACGATGGTGATTATTATTATTTGCTTTTTATGCTTAGATACCCAAAACAAAACAAAAGTACCAAGCAGCTTCGAGACGCAGCCATTTCTGCAGAAACTTGGGTGTTTTCCAAACAATGAATATTCAGGAAACTCACCTGCTCTTTGTCCTGCAGTTCCCTGTTTACAGGGCTTGGCATAGTGACAACTGTTTAAAATCAATAAGACAAGAGACCAGCTTTCGTCTTGTACTCTGTGATGTCCATTTTGTCTTTGGAACACAGCATCTTCGTGTCTGCTAGGTATACATACGAATCCAGGAGCTTAATAATGGCTGAGAAATAGGGCCGGTCCTTAAAGTCCCACATCCAGCAGTACTTCATGAGATCATACCTGCAACACCAATGGCAATTCATTTGGGAAGGCAACCAGTCGTGAACTGTTTTATTTTTTTTACCAATTTTTTTTTTTTTAAATTAGAACAACTATTTTTTGAAACACCAACATTAATTGTGTTAAAGTCACAATGCACTTACAAGGGTCTCCCACAATTTACAGGCCTTCTCATGCGGTGTGATTTCTGGAGATGTGGAAGAACTTCTCTCGGTTCCAGGTCAGGATAAGGTGGGGACCCTGAAAGCAACATAATGTACTTATATTTGCATCTCTATTTGTTTAGCAGATGCCAAAAAATGAAGTGAATTTGAGAGCAGGATCAGCCAGTGCCCCCAGATAAAGTTGGGTTAAGGGCCTCTGTCAAGGACCCATCAGCGACATCACTCTGCCAGCCACGGGATTTGAACCAAAAAAATAATGCTGTATGATCATTAATGCATTGCATTACCCCAGCCTTATACACTCACTGGCTACATCACTAGGTACCCCTACGTAATTCAATGTAGGACCCCCCCCTCTTTTCTCTGGGATTGATAACTTGTGCATTCAGAGAAGAATTTCCACACAACAATGTTGTATCGAGCTGTTTTTTGGCACTTGTGGCCTTCCTGTCCGCCAGGCCTGGTAAGAGGTACTACAAGATGCTTTGGAGGGAAGTCTGATGAATAAATGAATACCAATGAACTGAGCTCCGGTGCTGCCCTGCTGAAAACTGGTGATATTTCCAGGAACTTTGTTACTTTAGTTAGTCACACTCAAGTGATCTTAGGCTACTGTGTGAAAGGCGTGACAGGTCTTTAACAGCCACTGGATGTCTTACCCAACGTGATCAGCTCATACAGGAGAATGCCAAAAGACCACCTGATACAAAAGAGAAGAAATGTAATTTATAATAAAAAATAAAGTATACTATACATTTTCATTTTGGTCATAGCATATGACATCACTGGATGCATGACTTCACTTAGCCTCTTGCCATTTAGCCAGTTTGCATTGTGATGCATGCCATGTCAATGAGTAAATAAATGATTCTCCCTCACACGTCACTTCGATCAGTCAATGGCAACTGCATAATCCGCTCCGGGGCCTGCCACTTCACGGGCACCTTCGAAGCCCATTGCTTGGCCACCTTGCACATCTGCCGAGCTTCAAATGCCATCCCTAAGCCAGACACCTTCACCGATAGTCCGCTGCCAATTAAAATGTTCCGGGCCGCCACATCGCCGTGATATAGCCCGTGCTCTGAAAACAGGTAGTCCTGCAAAACGCAAAGGCCAAAAAAGTACAATGACTTGGAGACATACATGCAGGCAAATGGTATTGGGTATGCTGCCATCTAGGGGAATCTGAACGCATTAACTTACAAGTTACAGGCACTTGCTGTTCTGTAAAAACAGCACTTCAAAGTTTCAAAGTTGAGATGTGAATGCTAAGGCACATTGGAAGGACTATAAGAAAACATATGCAATGCATTTTCTCCAGAAATCATTGCACGGGTTCTGTTGTTTATTCATTATAAATAGATGACCGATTTACTGAATAAAAAATTATGCAGAAGGAAACATACCAGACCAGCTGACACCTGTTTTGCCACCAAGTACACCGACTTCTCGGAGAAGTGCTCCAGCTGGCCTGGTCTCTCAACATCATCCTGGAGTATGACAGAGGGAAAAATGGATAAATTGTGTCTTTATTCAAATGAAATGCCACAGTTAAGTGCCCCTGCTGGTGTACCCATAACTGAGACACTTAAGATATAAATCAGAAAAATGACCCAGCGGAAACTAGGTCAACAATATCCTAACCTGCCTCAGGTTCCATAAAACATGCAGCAGGTTCCCTGGGCTGCTGGCCTCCAGGACCAAGTACATGGGCAGCTTCTGGGTCTGACAGAACAGCATTCGCACCAGGTTCTCATGCCTGCACACCACGGCGTGGAACTGGGCCCAGGCGGCAAACTCCCTAGCTACGGCCTGGCTGTAGCCCCCTGGACATAGGTGCAGAGTGTAACATAGGGTGCTTAGATGCAGACAAAGGTGGCTCATCGTTGAGAGGATACACTGATACTTCCACTGGATACAAACATATTAAATGATCCTCTCTTAAACAGTTCAGATTTATGGATGGGTTTTTGTGACAAATATTCAACAAATATGTAATTTGAATGATAATTTAAATAATACCAGCAACCATCAAAATTATCTGTAATAGTCAGCCATCAAACTCAGTGGATGGGCTCTAAACAAAACCTAATATTTGATTGGTTGTATTACAAAGCAAGTCACAACAGATAGATCTGAACTGGTCATCTGAAGTCTCGTTTATAATCGCCTTTTGTATGTTCTGTCCTGAGGCCTTCTACGTACCAACTAACCAAAAGCTTAAAAAAGAAGTTTCTGTAATAAAGCCCTAAAACAGAACAGACAATTTAAATTATAATTCATATGATCGTTTAAATTACATGATTATTCATTTATTGAATATTAGGGATCTATTCCATGGCTCAGCCACACTGGAAAATCACTGCAACTATCCTCACACTGAAATTGAAGGGGCTTCAGTTTTTTCACTATCCACCCATATGTGCAGTAGGTAGGTTAATGCTAGTGTTTTCTTCCAAACCAAGACTAGTTCAACTGAAACATTTTGTCACAAAATATGAGAACCTGAAACCCCTTTTGATTATTAACTCAATATTGATAAAATATGCAGTTAGATCATAAACTCAGTATTGATGAAACTTGCAGCTATGCTGTTTTGTACAGCAGCACGTACCCTGGAGGGTCTTGACCACCACAGCAGTGGTGACACACCCTCTCCTCAGCTGGCTCTTGTAGATGTTCCCATAATGGCCCATCTGCAGGGGCTCCAGTCCTTCCAGTGCGCAGTCTGCAGGCATCTGCCATGGGCCCAAAGGGTTCTGCACACGCAGCCAGCTCCCAGACACCACGTCTATGCGCATAGAGCCGCGCCCTGTGTTGTACAGGATTTCACCTGCCAGGGGTAGGAAAAGAGAGGTTTCAGCCATAAATGACTAGCAGTTTAAGATATTGCAGGGGTGGGTGGAGCCGGCTTGGCTTGGGCGGTATCTCAGTGTATTTGTCATATTGGCAATACCATCGTATGTCCGTTCTGGAGGATGCTGGTGGTAAAATTCTATGGCAGCCGTAAAATTACTTGCTGACTAATTTTACCACTGCTGAATAGCAAGCAGCCAGTTTTCCGGGACTATGCGCATCATTCGTTGGTGCCAGGGTATCTGTAACTTTTCTGAGTATCAATTTTTCTGGAATCATATTACTTTTACTGTACTATATTTGACTCCACTACATTTTTATTCCATTCTCCTTATTTATTGCCTTGAACCATGGCGTCACAAGTCAGCGGACGAATTTTCTTTTCTAAAATGCTATAGGCCATATTGTGTTCATTACAGGGGAACAGTCAACCACAGTAAACAACTTATACACTGATGCTTCCGAGCAGTTATACAGCTGGAGGGGACTGCGCGATATCATATCGCGAAGTACTCACAATTATATGACGCATGCGCAACAATCACCAGGGCTTGGGGACAGGCGAAACATTTATTATGTTTGCCCACAATTCGATAAGCAGATTTGTAGTACGCCTAAAATATTAATGAGATGCATAATGTGATGTCCATAGATTAGTAATCTATATAAATTCGGCGAATTCTTATGTTTATTAAATTCCGTTAGCGTAGCACGCCACATGCTACTGTTTTGGTAAATCATGGAAGTGATAAACACTGAAGTGGCGGTGAAGAAAGGGAACAGCTCAGCAGCCATAACGTTTTGGAAGAGAAGATATCGTGAATAAAGACGGTAAAGACGTCGGGGTTGTGGCAGTAGTTTTTGCAACTTAAAATCCCACCAGTTACTAAAAATAAGGATGTGCAGAATTTATACAGATTACTAATATTTTAGACGAACTACTAATCTGCATACCAAATTGTGGGCTTAAGTAAATGCCTGTATAGTATGGGAAAGCCGGCTTCCGGACAAGATTTTTATGAAATCGAGTTTCCCTTGTGGGGACTGAAAAAATATCCCCCTAAGTTCAAAATAACAGGCCTTTATCACTTTGCGGGGATTCTGTTGTGTTTCTATAGGATCTGTAGCATATTCTACAAGCTTTTTAGGGTTCTACAGTTTACAGGTTCGACATGCAAGTCAGTGCATTCAGTAGGTTGTTTCAGAGGCATGAGGTTCTGTAAATGGATTATGGCAACAATGCAAGTGTGCTGACATGAGAAAGATGTACTTTTGAATACTTAAGTATTTATACAAGTACTTTAACACAAGTAAAAACTTGACTGATCAAATGTGCTTGTATTGGAATAATATTTTGGCCAGAGTATCTATAGTTTGACTCAAGTAATAGAGTTGTGTACTGAGACCACTTCTGTAGGTGGGATGTCTGTGATGAACCAGTCATTGGATTGAATCCTTGTATATCTTTCAATAAAATAAGATATTTAACATCTATATGAAGACTGACGCAGTGTAGCTTTAGACTAAGCTGGGTGAAGGATGGCAAGCTTGGGCTGTACTGAATTCTGCACTTTGCTGTAGATAAAAAAACATTCACATTTACCTTGACTTTCCCGCCCCGGCCTCCTGCAGTAGAGGCTCCGCAGTATAAAGAAGACCACAACCACAGTACTGAGAGACAGAAGCACTGGGATGATGATCACAGCAAATCCTGCACCTGGAAGTCACACACACGCGCACAAAGGTTTACACTGCCCCTAGTATTATACACTCCGTATTTTATTGTCTAAGGGTGATATGTTAGTGGCTTTAAACAAATTTCCTTCATTTCTATACTGTAGCCTTACAATTTAATGTGTGGGCTATGTACATAAGTAGCATAATATTAGTATTGTGTGCACATGTGATATGCAAGCTTTAAATTGGAGAGATATACTCTGAATTTACCTTCTTTAGTTTTGTTGCACCTAGGACTCTGTGCATCCATTTTGGACAGTCCTTTAATGTCTCACACATGGAAACTGATAGAGAAAACAGACAGAAAACACACCGCAAAGGAACCGTTGTTACCTGAAGTTTTCAGATCTCTGTATGCCACTTGTGTATGTCACACATTAGGCTCGACACAGAAGTACAAAACAGCACGGCAGAGTTATTATATGACAGATGTTTCCAACCCACGAGTGTTACGACTTTTCATTGTCCGGCTTATGGACTTATTATTCGCCCCCAAAGAGAAACTTTAAAGACATTTTCTGTGGTGTATCCATTCACATTAAATTATGGAAAACAGCATCCTACCTGGAATCTGGCACTGCTGACCGAATGGTTACTAATCGATCCTGCCACCTTTTGTACATGATCTGTCGTGCAAGACACAAACTGACATTACTCACATATCTAGCTGAGATGGCTGTGAAATGTTCACTAGTAAGTAGCTACTGAGGAGGCATGTTAATATCTAACCAGGAAATTCTATAGAGGGGACTTGAAAGTCAAGCATATATATTTATTTCTTGGCATGCTGCTGTTGTTTGAAAAGGGAAAAAGACACCAAAGGCAAAGCCAACCAGTCAATTTCAGGCTCAGTTTGGATTCTATGTTATCTCGTCCACTGTGAAAGCCCATGTGCAAATAATTAATTGATCTGGGTTGATTAAAATGTCTGTTTTTATTTTTAATTGATAATATATAGTATATTACTGCATGCTGCAAGAACATCAGGATTTTGTTGTTGAGGAAAATATGGCAAATGTTGTTTTTGTTGTTGTTGTCTCAGTACCCATGTCAGCAAAATACAAGCAACAGGTAGAAATTATAATATAATTGTTTTTATGCATACATATATACGCTAAGTATACGTACAGTATATGCTGGCAAACCTTGCATTACTGCATGAACCCTTACAGCACAATACAGTTCAATACATTAATGGTTTCTTACTTGGTCTGGCTCCCCCACTCATTTTTATTCCCCTTTTTTAGTAGATATAAATCAGAAGGCTTGCTGGGTCACTTTGTTTGCTGGAGTTTTGCATTAGCTCGCAATTCGTGTTTTCTGCGCGGTGACCTGTGCGATCTTTACGATACGGGATCTAAGTAGTTTTTATGGTAACCTAACGTAACAAAGTATTAGGCGAGAGCAGACTGGCCGCCCACATCAATCGAGTGCCGAATGCCAAAGGGAGGATAGATGATAATCTAATACAGTATCTAAAAACATTTTTTTCTTAATGTTTCGCGATCTACCCGGACTACCTTTGCGATCTACTGGTCGATCGCTATCGACGTATTGGGGATCCCTGGATTATGGCAACCCCATCATGGCCATCAGTGGTGAGACATCAGTAAGCAAAGATGACTACAAGTTTACAGTTGTACTAATCAAAACATTCATTCCAAAAACATTCACTTATCTTACCATTTCCAGGTCTTTAGGAGGACTGTTTAAAGTATTATGAAACCCCTTTATACTGCTTAGAGGCAGTGGCTGCTTAATGGTTAGGGAAGTGAACTTCTAATCGAAGGGTCGCTGGTTCGAAACCCTGACCAGCAAGTTATCACTGAGGTGCCCTGAGCAAGGTAACACCCACAAGCACTGCTCCCTGGGTGCTGAATTAGCTCCTTGCTGCTATGTCACATATGGGTTAAACGCAGAGGACATGTTTCATTGTGGTGTGTCAGCAGTGACAGTTAATCACTTTCATTTAAACTGAAGAAACAGTCCTGCAGTTTACCCCATATTTAGGTTAATATATTGCCTATTGACACAGGAAGTACTAGATAAGTAGCAGATCATATCAGTTTATTTCAATCAGTTTTAAAGGGGAAGAAAGATAAAAGAGAGCATGAGAAAAGAGACAAAAAATGACAAAGGCTAACTGTGCTAACGGCTACTCGCTACCCGCTAACTATACACAGTGTATTGTCCTTGCACTTTGTCTTGAGTGTTTATACCTGGGCTCTGTGTGTTCCTTTGCTGCTGTATGCAAATGAATTTTGCCCTGGGATCAATAACGTATATCTCGTCTTATCTCAACAAACATAGAAACTTTTTTTGACCACAAATGTGGTTGTGTTTGCTGCTTAATGAACAAACATCCCACAGCCCCCTGTGCATCAGGAGGTAGACTTCAGTGTCCCTGAAGATGGACAATTTAGAAAAACACTAGCCATCTAACGTTAGCGTGATTACCTAGGCATACCTTCTCCAGAATAAGAAGCTTTGTTAAAAGTCCTTTCGGCGTTTCCGAGGGATCATTCTCCTAGACTGCATAGAAGACTATGCAGAAAGAGAGGATAGCTCAGGTGCAAGTACAGGTTTGTACTGGTTGATCGTGCTCCAGACCTGGATAAGAAGTGAATTGCACCCATCAGAATGTCACATTTTCCTTCTGCACCTGCGAGTGAATCATTGACCAGGAATTCAATGGAAGACCACATGCAGTGGCCCTCCATATGGCTATGGACTTTCCCACAGCTAAATCAGAATAAATGTCTCCTGGGCTGTGCCTTTGGTTAAAGGGAATTATTGGATTGACATTCCCTCACATGCCAAGGCTCACATGCTGCCCCTTATCTTTGCCCCAGTGCTCTTGTTTGCAATAAAAGCTCTCTGAGGTCCAAAGGTTGATTTCTTCATTACATCCATCTCTTTACCCCAGTAACTGATTAAATGCTTTTTTTTCTGGAGTATTTAATTACTTAATCCTGTCTGCCTCACTGAGGCTTTGTACATTGGTTCTCAAGTTGCTTAGGCAATGCATTCCCTGTACCCTGGTAAAAAAGCAACTCCATGTCAGATTGCCCCTTGCCTTCCTAAATATACAGGCACTAAATTATAATAGTTATTATTAGCTGTGCCTTTTACACCTTCCATGACAACACCTAAATACATACACAACTACTGTGTGATCCCGTCACACATGCACATTAAAAGGTTATTTAAAGTCATCTGGAAGGCTGATCAGATTTGAATTAGGCCATAATACATTGAATAAATGCATGTGAACATCAGAAGAACATAGAGGATGACTTGAACCTGACAGTGCAGTCTGCTAGTATCCGTCACCCATTTCAAATACAACAAAGAATGATTTCATGTCACATTGAATGGTTAATTGTTATACAATTAATTTTTATTTGAAATCAAAAGGTATGTACTGCAGTTATTAATGGCTGCTACAGTTACATAGACTGTCTCTGGGTTACTTTAATTAGACCTCAGGCACATGCCACATGAAATAATGCTCCATAATGATTAATGACTGGTGCCTGAAAATATGAAAGAAGTGGTCATGTTTTGGGGACAACAAAA
>JAODKL010000107.1:20885437-20898697 GCA_026780765.1 Petrocephalus schoutedeni
CATGTATTTATTAAATTTCACTATCAGCTGACTTAATCAACTTAATTAGTTAAACAAGTCAATGAGATATTGATTAGCCATCCGAGGTATGCTAATGGTCGATAAAAAAAATACATGGGTATATTGGATGGTTGCTGCAAGTAATGGCGTTATATTAGCAGTGGATTGGAAATGGCTAAATTAACACACTTTGCCAAGCATAATGGCATAGTTTTGCACCAATATTAAGATCATTCAAACATAATTTTCTTTGGCTGCCTAAGACTTTTGCACAGTACTGTATATAAACATGTACAGAGTGATATGAATGAGCTTAACATGTCAACTATGAGTACTGAATGTGAACTCACTGTCTGACATATGCTGGGCATGCACCATTTTTTACAAGGTAATCAATGTTATTTTCTTTTGTATGGGAATGATCTTAATGTTTTGGCTCACCGGTGTATATAAACACACACAAACTGCAATCTATAGGAGATCTTACTGCCTGTTGTACTCACCTCGCTCCAGGGAACAAGCGGCACAAAATGGAGCACTTAATTCATGTCTGAGTATGTCTAGATCTAGTTTTATACCGGCTACAGTTTGGCCGCTTGTTGGAATTGATGCATTTAATTAAAATCAACCTGGAAAGGTAATAGAAATTCAATCAGTGGGCCCGTGAACCAATTAAGAAATGGCGCACAGAGCCCAGCATAAGTGTGAATTTGTCCTGTTCAACACTGGCATTTCCAAACCAGGTGAGTCAAAAAAAAAGCGTAACAGTAGATAATTGTGGCGCTATTAATATGGATATATGATCACTGCGGTAAAATAGGATGAGCTGGAGACTGATAGATTTCCAGCTTAGTGATGTGGCAGGACAAATATGGGGATAAAAAACTGCCCACCGGGGTGGATGCTTTAGCACGACTGAACGCCTTTCTATGCATCCGAGGCGTAGGAGAGGCATAGGGCAGACTGCCGCACACACCCCAGGCAACGTCTGTCAAGGGCGACAGCACCTTTTCACTCTGCGACAGCTTATGCCGAAGCTATTTTACACTAAGAAATTAAACTGCTGTCACTATCGATGTCGCTCTTAATCCAGTGGTTCCTGCGACGTGTCCTTCAGCCGTCGCGGCATAACCCTTAAAAGCCAGACTCAAGCTTTTAGTGATTCTCTTTGATAATTAAAATCTCCTCTCGAGTTGTATAAGTGATGTGCTTTTGCATATAAAAATAATGGCTAGAATATCACAATATGTACCCCTTGACAGCAAGTCACTAAGTAATAACGGGCTTTCCGTCTTAAATATGAGCCTACTCCTTTTCAGCAAAACGGGTGACATCATTAACGTCCAGTTACTTTAAAAACTTAAGAATCAAGAATTTTAACATTCAATGAAAAAAAAACTGTGCAATGTCCATTAAAGTAGTAACAATGGCACACCTTTATTAAAAGGTCACAAAAAATGCGATTTCCCTACATTTACCCAAGTGGATAAATAAGCGCATTAAACACACAGACAGTTTTTCAGGTCTGATTTTGCCTAAATCGGATGACTGAACATTAATTTACTCTACCCAGTTAGAATCACAATTAGGTGCGGCAGAGATAGCTGGGGATTTTGAAGCCGTACAGAACAACAACCTCTTCTAATATTTAAAGAGCATAGCTGTTACACTGACAAATAATTGCCAGTTTACCCTACTTGGTGTATTCTTAATTTTTCATCCTCACCAATTTCATTTCTCCATCCCTGTCCTTGAGCATGTATTGAATAGAAAATAAACACTCGTCTCTGATATGGCTTGCTAGCTATACTGACACATCGCCTTTGATTACCAGGACAAATAGTTTGGCCACAAAAGGACTAAACAGACAAGCATTCTGTGTAGGACTCAGACACTGGATTTATGAAGCCTTTCAATCAGTTTATTCAGAGAGACGCAGCAAATGCGTCAGACGCTGGATGATTAGATAACAGTTATTTCACATATCAAATGAAAAAAAAAAAAACGTCACTCCGTTAGGTCCATTGATCACTATTGTAACGGAGACAATAAACAGCCACAAGAATGAAGAAGAGATTAATGGTTGCTGAAGCTGCAGTCAAGCCACGATGCAGCAACGTGGCCCGTCAAGGTTCACCAGTGTCCCCAAGACGCAAATAATCGAAATGAACTGATAGGAGACGGGTAGCTGTACAACGGACACATACCAAGCGCGCAGGCATTCCATCACAAAAGCTGAAAGTAATATAGATTTTCCTATAGATTTGACCCAGCCGTGAGTTTTAAGCAGGTACGTGTATTTCAGCCTTGCTTATAATCATACTCCTGAGCCTTGAAATTAATAAGGCTTAGACCAAAGTAAACCTGAAAGGTCTCCTGACACCGTAAGCCAGAGCTGACACATATACACAGGACCACATACAGGATCACACAAGGATTAATTAAATAAATACCCTATGGAATGGCTTAGAGCATCATGATTGCTGATTGCGTGTTTCGTACAGCGACTATGGACAAACGGCTCTCTTCTGAAAACACTACTAATTGCAAGGAGTATCTCAAGGGCACCCCACTCTGAACACGGACTGCCCATACATTAAAATGTCACTAGGTGGCAGCTGTGAGCCATTACGGATCCCATCTCCATCAGTCATTCTAATTAGTAAAAGGGCAATGGGCGTATTTCTTCAAGTTACATTTGTGTTTTGTTTTGTTTGCACTGGCCGCGTTTCAAAATTCCCTAACGTCATGGACAAGTATTATGATAGAAGAAGGTTCCAATTTTACCAACACCCTTGCAGCATACTTTCCTTCAAGTTTTATATTATGGTTCAGCGCATTTTATTGAAGAATGGACAGTATTTAAACTATTTGGTAGGTGTGCTTATTGCAAGTACTTTGTTCGAAAAGGGACTGTTATGGAAGCCTTCTTCATATTTGAAAGTATAAAATGTGTTTCACTTTACGCAATAAATATGCCTAGGCATGGGATGATTATGTTTGGAAAAGATATTTTAGTTTAAAAACTTTTCGTTTAATAAACATAATACTATAATGTAAGATTGTAACCGAGTAACAGGTGGTTTGAACTTTCATGTTCATAGTATTGATAGTCATAGCGCGTCAAGGTTAACACACACACACACGCACACAGGTTAATTTTTAACACACGTTACACCCAGCACCGGATGGGTTAATGGCGTTATCGCTATTGTGTTTGGCGTTAAAGGGCGAAACCTCTACGGAAGACCCGCCCCACTGCTTTCAGCATTGGCTGTCACTCAACACTTTAGGGCGGATCCCTTCTTGGGAATTGGTTCAGAGTCACGTCAGTCACAGCCTCACGGCCCACCCCCTCCCCCTCCCCCTCCCCCTCCCCAACCCCAGCGCGAGAAACAAGGTTAAAATGACTGGGAAAAGTTCCTTAATAATTCCTCCTCCGGAGCCCGGGAGCGCCGCCGTGTCGCCGTCAGACACCCGCTGACAGCCCTCCCCTCAGCCCCGGACGGGACGCGCCGCGCCGCTCCAGTGCCACATTTTCCAAGAGGATGAAGTAGAGCCTGGCTTCGTGGGGATTGTGGAGTTCTGGTCGCAGTCGGCGCGCCGCGAAGTGCCCTCCGCCGGCTCGGGAGGAGCGCCGCGCAGACGCTGCCCGCTAAGGAGTACAAGTTACCGAGCGGCAGTGCGGCGAATATACACGGGCGGCTCAGTGACGCCTGCTTTTAATAGTAGTTATTTTTTGGATGATTCTCCACCTGCCTGCTGGCCGCCGGCCGAGCGCCTCAGCCCCGACACATGCCTACTTGTTACGGCGGGCACGGCGTGTGACAGTCTGACTCCGGCCCGGCCCCCGACCGCACGGCGCCCGCAGCGCTTCGCCTCGCCCCGCCTCACCGGCCCTTTATCGGCACAGTATACTTTTTATCCAGTAAGAGAATAACACAGGGCGGGCGATTAGCCTAACCCCCCCCCCCTCCCCCAGAATAACATGCATGACGCGGACGGGGACTCTGGTGACGGGCTGTAGCGCACCGAGTGTGGGGATATTTACTGAACATCCCGTGGCGGACCGGCGACACCTTAGCGGCCCTCCCGCGCCGCCATCCTACCTGCGCGCCGCACTTGCGCTACATTGTATCGCTGGTTTCCTGGCGGCGCCGGGTCTGCGAGCGAAGGCGCCGTGTTTAAATAAACAGCGGGATACTTTACTTCCTTGTGAAAGTGCTACAGTCCGGGGGACGGCGTGCGCAATGGGCACGGGGATCGCTCCACCTGCGGGTCTGTACGCCGCGCCGCCGCTCTGATGTCTAGCCGGATCGTATCCTAGGGGGCAAACGACAGTATAAATTACATTTCTGATCAGACTTTCGGGGGGTGGGAGGGGGGGAAGCATTCGCGGCGAAGCCAGCATGTCTAAGACGCTGAAAAAGAAGAAGCACTGGTCCGGCAAAGTGCAGGAGTGCGCGCTGTCGTGGGGGAGCGCCGGGGAGCTGAGCTCGGCGGTGGAGATTCGCGGGGGAGCCGATCTCGGAGAGTTTCCCCACCTGGGCCAGGTGATGTCGGAGGTGCTGCTGTGTCCCATCGGCAGGCTGCCCAGTCCGGGAGACGTGCTGCTGGAGGTGAACGGCACCCCGGTCAGCGGGCTAACCAACCGCGACACCCTGGCCGTCATCCGCCACTTTCGGGAGCCCATTCGCCTGAGGACTGTCAAGCCCGGTGAGTCCCCTGCCCTGCGGCGCGCCTCTGCTGCGCTTCCGATAACTATACGTCTCCAGCATTCAGAAATGCATGTTCGCCTTAAGCTTTGTCATACGGTTTTCTTATCCATTTCAGTCACACGAATACATTGAAAATGAACCATTTCACTTAAAAATGAATGGCTTCCACACAGAAGTGGAGGTTATAGTGCGATTCCCACGCTGAAATGTACGAGCGTGCTTGGGACAGACGCGTAAAGTGCGCGTTTCTGACAGCTGCGCGGAACTTGGCAGGCGGCCGCTCTACGGGCGAGGTGTATTCCGGGGATTATTGATATCGTGTGGGCCGCGGAGGTGGCTGTGAACACCTACACGGAGGATCGGGACTTCGCTCTGATTTACTGCTTCTGGTAGAGCACGAACTGGTCCTTAATTAGGGCCAAATGCGCCGGACGGGCTCCTGCCTTCTGGCTTCGGTGGCTCACCTGATGGCGAACGTGTTTGGTCGATACTGGGTGTATACTATAATAAATATATAATATTATTCAGTGTAGCATAGGAGATGCGTGGTTATTTCTGTGATTTTATTCTGGGCTCGTTGTCGGGGTGCCGAGGAGCGCCGCGGCCCCAGCTGGGACCCGAGCCTCCGGGTCAGCGGCGAGCAGATGTCTGTGTACATCACGGCTGCCCGTGTAACCCCCCCTTCCCCCAAGACGACACAGTTTGCTTTATTTATTGCTGAGTCCCACTTTACAAGACGGCTGAATAAACTATCGTAACACGAGGTGTTACCGGTGTCGGCCTTTATGCGCAGCGCCGGTGATTATTCTGCCGAGCTCCGCTCCCTGCATTTCACATTTATTTTCAGTAATTCCTCTCCACATCATTGCACCGCGTTTTAGCGCATCTCTCATTCTCATTAGCACCGCTGTTGCCCTGTAAGTCTCTCTTTAGCTTTTTATGCTCGGAATAAATACAGTTCTTGCCTGCCTGACTCCTCGTGCCTGGTGGATAGTTCTCTTCCAAGCCGAAACGGAGCCCTATCTTAGTTTTGGAACAAGCCATGGTAATTTTCAGGCTCCAGACTATTATGCTACAAGAGAACCGGAAACCTATATGTTTATCGTGTTTGTCTTCATATTATGGTCTGTTTTTCCAGCAGGGTACTTTTTGTGATCTCTTAGTTGGTCTCAGTGGAGCCATTTCCATTGTTGAGGCTTAAGTTCTTTACTATTATATGGTCTGTTTGTTTTTCTTTGTGGCCCTAGCTCAGAAGAATATATAATTTTGAAGTGCCTCCTCACGTGGTAAAAGAGGAGTGCCTCATGGTTTGAAATGGAGTCTGACAAGTCTGACCACTAAATATTTGTAAGGAGAAGTTTAGATGGTGATACCGCCTTGGTCTCATGGATGGGCTGTTTCCCATGCCTCTGTGATCACCTCGATTTGGGCGCCCACAGACATCGGCGGTTTGAGTAGAAGGCCCTCCTTGCTTTAGGACGGGCAGCTCTCTCCGAGCTGTCTGCCGTTGCCGTGGACGCCGTTGCCAGCGGCGCTACGTCCGCCTGGTTGGCTGCATGCCTCTTCACTGACTGCAGGGGAGGGACTTTGGCAGGATTTCCATGTTTGACAACGCATGACAGTGTCTGGAAGCCTCAGAGAAGGCTGGGCGCACTGTGCGGAATTTAGCGACCTGTAGAGGCGGTCAGTTTGGATCGATCACAGAAGAGGGGTGAGGATTAATAATTCAAGGCTGCTCCGGTTCCCTGGCCCTGACTGGCAGTCCCAGTTGTATAGGTGCCAGGGGAACTTTGTCGGGGAGAATTTGGCCTCACTTCAGTCAAGATAAGCTAGCCAGACATATGCAAGTCTAGGTTTGCGTGTAAACCTTTCCTTTTAAATTTACCTGGTGCTTTTATCCAAAGTGACTTACAGTAGCGGGAACGGTTACAGGTTCTGTGCTCCCTGGGATTTCAACTTGCAATCTTTGTTTACTCTGTTTATTGAGCCAGGCGTTGAATGAATGAATGAATGAATGAATATAACTTTTTGATGGAGTTCAGGCCCCATGTCACTTTTTTGACAGGTGTGGCTCTGTACAACGCGGCCGGTGTGAAGTTTCACTTCCCTGGGGTGCCGTTGGGCCCCTCCTAATCTTGGACACTGGCCTCATAATTTAATGACCGTTTACCATTTAGGATCACCGCCCCCCCCCCACCCGCCTATTTCACGCTGCTGCTGGACAGCTGAGCTCTTAATTATAATCACTGTAGAGAGGTGCCTCGATTAGATTAAGTGAAATTAGAAACTATTCCAACTTTGCATTAGATTTTTATAGCCGGCCAGACGGATGGCCATTGACCGCGCTTGCTGCCGCTCTGGGTCTTGCCTGTGTCATGCAGTGTTTTCCTTTGTGTCCATGCGTGTCTCTTTGTAGCAGTACACAATGCCATGCCGTCTGCATGCTTGTTCCCCATAGTACAGCAGGAATGTGCATAGCAACCTTGATTCCAGGCTGCCCCCCCCCCCCCCCGAGTGGTTTCCTGTCCTTATTCTACATTGTTTGTGCTCCCCTTTGCATCGCAGTGCACGCCCATATTCCTGTCTGACAGCTGAGTACACAACGGAGGAATGCGTGTGGATGTGAGGCTTAATGTTTCCCCCTGTGAGGGTATAAAATATCCGTGCCGTGGTGAGGTTTTTGGGGATGGGGTGAGAACGGGGACGGAGTAGGGGTGGGGGGGGATTTGATCACTTAATTCATGTGTAGTTGTGAGTATTTTGCTGCCAAGAGGCATCCTCTTGGCAGCATGGCTTTGTCATGTGGGACAGCCGCAAATGTGTGGGACAAAGGGGCAGATGGGCTGATGGTGCCGGTCCAGGTCGGGCAGAATGGCTTGTGTATTTGGTGGGCTGTGCCAGCCCCTCCCAGTGGAGAGTGAGTGGACTGGAGCCGCCTTCGTCTTCGTTTTTTGTGCCCATGGCATCGGCTGATTTTATTTGCTAATGTTCAACCTGAATGTGAACCCTTAAGAAAAAATCCATTTGGGTGAGAACATTGAGAAACGGAAGTTTCCGGATCTGTAGACTTAGCAACGTCGGCTCCGGGCCAGAATCGGAAACCCGCTGTGAACCCGGCGGGTGCTTCTGGTTATTCTTAAGCCAGTGCAGCTGAGAGAATGAGCTCAAAGCATCCTGGACCTGGGAGTTGTTGCATTTTGTTTTATGAACCCGTTTTGCATGCACTGCCTTGGTAATCTCAACACCCCCCCCACCAGGTCAGCCTCTCCCGCTGTGAGACCCCTCCTACCCTCCTGGGGTGACTCTGCCTGTGATCGGAAGGTCACCAGTTCAAATCCCAAACTTGGCGCAGTGATGTCACCAGTGGGTCGCTTCGGATAAGCGTCTGCTAAATAAATAGGCTTGCATTGTTCGTCCGAGCTCGTCGGTCCTCGCTGTGAGGCTGCATGTACATTCTCGCGTGTGAGAGTGCAGAGGTGACGCCTGCTTGGTCTTTGGCCCGGACAGCAGGCGCCTCTCTGAGCGGATTCCACAAGTGAATAGGTCAGGCTCTGAGAACGGGCTGGGGAAGTGAAGTTATGGGCGAGGCACCTCCGCTTGGTGGCCTCGGGGACATCCAGGCGGCCAGTGCTGCTGCAGGGATGTCGGCTGAGGAGTGTTGGTCGGCTATTACCAGGTCTGTGTGTCTCCGAAATGCTCTGGACAGGCCCAGCTGCTTCTCTCTGCTCTACATGTTATGCGGAAGATCATCTCCCGATTCCTGAGTTTTCCTGAGGAGAGATGGGATGTAGGGAAAGGGGTAGATTTTCTTGAAATCGGGGTGGAACTTTCCGGTTTTGAAAACTGGAATACCTTCCGGTGGGTTTGGGCGCTTCGCTCTGCAGGGCGGCCCAGCACACGCGTGCAGGCATGGTGCCATCAGCCCAGCCACTAGATGGTGTTTCCCCCAGACCTCTGTCATTCACAGCCTCCTCTAGCCAAGGGGCCTTGTTTTTCTTTAAAAAAAAACTCCAATATTTTTGCCTCCCCGCTGTGGTTGGTTGTGTTTCGCAAAGAGACGTCCCTTCGTTGAGTACCCCCAGCGCAACTGTAAGACAAGCTACCATATGGTGCGTTTCCAATTAAATCTCTGTCAGATCCCCACATGGCTCTGATATTCCACTTCAGGGCTGGGGGGTTTATTCCTCAATAAAATGCCCTCAACCCCATCAGACTGGCAAGGCTGCAGTGATCTCAGCGCCGTCTGCATGGTCCGATTTCCCATCATCTCCGGACCCTAAGCACTCCCTCACCACCTCACCGTCTCATTATATTTGCCCTAATCTAATCCTCATGGTTCACAGCACTGTGGTGAAAATTTTTAGCTAAAGGAGTTGTTTTTCTGATTTTCTATTTCCACGCATGCGGAATGGGTGATGCCAGTGTCTGAACATGACCGCCATCAGCAGATTCACTCTTAGTGTGGTAGACCCCTTGTTGCCCTGCCAAGGTTGTGACGCCCTTGATCTCTCTGGCATCTGTATGTTTTCCGATCAAAGGTGGGGCACGGAGGCGTGTGTGGGAACTCAGATCAGAAGGCCTGTAGAACAGGGGCTTCCAGCGTCCCAAACGTAGTGGAGTTCTCGCTGTAAGTCTGTGCCAGGGAAAAGCCATTACAGAATTGCTGCTTCAAAGACTCCCGTTTCATTAGTGCTGTGTGAGCTTTTGTTGATACTCCGAATGGTATGATCAGAGATGTTTTTTGGCTGATGAAATGCCAGCTGTCTCTCACATATAATCCCCCCACCCCCCCTGCCAGCCCTGGCAAATCTTTATGCATCATCTCTGGCTAGATTGGAGTGCATAGTCCAATAGTCCTTTGCCTTGGGATATGCTGCTGTGTTGGTGCCTCCAGCGGTTCCCTTCCAGGCTCCTTTCCGGAATGTGCCACCACAACACCCCCAGCCCCCGCCCCCACCCGCCCTTGGCAAGGCCCTGGGAGGAAGAGCATGGAAGGCCAGATGAAAGCAGCAGTGCTGAGTATCGAAGTGACCCCTCTGCTGTGGATTTGTGCCCATCCCTGGCACTTGCTCGTGTGTTAAGCTGCTTCTGTGGCTATGCTCTGGAAGAGGGGGTGGGGGCTGGCAGCTCGCTTATGACTCCCCCATAAGGTGAGGAGAGGGCAGAGCTGAGAGTGGGAGAGAGCAGAGAGCAGGAGAAGGAGAGGGCAGACAGAGAGAGCAGAGTATAGGGAGTGAGCAGAGCATAGGTAGTGAGCAGAGCATAGGTAGTGAGCAGAGCATAGGGAGTGAGCAGAGCATAGGGAGTGAGCAGAGCGAGGTAGTGAGCAGAGCGAGGTAGTGAGCAGAGAGAGGTAGTGAGCAGGGAGTGAGCAGAGAGCAGGGAGAGGGAGAGGGAGTGAGCAGAGCAGAAAGTGAGAGAGGGAGAGGGCAGACAGAGAGAGCAGAGAGAAGAGGGAGCGAGAGTCCTGCTGTTACCCCAGTAGCGTTCCTGGGTTTTAGCAGCACGGCTGTATTCTGAGGCTCTGCTTTTTTACACATATATTTAGTGACTAGGAAGTGGGTGGTCTTTCACAGCCAGGCTATGCTTGTACTGAGAGATCCCGTTATGGCGACGCTCATGGACTCATGGTTGTGGTTTTATTGAGCTTGATTCCCGTAGATAATGTCATGGTTTGTTGTTTTGTTTCTTCCTGCGCTGTTGTCATCATGACTTCGTGGTGACAGCCGTCAGGCCTACAAAGATGGCGGCGGTGCTTTGGTTCTGCTGGAAAGCAGATGCGGGACCGCTCCCGCTGAATCTGATGGGAGCTGGCACGGGAGATGGCTGGGCCGGTTGGGCTGCGGCTCCCAGTGCTGGCCAGGTGACCTTGGAACATTGTCACGTGGTGTAGATTTGGCAGTTCCTTATGGCATACCTCCTAGCTGCCTGTCACATAGTCCAGAAGTTGTCTAGTCATTCTTCTGGAATGGTTTCCCATCATGATTTTCCTCCTTAGGCAGAAGGGCTCGTAACAGGTGCAGATGAACCGGGAAATGGTTCTTCCTCTGGTTAGGTCATTAGCTGGTAGCCCAAATGGTAGGCCTATCATTGGGTTGACAGGGAACTTTTGGGTAGTAAATTGATGGGCACCAAATGTATAACTGACTAAAAAATGTTTGGCCAGAGTGGACTGTTAACTGTTTGATATCCTGGGCTTGGGTCATCTTGGCCATAATTTGGAATACAAACCAACCCAGATATGAAAGGGCTGCAACCTCATTAGGAGGACCAGTAAGGTACGGAACCAGCTGCCGAGGATTGTGTCAGTAACGAAAAGAAGAATTCTGAGCCAAAAATAGCCCGGCTTGTGTTCCGTCTACGCGCAATGACCCCGCGACCTCGGTTAGCACCTGGCCGCGCCACGAGGGAAGGGCTGTCTGTGGATTCGCCCGCCGACTCGCTCTCTCCGTCCTCCTCCCCCGTTAGAGGTTTTGTCATGCCGGTCTCGCCTGATCCACTGTGCGCGCGTCATGGGAGCAAAGGAACAGTTGGCTTTTTGGAATCCTAATGTCTGCTGATAACTCGCTCCAAGCCCTCTGCCAGCGTAACATGCATCTGAAATGAGAATATATCAGGAAAGGGATTTATTAACCGTACCCGCCGTCCTTGGGAGTCAGAAAGTCAGGGTATGGCTTGTGATGTCATTTTTATCTCGGTCTTTACTCATTACTAGAGTTTTATTGTGTCTGTTTTAGTTTAAAAAAAAAAACACGGTTGTTTCTCAGCTTATTAATTGGTCATTTTTTTGGTTTGAAAGAAACTTGCCTTGTTATTCGGGAAACTACAAACTTTTTTTGTTTTCCCTATTGTCCCAATGATGCAGCTCAGAGGCCCAGAGAGTGGTTATGCGGAATCGATGCCCAGGCTCGTCCCTAGCAGCCTCTGTCCCAATTAAAAAAAAAAAAAAAAATTTTTGTGGAAGCCAGTCTGCCTTGGAAAATCAATTTTGGCTCCTCTCCATTATGTCCCTCGTGGCCTCCATTTCAGCGCCTAATAAATAAAAGTGCGACCGTCGGGGCGAATCCCGGTGGCACAGGGAGCGTGACTGGCCGCGTTGGGAGGATTTGTGCGCTGAGATGGCCGGGACTTCACACGGATACCAAGAGGATCTCCAGAATGCAATTAAAGAACCAGCTGCCAAACTTTCAGCTGTATCTTAATTTCAGCACCAATTCTGCAGGTTACAGCTCTGTTCACCAAGCAAGAGGCCTCAGTGATATTGAACCAAAAAATCTTTCTGCTTTGATGCTGAAGCTACTTCATCCCCAAATCACATGACTTGTCCATTGCACTCCTTCTTATATTTCACTGCTGTCTTGCCCAGCTGTGACACATGATTTTCACTATAATAGGATAGAATAGCGATACTTTATTTTCACCTTGGGAAAGCATGCTTGGGGGGGACATGGTGCAGGGTCAGCATGCATGCAGCACCCCTGGAGCTGGGAGTCACGGGCTTTGCTCTGGGGCCCGCGGACATATGGCTATTCTGCTGAGGCTTGGACTGGCGACCTTCCGATTCATGGCACAGAGGCACACACTGCCCCCCACGAGCTACATTTGAGAATAAAACTTGAACTTGAATTCTCTGGGAGCATTTTGTGCCTTCAGAATAGCAGATGGTACCATAGCAGGCTTTGCCACATTATGTAACTTTAAAGAGAATAGGTGGCTTAAGAAAAGGCGAATCGGCCTGATCCAACCAGACATTCCGTCATTGGTATTCATTAACTCAGTGACCCCCCCCCCCCTCCACAAAGGTGTCCCGCTTGGCTCTCCCCCCTCATTAATTTTGCCTAATTGGACTGATCTAATAGCTTATTGATCGGGCGCCTTGTTCCCTTGCAGTCGGCCCTCGTTGGGCCCCTCCAGTTGGGCGGACGCTCATGTCCAACATCTGAGGCGCCAATGGTCCTCCACCACAGTGCGGACCCTGCTTCTAGAGAGCAAACGGGGGAGAGATGAGATCTAAGCAGAAAACGAAATGGGGGTGGGGGGGGGTTGAGAGAAATCTGCCGTAAACCCTGAGGAAAAAGCAATTTCCTGCCAGACTGCGTTATCTAATATAAGTAATATTGAATAATGTTTCTGAATGTTTCATATATTCAGAGATCTTTCAAGAAGAGTAGTTTGTTGTGCCTCTAGATGTATATTTTTGTGGCACCTCCATGTAAAATGTATGGAAATGTCTTTGTTGGCAGAAAACACACACACACACACAGAGTGCACGTGTTCATATCTTTGTGGTATCTCTCCATTGGTTTTCTATGGGCATTATCCAAGTCCCAACTATGACACCTTTAACCCCTACCCAGCCCAAACCTTAATGCTAAGCAACTAAACAGGATACAGATGTTTTTTTGGGTGCATTCACAGATTTTTAAAAAATTTAAATCTGAATTAGTAAGAACTGGGGCGGCACAGTGGTGCAGTGGTTAGCACTGTCGCCTCACACCTCTGGGACCGGGGTTCGAATCCGGCCCAGTTCCATGTGTGTGGA
>JAODKL010000107.1:20973318-21003889 GCA_026780765.1 Petrocephalus schoutedeni
GCGGGGGGGGGCAGCAATAAGTGTTTGCATGGTGCTAAATGTGGTGCGACCAGTTCTTCATTATAAAGCAGTGATTTTATGCGCACAGATATTAAGTATTGTGCAAACTATTTAATGACTCAATAAGAAATATTGAAATGTAATTGCTTTAGCATATGTTGACAGCACGCTTACTGTATCGAAAGAAAAGCTCTAAAAATATTTTCTCGATGTATTCACAGCATCCACCTTTGGCACTAAAAATTGGTACTGCCCCTTTTCCCTTGATTTCCAGTCCAGTACCAAAGTACCAAACCAGTTGCGGTACTTATTTTGTAGTCTAGGTTATGACTTGCAAAAGTGTTTATTGTATTATTGAAAACAGCCTGCCTTGCAAACAAAAAATACAATCGCCATCTTGAGAAAGAGTAGTTACAAACTCAGAGAGCAACAATAAAGTAGAACATTTTAGAAAGCAATAATAAAGGATGCATGGACAAAACTAGAAAGCCAAGCTTTAATTGCATTCTAGTCAGAAAAATTGATTCAATGAGATCTGGATGACCTGACATGAAATCAAAAAAGTATTTCCCATTTAGAATTTCAAACAATATAATATTTTTAAAGCAAAAAGCAAGCTCAAAATTTACCCAAAATAAACTATAGCGAAACAGAACTTACATATTGACACAGTCTGTCAAAGAAGTTGATGGTATTGCTGCAAAGCGTCTCTGCGAATCACTTGATTTTCTTGACTGATGTAATTTCTATGGAATCCAGAATATTTCTGCACATTAGAAGGCGAATAGTGTTTAGTGACCAGTTCTTGTTCTGACCTCCTTCCTGCTCATTTTGTTTAATTTTCTCGCAGATATGTCTATGAGCGATTAAACAGCAAAGATGGAAATGAATATGATTGGCTCAGAAAGCACATGCAGAGCTCATGCAAAGGGACAGGCTAACTTGCATGCCTACTAGATAATCTTAGAAAGGAACAATCATTAAAATTGCTGAGCTAGGTTTTGTTTCCTATGATAGAGTAAGACCAAGATTTTAAAGTTCTGTAACTGTATTACAAAATAATGTAAATACCTTATGTGCACGACATGCAATGTTGATATTAATGTCACCCAGCCCTATAATATATTATAATAGCCATTTTTGAATTTAGCACAGATCAGCCCGCCACACATTGTGGTGATGTCATTCTGTGCCGGTACCAGTTTTTCCTGCCAGTGGCCATTGACTTTGGTACAGTTTTGAAGGAAAATTTGGTTCCTGTTACAGAGTCCACAAACATCTCATGGCCCCACAACCCATGTCACCCCACAATCTTCTGCCTGACGCGTATAAGACTTGTTCATTGCATACATCAGTGAACCAAGGGCACCGTCCAGCCTTGCTCTACATCAATATCTAGGCCTCTGAGTAGAGCCTATGGACCGTAGCCCTCCACCTGCAGGGGGTGTTCAGGGCACCTGAGGAGAGGAAAGAATTAATGTTGGGGGGGGGTTAAGCCATCGCGGCAACCACGGTACCAACAAATGACCCACTGTTCTGTTAAACATGTTCAATGACAAGCTGACACAAAATTCCACAGGGCTCGGACTAGGCGGTACCAGAACAAAATGCCTTGGTGTCCACGCCTCTCTGGACCGTAGCACTTCGGAGACGGCCAAAAACAAAACACGCGGCAAACAGCAGCCGGCCTTTCAGCTGGTTTTTATGCAATATTTCCTGGACTGAAGACCATATTTCATATTTAGCACTAAGGGGTATTAGTCTGGAAGTTCCCTGAAAACCTGGTCTGTGTTGGCTGAGTGCACACAAGTGAGGGCAGAGGAGCTCTGGATTCGTATTGCATGCACATGCCTCCTGACTCCGGTCTGCATTTCATTTCTAAACTCACACGCAATTCGTACTGTATTATTTAGAGCTTTACAGCTTGCATTCAGATTTTCATTGTATGCACCGAGCTGAGCATTCCACACCAATTCTTTCTTGATAGTTACTGTTATTTCCTTTACATTTCAGTGTTATACTCAGTAGCTTGCTTAACTACCTTTGGTTAATGTGTGGTTTTGTCATGTCCTGCCCTGCCTGACCCTCCGGGTTCATCCTTGGCGAGGCCTGAACGAGCCACGCCTGCTAAAACAGCAGGGTCACCCACAACCTTTAAGTCACAAGCTGCAATGTCAATGTCAGTGTACTTGATGCATGTAAGATGGCACCCTCTCATGTATTGTCCTGTGAAATTTCACATTCAGACAATCCTGGCATATGTCCTGTTAATTCTGTATTCGCGGAATTAGAAATAGCAAATATCAAAAGTCACAGTGAGTTTTAGTGGTGCCATCAAAGCCTGGACATAACTAAACCGTTTGGAAGGATCACTACCAACCTTGTGTGCTTGAAGATATTGGTTAAGCAATTAACAACTTAAAATGTAAGTAAAAAAAAGCCGCTCATAAGACAGCCATAATCTTTAAATCATTAATTACTACAGGTCACCTGTACCTGTGACCATTTACACAGAGCTGCACATCGCAGCTCTAAACTGATCTGGGGGGTGGGGGGTGGTATTCTGCTGGTTCAAATCAGATGCCAAACTCAGACTCCAGGAGAGTTTATATATCGGCAAATTGCCAAATGTGACTCATTCATTTTTGTTCAGCTTAAAATGGTAGTTTAATTCCAACCAGAGAGTCAGAGTCCTGAGTTGGAATCGCTCTTGTAAACACCAACATGGAAAACACACATGTCCACAGCTACAACTATATCTATTTATATCTATCTATATCTAAAGTGGGTAAGAACCCTATACACATAATCAGAAGGTTGTGGATTCAAATCCCAGTGCTAGGAGACCAGTGCTGGCAGGGGGTCCACAACCCCCAATTGCATCAGGGCTGCTGCAACTCTATTTGTGTCTCTCATGGAGAGCAGGTCTTAGACTGGAGTTTGAATTCTGTTCCTAAGATTGTGCAAGTTGCCTGATACAATGGGTATTGGCACTGGCATCCCATCTAAAGGCTTCCCTTCCCTGTGCTGTATGGGATATGTTACGCAGGATAAGTAGTTATGAAAGATGAGTGTATGGATGTAAGTTTACAAGTGTGTGCATAACACATTCATAAAAAGCTGGCAGTCAGACAAAATAGCAATATTATTAAAAAGTACTAAAGCGGCACTAGTGTGTAGTGCGTAGAGTTCGTTCACTTGTAAACAGCCTTCGGTCTACTTTCACTTCACCCTGATCACTCTCAGATTTTTTTAAGATGGTGCCCTTGGCATATTTTCTCTGCAGCTGAAGCCACATGTGTTTCTGATCAAACTATTTACACATGGCAGTTATAGTGCAGGATCGTGCCTGAAAGTAAATAAGCAACAACAAATGGAAGGGTGTAGCATGCATATTAAAGATGGTATAAACACCCGAGTCTTATATGCAGGTTTTTTTTTTTTAACTTTGAATGGGTGGTGGTGGTGGGGGGGGGGGGGGTATGACTCACAACCCCGCATAGAAACACCCCCTGGAGATATTTTTAAAAGGGCAGAAAAGAGCAGCGATGCTTCCATCTGTTTGAACTGAGTGTTCATGGAAATGCTGCAGTGGGATCACAGAGGGCCGGTTACCTCGTGCGGAGTTGACTTTTGTACATGTATTAACACACATTTCTGTGTGCTGTGTACCACGGCACAGCCGGCTTTGGTGGCGCGAAGGTGTAACGGCACGACTAGAGCAGTTTTTGCCAATCCGGTCCTCGGGGACCCGCACGCAGCCCACGTTTTCGCTCCTTCCTGGCTCCCACAAAACATGGACTGTCTGGCAGGGGGCCCGGAGGGAGCAAAAACATGGACCGACTCTGGGTCCCCGAGGGCCGGATTGGGACACACTAGACTAGAGGGTCAGCAGCCGGCTGCACTCAGGGGGGGCCGAGACAGGGCCAGGCATCGAGCTGCGCAGCGAGCCCCGAGCAAACATCCCAGCGGCACGTGGCCTGCATGTCGCATTGGCTATGAGGGCTCTTTAGGTTCTGCTGTTATCACGGTGAGAAGGTGGGGGTCCGCACACAGAGGGAGCAGAGACAGAGGAGGGGCTGGGGGAGTGGCCGACGGGAAGCATGGTGCACAAAGGAGGGGAACCCCCCCCCCCCAAATAAAACCAGATGCAGGAGTGGGGAGGTTCTTTTCATCTCCTGCTGCAGAACCTGATTGATGCTGCATGTTTCCTCGCTGGAGAAATGGCACAAAGCTCTGGCCTCCTGCCAGCACTCTCTGATTTTCCTTCCTCTTTCTTCACCCTCTACAAAAATAAAAAAATAGTAAAGTGATAGCAGAACTCCACAAGCGTTCAAACAGCAAAGGTTATGACAGAAGGAGGAATATTAGTGACTAGCATTCCAACTTGGGGTTAAACAGTAAGTTAATCATAAGCAGAAATGAATTCTGGGCTGTACCCGTATACACAGCTATGTTGTCTGTGCATATTTTAAGCCAATCATTCCTTGTGTTAAAAAACAAAACGTTTTTGGAACTCCTGTGAGTTTTTCTGACATTTTACTCTTATAAACTAAATAGCAGCACTTGAATCAGTGATTCACCAACAGCTTATTTTGGAAAATGAACTCCTTTGCTGTTGCAAGAGTTAATTTCTCTTGTTCTGGGACAGAAATTTAGCTGTTACTCAGAGCAAAAACACACCACTGACTCACCAATTGGAGTTTTACGTCTTTTATTGCATTTATGTGGAATATTTTCCCCCCTCAGAGCAAATTTGAAAACAACAACAAAAGCAGTCATTATTATGAGCCTGTGACCCTTTTCTCAATGAAAACACATACCAAAGCCCTTTGGCAATTAGCAGTCTCCAGGCCGTCCAGCACGGACTGCAGTCTAAATATTTTTAGCAACAACAAAAAAAACCAATAATGATCAAGGAGGAGGGAAACAAACAAAGTTAGGATTCTGACTTCAAGGCTAGGCCTCTGATGCCATTTTAATGGCAGCGGGCTGATTTGTGGTTTAATTTACAACTTGGACAAATATATAATAGGGCCAGTGGACTGAATGAAAGCTAAAGACAGAGCCTCTTAAAGAAGACGTGTTGATTTTTAGCTCACATAAGAAGTGGCATGCATTTCCCTCTTTTCTTTTCGATTGTTCACAATCTTATTCCGCAGGGGACCAGTTCTACTGATTTACTCAACGAGCTCATTTATGCACATGAGCAAAAGTGCACAGAGCATCTTTGGCAGCGTGTTGAAAGACAGGCAGAAACACACGCCCATCGGTGGGTGAGGAGAAGGCCTCCATGGTTTGGTTTGGTTTTACCCAGTTTGGCAGCCACCAATGGGAGATGCCCCACAGCCGAGGGACCACTCCACCAAGACTGAGGCCTGGGCAATTTAAACCTTCAGTCAAGCAGATCAGAAAAAGCCAGGGATCAGTTAATCCATAAGTCACCCAAATGTAGCCGCCCAAGCGCAGTGTCCACTCTTTTTCGCGTGACTGAAAATGATCAAAAAAGGGGGAATGAGAAGAAATAAAGCTTCATATTACTCTTCACTGGCAGATGAAAATCCAGCCTTGAATGATCCTCTTTTTTTCATCATGTGTGCTGAACAGTCTTATTTCAGCCTTACCTCACTATATTGAGCCTTAATTTATCATAACATTCAGCAGGGAGGCCTCTCGGAACAGGCCGGCTTTCATGTGTGAATTTGCCGATGCCCTGGGACAGCTCCAGTTACAGTGTGTAGGGCTGCGTGTGAGCGGGCGGCCTGTCTGGGGTCCAGATTCACCACTCCTTTATCAGATTCACACACGCACATACTTGTCAAAATCCTGCAACATTATTATTCTGACACCATCAGATTTGTATTTTACATATTCCGTATTCAAATTTATCTAAAGGTCTCATCAAACACACAAGCACCCACGCACACATGCAAAGAGAAACTCCCAAAAGTCAATCTTAATCAAGTATTTTTACTTACCGAATACCACTCAATCCAGATGCATGCGTTTGAATTTCTGCTGCTCTTATGGAAGTGCTTCAGAAATCATTCCTGAGCTGCTTTTTGAAGATTTTTCAACCAAAAGCAGCCACTTTTTTGCTAAATAAAAATATCTGAGTAGTTTGATTTCTCCATCTCAGCATTCTGCCAAGCCCTCACCTGCTCATGCACACTGAGAACGTCCATCGTGAGCTCAATCCATAAGGAAGTCCCTGGTTGCTGGTACGGAAAAGACACAGATTTCAACACCATTGAAACTCGGGGGAACACTAGACTTTGCACCTGCTGTAAATTACCACAATTCCAGGTAGAATGAGACCATTGGAGACATTGCACCTGCTGTAGACTACCACAATTCCAGGCAGAATGGGTCCACTGGAGACTGTACCTGCAGTAGACCACCACAATTCTAGGTAGAATGGGATCACTGGAAACATTGCATCTGCTGTAGACTACCACATTTCCAGGTAGGATGGTACCATTGGATGAGTTTAGTGAAAACCTGTTGTAGAACCTTGTTTCTAAAGGACATTTCTTAGTCTACATGTTGATGAACTGGATTCAAAAGCCCAGTGGCTCCCCAAAGAACATATCAAACCCAAAAATTGTCCCTTTTCACAGTCTATGCAGTCATGCATTATTTAACTAACTGCAAATTAAATTAGAGCTCTACTTACTGTGGATATTTCTATTCAAATGTCTGTTTCTACCAGAAAATAACTGCATCTCCCAACAGAGTTTGTAGACAGATGGTAATCTTAGCCTGGGCTCTGTTGAACCAGTATTTGAATGCATTCACTAATGGAGACTTCTAGGCACTTATGTAAGTCGCTCTAGCTAAGGGCGTTTGCCAAATGCTGTAAAGGTAAATTTAACGTAAATGTTTTCCTCCGTGCAATTTTGATAAAGCCTGACTCTCTGTAAAAGAAACAGACTACGGTAATATATACCAGAAACTGCACAAAGGTATAAAGAGAGCACCAAAAAGAGAGAGATTTATACATTTATAATTGGCCTCTCCATTCAGTTTTAACGAATCACCAACTCCCAAACAGATTAAAAAAAAAACAATAAAAGATCACTTCTGGATAATAATAAAGACAGACAGCCGGTCGGGGCCCCCGGTTCATTAATGCGCCCCCCCCCCCCTTGCTGACCATTAGAGGGTGGGATCTCAGGCGTCAGCCAGCAGACACACTCTCAGTGAGAGCCCAAGCAGACCCCAGCAGGAGATGGGGCCACGACAGGCAGGGAGGCAGCGAGTGGCAGAGGTGTTGGGTTTGGGGCTCCTGACGAAAGTGTCATTAGCCCTAACAAGCAGTCCAGCCTTGGTTGGACCTGGGGCTGGGTTATTGTGAAGCAGGAGACAGTGGCATTGCAAAACCCACAGAGCGCTGCCCTGCACTTTATGTAAGGCACCATTTGCTCTGTTCTGGTTTGCAAACTGGAGAAGTGGACTGTCCAGAACATTAACCTTTAAGGTGAGACTCCAGTTGTCTCAGCACAGACCCTCCAGCCTAAACAAGCACAGCCACGTCAACTTTCAGGGGTCTGTAGAAAGAACTGGACACTCATAGATGTGTTTGCTACAGTCGTCAGATCTCCAATTCTAATCGACGGCAAAGGTACCCATGCCTGTGTATCAGTGACGTGCAGTGAGATTTCTGGCAGGTGAGGCACTGGCTCTTTCAGAACAAAAAAAAATAATAATCCCATGGGCTCACACGCGCCCCCTTCAGTGAGGCAGAGGTACTGTCTGCCTCACCTCCTGCTTTTATGCTGCTGTTGTATATCGGATCAGCAAGACTGCATTACTTATACACATACGTGAAATACATGAGCTATTCTATGGAAAGTGCGGACATATAGGTGTGTGCAAACATGACATTGGTGACATAAGGTGAGAAAGCAGAAGGCACGCGCTTGGCGCAGTCAGTGAAGGAGCGCATGCTGGGAGGTGAGGCTCCACTCCATCTGAGCGGGAACTATGCAAATCCAGCAATTTTGGTTTAAATGATTGGAATCATACAAAATTACATTTATAGCACAGAGCAGGAGACAAATATTAATTTTACTTTATCACTATTTGTTTTTTACTTCTCAGCCTCACCTGCCTCCCCTGACCGCACATCCCTGCTGTGTATTGTGTTCAATTCCCACTTCCTACCATACTTATGTGGGTTTTATTGCTTGAGGAAAAAAGAAAACTGGAGAAGAAATCAGGCTTTACATTCCTTTTGAACAGTTTTGCTGATGGCACCTCTGTCATAGGAGAATTCACGACCAAGAGACCAAAAAAATACCTACAATCTTTGTCGACGAACCTAAAAGATAGTATATGACCTTAGGGAGTATTCTATTCCTGACCACCAAAAGAAAAAAAACTTACCTGGCTGAAAAAATGAACCAAGAGCAAGTCTGACGATGAGCTCATTCCGCGGCCGCTGCTGCTCGATATTTCACATGAGCCATGCCTGAGAATAAAAAGCGTCCATGTATCCCTTTAAAACCTCAGCCAAGAAGCCTGAGGATCAGTGAACGTTGCTACTTGAACGCCAACAGGATCTCTGTCGTTTCTCTATTTCAGAAGCAATCTCCCGACAAACTAGCGGACTGATTTCAGTGCCAGACAGCACCACGTAGACAGGGCGGCCACCAACCTACTTATCAAGGATGCAGCACACAAGAAGAGGGTATTACCACCAGAATGAACCCTAACTGCGGCCTTCGAGTTAAAGCTCACCAGACCTGGTACAGAGAGGTGGGTTTCCGGGGTATTTGTATGACCATGCTCTGCCTAGCATCTGGACAAGCGATCTTGCCTCCAGCATGCTGAAAAACGGAACACAATAGCGAAATAAACACACATTGTTTCAGTTGATGCGGAAAAAAAAAGCATAAAAAACTGAGCTCACATCTACTTTTTTTCCGGTTATTTAATTGACCACTAAAAGCTTTGTTGCTTCCACGTCTGGGAGAGAACTTCAATGCATCTCAGCTGCCTGCCTAAGTCTCCCACTTCCAGGAGTAGGAGACGGATGGCACGCTTAACAGTCGGCCCACTTCAAAGGACAGGTTACAACCCACCACTTACAGTCGCCTGACTTGCCAATTTTTTTTTTTTTTATGTGGGCTTGGAACGGCAAACTCCTTTTGATTAGAAACCACCCCCAGCAAATCCTGGACCTGCTTGTGTTCTAGTACCAATGCCCTTCCTCCAGACTGAAAATGCCTAAATGACCTCTCACCCACGTTCAAGGAGGTCCCAAATACCGTGCTACTTTACAGATGTGCCTTGAAAAAGACACACGTAATACGCAGAAAATTGCTTTTGTCTGTCTTCATGTGGAAAGCTATGATCTGAGGATTTTTTTTATCCATTTACTTTTTCAGCCCACAGTCTTAGTCCAAGTCTTCCATAAGATTAATTTTATTTATTATGGGTCTCATGTAAATTATAGAATGGTAAGTTGGTAACCAATCCATCTTCCATCTGCTTAACCAGGTCAAGGTCACGAGGGGCATCTGGAGTGTATCCCAGGCTGCACAGGGCACAGACCTGAGGTCCAGCACAGACAGGATGCCAGCCTATTGCAGACTGCACACAAACTCACATACTAGGGCAATGTAAGCATACTTACAGATTGTCATAAAGCCTATTATATTAAAAATTTGAGTTAAATACAATGGTTGGTAATAATGAACGCACACAGTACTTTGTGATGTCCATGAAAACATTGCGTGGCTGTGGCGATTCGTCAGTTTGAGGTACAGTACAATACTGTATGTAGTTACTTTTATTATTATTGCATTATTATGTAATGCACAACTTTCATATGCAACGAGCGAAGGTTGAATTTGATACCGCAACCCCTTAGGTAGAGAGGAACAGTGCTACAAACTGAGCCATCACACAGCCATCGGTATGGACGGATCCTCCTGAAACCCATGTGGATTACAAAAGACCCTCTTAAAACACACAATTTGGTTTCCCAATAACGAAACAGAATCTGCTCACTGCAATGGAATGCAATCCCGTACATCCATAGTTTCCATCTGTCATCATTGCACAGCATACTTTTTCTCCCCCGTCTGTCACAAACAGCCGTGCCCTTTGCTAGTCATGGAGACCCCTGAAGGCTTTAACCACTTGCCTGGCTCATTACAGTAAGCTTTGACCTCTTCCGTTTTTTTTTTTTTCCACCACATTTTCCCAGCACAGCCTCTGCAGCTACTGACTTTTTCCTGGCAGTGAGCTCAGGAGCTAAGCCTGCAGAATGGAGCTGGGGAAGAGCGATTAAAACACACGTCATCAGAATCCGTCTCAGCCTTCCAGAAACACCTTGAGACCCACCTGTTCCCGAAACACCTCACCGCTAGCCCTTCAGTCGCTGTGCTGCTGTGAGATCCCTCCAGCCAGCCTATCCTGAATGCTCTTAACTTTGCACATTGTTTTTAATTAGAATAGCTCTCTTAGGAGCTCCTATAGGCTATGTTTGTATGTAGCGTGTAGCTCCAGTTCCTATGATTTCTTACATTTGTTACTGGTCATTGGAAGCTCAGGATAGCTGTAGTCATGCACGCATGCTTGCGATGTTTTTCTGCCTCACTTGTACGCCACTTGCGATCAAGGTGTCTGAAAATATAAATGCAACGTAAATGTAACAAACTCTTGGTCATTAGGAAGCAGACATTCAAATGTAGCAAAAAAAAGTATCTTTAAAATACTCAGCTTACAGTAAAAGACTATGGAGGGGGTTAACCCCCCCCCCCCACCCCACACACACACACACACACACTAAAGCCACTCTGAAACCTCAGCCAGGCAGAGCTGGTATCTGAAACATATGGGCCAAGTTCATCCCTCAGTGAAGGAGGTGGAGAATCTGCCTTCTTAATCAGAGCCGTGCACATGCCGGACTGGACTTCAGAAGAGGCCTTACCTTCATCTCAACTTAATGCAGAACAAAATGCATCAGTGACAGCCTCACACACCAGACTGAGCAGACCTGAGCAGATCCCAAGCTCCCTTAGTCCACTCAGTGCTACGTTCGGCAGAGCAACATCCACAACAAGATGATCCAACACCACATCAATTCAATACACATTATACACAATAATAAAAAGCATCAAACAGAACTGCACACATGAGATGCTCTCAGCAAAGATTTTGCTTTATATATGTATATCTATATTTGATTTCTCAGTGACAGAGCTGACTGCCAACTGACACAGATGACACCATATAAAACAAAATAGTACACAAACATTTTTTTTAAAACTTGAAACCACACAGAATACCATTTCAAACATGAGTCTCCTATTTTTGGTTGTTTCAGACAGAACTCCATTATATCCAAACCTTTAAAATATCTAATGGAGTTGATAAAATCGTCATATTTTTTATTTCACAGCATAGTCGTACTGAGTAGCCTTTTTATTGTTGCAAAGAGTTATATCAATGCTAATCAAATAATACATTTTTAAACCGTATTGTTTTATTTAGTTTTGATTTAGAAGAGCTGCAATGCACCTGATTCAATATTATTTCATGAATTTGCCAAAAAATAAAAAAACAGAGCTTACCACTGCATGAGAGGTATTCCGTCTTTTCTGAAACCAGGAAGTGAGGCAGGGCTCCTTAGGATAGTGGATCCTTTTTATCCCCAATTAAATTGTTTCTGTAGAAATCTGACAGAGTTGACAAAACTCTGGGACACAACTTTAAAAGGGCAAAGATGATTATAATAGTAAAATTTTACACCTATTTTATCAATAGGTATTATATATTTATATAATATATATATTATATATTTATATTATATATTTGTTTTTGTTTAGACAAGTTAAAAGTTGTGAATTCTTCTATAACAAGGGTGTTTTCTGTCAGAGGGCAAGCTTGTTTAAAAAAAGAAAAATCAAATCAATAATTATGCAAATCTTATTGATTTCATACATGTTAAATAAAAAAGTTCACCAAAAAAAAATTTAACCTGTATGTCAATATATAATATTTTACATTTTTTTTGGTAGGACATGATTTGGCCAAATTCTGAGTATATATGTGTGTATGTATAAAATCTGACATACAACCATTATTAATAAAAGTACAAAGTGCAACCCAAGTTATGCTAAACCATTATGACAGAAAAGCCAAAGACTGATTTTAAAAATTTTAATATATATTGCATGTCTCTTAAACACTGTTTACATACAACATCACAAGTATTGCTTTAAAAATGCTTGACACTTCATTGTGCCAGGCTAAAAGATGTGGCCAAACAAGTGATGAGAATGTCTGACCTGTAAATTATATTAAAATACATTCCTAGGGAACCAAGCACCAGCATACTATCATCACTGGTAAGTGTTTCTGCTTAAGGGTTAAACAGGGTTGATACTGACTGCAGCTCGGGATTCTCTTGCGACGTCTGTAATTAGGGGCTCCAACAGCCCACCAGCCAAGTATCCACAGTTTCAAAAACAAGAAGTTATGGTACTTTCTTTGGATCATAGCCTGGCAGGTTAGCAGCTGTTTCAGCCAAGTAGTGGGTTGAGGTTCCTTTAAGGCAGCCGTGAGAATAGCCTTACTGGTCAGGCCTTGGAAAGTGCCTCAGCCTGCTGGACTCTCTACGCACAGGTGGATTCACCCTGTGAGTCTGTGGCCGAGCAGTGCACTGCTAAGCAGCATCCCTCAATCTGCACTCCGAACCCATCTTCAGCCCTGCTTGAACAAGTCATCTTGCTTATTCACGTCGATCATATAAGTGCCATTTCCTGTATGACAATTAGACAACCAAAACACACACTTGCCATTAACAGGAACATTGTGAGGAAAAAATGGATTAAGGATTCTGAGAAAACGCTAATTATTTCTAATAACCTGCAACATTCGTAGGTCGAAACATTTGTTCAGGGTTGAATGCAAGGGATAACAATGCTTTTTTAGGCAAACATCAAACAAACATAGGAGGTCCTGAATTGCAAACTGTAAAGGTTTAAGGGCGTCTGCCAAATGCTGTAAATGTAACCAAGTGGCTCCACCCAGTGGTGAAAAGAAAGACAGCAAGGAACATCAAATCTACAGAAAACCAAACGGGTGCTACAATTGTGTACTCAGGGGTGAATTCATTAAAAGGTAAAATAACTTCTTTAAATCTTAAAAAAAAAAAAAAAAAACACCACATGCCAGTGAGTATACAAATATTGCCTTGCTTCCTAACAGGCTAAGCCACACCACAAAGGGACCTTTGCATATCTGTCACCTAGGATGTAACCACTGCCACTATAACTGATCAGTGTGTTCTTATTTAAAGGAAAGTTTTTCTGAGGAGTTATACTATCTGGTTTAAAAATACCATGTTTTTTTTTTTTTATTAAAAACAACTCATAGCTGTATTAATAATTTGCCCTCTGGGCACTGACCTATTCTTCTAAAGGAATTTAGTACATGTTAAACCCACAAACGTAAAAATATAAAGTCAGAAACAAGTATCCCAGAAGGCCTCAGCACTGGAGGGAATGACAGCCAAACCAAGGCCCACACTTGTCTTCCAACAGCTTATGCGTCAATATCCAGCTCTCTGCTTTCCAACCTCACTCTGCATTTGTCCAGCGAGCTGCAGCCCGGGGTCCATGAGCATGGGCAGTCAGAAGTCACTGAGGATGCTGATGTCTGCAAACTCATTTCGGTAGCGGTGGGCATACAGGCCAAGCAGGAAGGCCCACTTCAGGGAAATGAAGCTCCACACGGACGATAAGTAGAAACTCCTGACGTCAATAACAGCTGAATCACATTCAGAGAAAAATGGGGGGAAAAACTTCAGTGAAACCAAGGAGACAGTAGATGAGAGCAATCTAACATACAAGAAAAGACTAAGGAGTTTAATAATCACTTTCAGTACAGTCAAACCTCCCTTATCCAGGCCGAATGGGACCAAGGGGTGCCCGTAAGTGAGAAATGCTCGTAACTTAGAACATGAACAGCGCAGTACAACGTACATGTGTACACATACAAACTACATGATATGTATGAGGTCTAAGGCTTATAACAGGATGTTATTTCAGTCTGAGCTAGCGAATCATCCCGTTTTATTCTTACAGTATATATTTTATATAATTTATAAGTATACAGTTTATTCTTGACGAATGTCTCCGTATGCGACAATCGTCACTTCCGTCTCACAAAGTGAAAAGCCAACCGCAAGATGTCTCAGGAGCTCTGCTCACTTTTTGATCATCAAATTTGTTGTTGTGTTTTCGTTTTCTCTGCACTTAGGTAAGTTCGCTTTGGGTTGCGTTTGGAAGCTCAGTTTTGTTTATTGTTTTCGCTATAGTCACTCCTGTGTCCTTCTGCTCTGGGTTTATTTGTTCTGTGTCCATGGCATGTCAATAAAAACAGAAAAATATATTAAGAAAAACCCTTATCCAGGTGCGTTCCCTTGTCCATCTCCACCTATCCTTCCCTTACTCCACGTCCCCTTTCCCTTTCACTCTGTTACGCCCCAACCCTAGACTGGGGCTCCTAACAGCTGCTGGTTGTGTAAAATTAATTTGCATATGCACGTGCCTAGAGCTGCCCGGTAGAGGGAGGTGTCCGTATATTGGAGGCCCGGATAAGGGAGGTTTGACTGTATTCTGTTTCTTGTAAGCAGACAGTGTTCAATATTGAAGGCATGCCATTATATTGCTAAGAAATTATCAATGTGTGGGTCTTTTGTGGGGGTGGTTGATCAAGATCTTTACTACATGGAAATGATTAATAAATGTAAACTTTGCTGTAAACATTCCAGAAAGTGAAAATGAAACTGAACAAAGGATATAGAAGATATTGATATAGACAATGGTGGGCAGGTTTCTCCTAATCAGCTAACTGCTATCTAGCAAACTTTTTCCATTAGCATATTAGCTTTTCCAATGACTTTGAACAGCCACGCTGTTGGCTGACTATTTGTAAACACAAGACGTAATTGGTTGACAGATTGTTGGATTTATGGTAGTCTGGACTAAATGTAAGTGAACAAAGGTAAAGCCCATTTAAACTGGGGTACCCTGAACTAAACAGAGAACAGGGGCCTGTATCACGAAGCTGGATTTCTGGCTTAGGCAGGTACCTTATACTACAGGTCCCCAACTTTAAATGGACTTTAAGTCTGTTCACTTTCATTTAGGCCAGAAAGCCTTAAATCCAACAAGTAATCCAGCTAAAAAAGAAATCCTGCTTTGTAATATAGGCCATTGGTTGTATTTTCTGGGTTCCAATTGATAGAGCTATAGACTAATAAAAATCTCAGACCCTCCTTCCCATTTTTAGGTAAATGGCACCATGTTTGCTTTATAAGCAGCTTCACCAAGGGCAAAATGTCTGCATGGGCCAATTGCAAAATAGGGCTTTTCAGACACAAACACTTTTCTCACAAATGGAATACCACAAAAAGAAAATTTCACAGCGAATTTATTCCAGAGACAGATGGGACTTCATTGTTAGACAGTTTAAAATGTTAGCTCTCTATGTATGGTTTTAAGGGTGCCAGAGCCAACAATCAAACCAAAGCTAAATTCAGATAATAAAAGTTAGCAGTTACCAGTTATTGTTAGTTTCCACTAAATTTTTAGAGGTGTATTGGTTTAGCATTACTGAATTAAACTTAGGAGTTAACAGAGTAGCGGTTATTGAAACTAAATTTAGCTAACATGTCGGGGGGGGGGGGGGGGGGGGCAAGAGCAGGAAAGGTGTAATGCAGGATCACACAGCATGATTCTGACTTCCCGGGTAGGGCCTAACAGATTCATTGTGTTCCATTCAAGTACGTTCAGATCACAAAAATTTCAGTTTTCCCTGTGGCACTGAAATTGCAGTGAACCGTGAACCCAAAACCAAGGTTTGTACCAAACCTTGAATTTTGTGTAAGGTTTCATCCGTATATCCAGGAAATTTTTAATAGAATATTAAAATTAATTTTGCAGGCCATAAATTGTTTTGTGGGGCAGATGTGGCCAACAGGCCTTGAGTCTGACACGTGGTCTGTAAAGAGAACAAATGCAATGTGAAAGGATTGCAAGTGAGAGGATGAAGCACAGCCATCTGAGGGAGACTTACACTGCTTCTGCATGACGGCGACGGAGAGGAAGGTGAAGAAGGCAATCACAGCCAATAAAGAGAAGAGGGCACTGATGAAGAGGAAGAACTTCAGCCCCTTCAGCCAAGTGCGCCAGAAGTCCTGCAGGTACATGATGTGGGTGACGAGGGCCCAGAGAGCCAGCACGCCTAGGGAAAGGCACAGACATGGGACTCCATGATGTGGGTGACTAGGGCCCAGCGAGCCAGCACGCCTAGGGAAAGGCACAGACATGGGACTCCATGATGTGGGTGACAAGGGCCCAGCGAGCCAGCACGCCTAGGGAAAGGCACAAACATGGGACTCCATGATGTGGGTGACAAGGGCCCAGAGAGCCAGCACGCCTAGGGAAAGGCACAGACATGGGACTCCATGATGTGGGTGACAAGGGCCCAGAGAGCCAGCACACAGCAATATGAGCAGCACTGTTTCGCAGTTTAGCCAATTCTGCTTAGACGCAAATTACCATAAACCATGACTGTTCAGTCAGAAGTTGTAAGCATATTCTATCCACATATCTTCAACAGGGCCAATCCCAGACAGCACAGGGCAGGTAAAGACTGCAGATGCCCCCCTACACACACACACACAATTAAACCACAAGCAATTTAGTGGCACCAATCAGCCTAAGTGCGTGTCTTCGGACTGCGGGAGAAAACCCACAGGAGGCTGTGCGGCCATTGCGCCACTCTGCCACCTGCATAATACTAGTACAAGGTCTCAAGCACCTAAAATAATTACCAAAGAAAAGGAGAAAGTCCTGCCCACCAACATCAAACCTCACACCTTGGGGCCTCCTAGATTAACTGAGTTATACTTTAACTATTTCAAAAGATTTTCCAAATCAACACATTCCTTGTGCCAACGTACACAATACACCCGGCTTTACATATTAAATCAAATAAATCTCAGGCATTCTTCGTTGTTAGTGAAATAATACATTGGTACTTTCTTTTAACCCAAGAGGAACTGATGCTGGTAGATTATAAAACAGAATCACTGAACAAAGGTACATGTTGACATATTACTTTTCCACTTCCAGACAAGGATAAACAAAAAAACCGAAATCAAAAGTAAACGACGCCGTGGAAAGTACCTGGCGATGAAGCCGCGCTGCTCTCCGTACGAAGCGGCCGCCCTCAGCCCAGGCGGCCGCGGGTTAAACTACCGAAAACAGTTTCGCAACCTCACCACCTTACATTCCCCTTCAATGTCATTTCATCACAATTAGACTAAGTATTACGCTTCTCTATTTTTAGCCACAATATCCAGAGCATGCAATTAATTAGCTGTCCGTCTGCATAAACTAGCTGCCAAGTTAGCTAGCCGGCTAGCGTTAGCCAGGTCCTGCTAGTTAGCAGTAGCTCCAATTAGGCGCCCGGCCTGAAGCAGAGCGTTAATTAACGAGTCCGACGTGGCACCGCGGCTGGATGTATTCACTGTAGCGACCTCGGCACGCAAATAAAGCGAATGAAAAGGCCGGTGTTCCGGCCGCCGTCGCGGCGGGTGATGTACCTGACAAGCCGCCCATAGCCGCCGTCCATGGCTGTCCGTAGGCGATGTTCCACACGAAAAAGGCGGAGAGGCCCGCTACGGTGCCGAACGCCGCGTAGCCCACGCTGATGTACGTCTTGTTGTACCCCATCGGGCCCCAGAATCCGGGGGGGTCAATTAACGGGTCCGAATCCCCGCCTGAGCGCTTGCCAGCGCCGATAGCGACGGCTAACCCGGGGGTGGGGGCAGCGCCTCCCCGCCGCCGCCGCTGCTATAGCCGAGGTGCCGTCAGGCTGTCCGGGCCGCTGACTAGGTAACCCTCTGCAGCGGTAAGCCGCTAACGAGCTGCGTTTAACGCCCACTGGGTGTTAAAGCAGGACAAAGATGCGGCGCTCGCCAAGACCCGGAGCGCGCTGGCAGCGAGCGACCAAGGGCCTTTGCGACAAAATGCGGGAGATTTCACTTGGTTTTGTAAGAAAGGAGAGCTCCAGAGCAACTTCTGCAAAGCTTACTTTTCTTTTCAAAAAATATAGCGGCTATCTGCACCCCACAGACTCCCTGAGGATGACAAAAACTGTATCCAGTATCCGCCCAGGATCCACCCTGAGCCGATTCAGTATGACTAACTATCGGGGTAACAACAAAGGAGACAATCCAAAAGTGATCTTTCGTTATACAAAAACTGATCTGCAGATATGTTTTTCAGTCTTGACTACATGGCTTTATATTGTCCTCTTAAAATGTTTTTCATGTATTTAGGAAAAATTGGATTTTATGATAAATGTGTTATAACAATAAAGTAGTTTTGTTTGTATTAAAGTCATTCCATTTTAATTCCGCAAATTTCCAAATAAGTTCTTCCTTCTCTATTTTTGATTCTGATTACATGTTATGGAGCCACTTGGAGAAGGCAGTGTATCCCAAAGGGAATTGTAAAAAAAAAAATAAAAAATTCTGAGCTTGGTAAAGGCTATTGCTGGCCTAATGCTTAGGGAAAATGCACTTGTGATTGAATGGTCGCTGGTTCGATTCCCGTACAGCAAGGTACCACTGAGGTACCCTGAGTAAGGCACTGCTCCCTGGGTGCTGAATTAGCTGCCCACTGCTATGTCACATATGGGTTAAATGCAGAGGACACATTTCGTTATTGCGCAGTGGTGTGTCAATGACTATTAATTACCTTCATTTGTTGAATTAAAATGTGAAGACCCCATTTGGTGTTGCAAAGAAAGGTACAGTGGAATGCTGCAGTATGTTAAACCAATACTTTTTAAATAATACAGAAATGCAATGCCTATAATATGTATTAGCCGCATATACTCCAGTCTAATTGTTTTATTCCCTCAAATTATATTAAGTACCATTACATACCTGTATACAGTACATTTAAAAATGTAACATGCTCTGCAAAACTGACTCAAAAGACTTGGGCAACTAAACTCTGTGAAAACACGATCCTTCTCAGTACAGCCATACATATTAAAAGGCTGTGCATTTTGTTTATTTCATTTGATAGTGAGGCTCGCGTAGAAAGAATCTCTGGTGCGGTAAATAGACGGTGTGCTAAATCAGAACCTTATCCTTCTTTCCACAGGATGTCAGCTTCCTCCAATCAGAGACAAGCAGGAAGCTGGTGGGGGGGCTGATGCTGACCGCAGTCACAATTTCTGTTTCTAGATCATGACAGACAACCCCATACTCGCGTGCTACTCGCAGCCAGCAGACAAAGAAGAACTCAGGTCTTAATATTAGGAAGTCTTAATAATAACTTGGTAAGTTGCCACTTTCCGTTTTAGAACTGATGAGTTTCAAGAAAATGTCAAAATATTGTATATAAAGGCAATTCATGTGGTTCATACAGTTTTTTTTTTGCTTGACTTGGAAAAAAACTAGCCCTGTGATAATGAAATACTATAATGTAATTGTTAGCCAGCCTGATGATTTTGGCCAAGGATTTGTAGGTCAAAATACAATGACAAGAAAAATAAATAATTGGTAATGATGAAGAGTTCTGCAATTAAAAAAACTACATATACTTTAGACGTAATATAGATGAGTACATCTAGATATCTTTAAAATAAAAAGTTTCTTAACTGAAATGTTTAATAGCATGGGTAGATAGAAGTAGATTTTTCCTTTAGTTAGTAGAGTATGTTCTCTGTGGCACATTACTACAGATGAGGATACTACAGACTTTGCATATTGTTTTATTTTTGTACTGCGATGTTTTTGAACCAGATGCTGCATATGTTACAGCATTGTAACTAGTGAAGCTAGTTATTACATTCTGTAGGTTAATGTGTAGACGATGAGATAGAGTGTTTCTTATTTTCAAAGCAAGGAAAGACATGTGATGTCTGTAATTGTGATGAAAGACATATACGCAAAACCATGCCATTGCTGTTGTGTTGGTATGGCTGTAAATGGTATCATCCAGATAAGAGCTTATGCCATCTGCCTAACCTAATTAAGAAACAACCCATAGCACTCTTTGGTGGGTACCGTGGCCAAACTCTCAAAACGAACCTCCCTTGTTTTGGATTCTAAACGTGCCTCTGTTAGTCTGATCCGTACTAATTTCTAGTAATATCGCCAACGGGACCTAGAAAAACCTAAAAGTCAAACCAAGAAAAGTCCTGCTGATCAAAATGCTTGCTGAAGATTAGATGTGAGCACATTATCTTTTGTATTACCAAAAAATCCAAAGGTGAAATTGATCTTCTTTACAGGGATTATCAGAATAAAGGTGAAAGGTTATGTAGGAGGGGGCTGCCCAGAAATGCTGGGTCAGGAGTTCCCATCCAGGGTTGCTCTTAATTGATTATATGGCGGGGGAGTACAGAGTGACACTGCTCAGAGGACAGGTGGGTAGGTGGAGGGGAAACACAACCCTAGACTCTTCTTTCCAGTCTTTCTTGCTTCTCAGATCTCTGTGTTGTGTAGTTCTGTCTACTAAAGTCTGCCCTTAATCAATGTCTCTATCTTTCTGGTCCTTTTGTATTTAATTCAGGTATATTCATCATGATTCTTTGACTTAAGTACATAAAATATAAATACTGCCAAAGCCTGCAGTTCATGGATCTGCAATAATTAGGACTGCCCATTAGAATTCTGATAATGCTGCTCATGACAATATGAATTATAATGGTGGCTTTAGAAGGGAGAGCAGGGTATGTTACTGATTTGTGTGTTTAGTGGTAGTTGACAGGTAGCGATTTTTATCTGGCCTGTAGTCATGCTGAATCTTCTTGGAACTCTCAGTCCGGCATCAAGCCTTGTGTGGTAGCGTGAGACTGGGCTCTTTTTTCCCAAAATGTTTTACTGTTTGGTTTCTCTTCTCAAGCATAGTTTCAGAATGCTTTGTAAATGCAGACCTGTGCCACCGCAAACCGGCCGCACACAAAACGCTTTCTTTTTTTCCATCCCCTCCCGGTAGCTCTGATAAATGTGAGCAGGAAATGAAAATTTAGAAAGGAATGAGAGCATGGACAGAGTGAAACGGAGGGAAGGAACTGCAGGAATCTGGGACGGGGTTCGACGGATGGCGCGGGTGTGTCGGGAGCGGGCGACGGTGTCAGAGAGACGCGAAGAATGGGATGAACCACAGAGAATACTGGCAGCGATCACGTCCCATAAGGGCGGAAAAGCAGGAAGCCTGCCTCCCGCCCCAGAGGAGACAGGGGAACACCACGCCCGTGCACGCACACACACACAATGCGGACAAAATCAGACAGATGTTCTCATTTCTACTCATGGCACAAATATGACAAAGATTGACTGGCGCTAAAGAAATCGCGGTAGCAAATCTCACAAAATGTGACGGGTTAATCGAGCATAAAACCTAACTGTTGCCGAATGATGGAACGCTTAATTTAATAGCTGGCATTTTCATCGCGCTGTCAAATCACAGTAATGAAAACTTCACATCATCCTGTGAACTACGGTGCAGTGAAAAGGACAGGCAGAAAGGAAGAGGGAAGCTCTCATTTCAGATAGGGAATCCATTCATATAAATGGTCTCTAGGTAGTGCTGGGTGTCCTCCGTAACCTGGAATATTGTGAGGGCTCTTAGTGCTTCTGGCATCACCTGAGAATTGCACCCTACAGCAGGTTTCATCCTGCGATCCAGAGTCATGCAGCTAGGCTAACTGGCATCTCTGAATTGCCCAGAGAATGAGGATGACTGTGTGAGAGTGTGTGAATGTACGTGCCCAGCGATGGACACATGGGATAAGCTCCTGCTGATAAGTGGTTAGAAAATGGATGAAGGGATGTGAATGGATGGATGGCACCAGCTAGTCCCAATGGTAGAGAAAAGAAAATATAAAAAAAACCCACAATACCTAGACTCCCTTTAAAGCAGGGATTCCTCTCCAGGTCTGACAGTGATTGGCCTCTGCAAAGTATTATGCAAGAACAAACTGGGGATCTCACATCTTACTGGTGGATCTTGTCAAAACTGCCAAAGGTTTAGCACCATATTGAGCATCTGCCAAGCAGCCCTGCAGACAACAGGGCACTTCATAAGAGGACACCAGCACGGGGGGGTGGAGCTTATCCCAGGAAGGACAGAGAGCCACCCAGAAAAGGCAGCTGATAAGTGACCTCGCCGCCTCAGTTAAAACGCAGGCTGTGACTCCGTTATTATCCCCGCATGGATCAGATTCCTTATTTAGGTCATTAGTTGGTTGTTAGGGGATTTGTTAGCGCTGGACTAGTCTTCGTGTGTCAGTGGTGGAAGTGGGCGGGGCACCTAAAACAACATGTGACAAAAAATAATGGACAGAGGGGGAAGATGGAGACGGGGAGAAGGAACCCTGACAACAATATTCAGACAGAGACGGGCAACAAAACGTCAACAAGAAACGTAGATAAGGGTAGAGCTAAAATAAGACACAGGATGTGATAAGACAATGTCGAGGTAGACGCAGAAACAATGGGGGGGGTCTTGGAGCTGCTACTACGTGGGGCAGGCTCAGAGACAGAGAAGGAGGGGGGAAGTCGCCAAATAAAACGATAAACTGGTTTTGCGAACCGGGTTGGAAAGGCCATCTGGCAAAATTTAACGTGGGGGGCGCGCTATGTAACAAGAGGACCGATTTGTAATCCCAGAGCGGCACCGTTTTGGCTCAGGAAGGGTAGTGTTCCTCAGCAAACAATGCACAAGGTCTTAACATCACTTACGTAGCATTTGGAGGGGAGTTATGACATTACGACAGCAGCTATGGGAGTGAATTAGAGCCCTGCCTCAAAATTCCAGTGTCTGCACCCCTGTCCTTTCACTGAACTCCAAATATATTGACATAAGGCCTCTGGAGGACAAAGCAAATTCCCGCGTGCGCCGGTGTTCCTGAAAATGTGCAGCCGGAAACACTCGCTCTCGTCATTTTTATTCTTCCTGTGCTTTTCCTCAGTCAATCCATCACCTATGTGCTCTCCAGAAAGCCTCCTGCCGTCCAGCCTTCCCAAAGAGAGAAGAGCGTCTGAAGGCAATGTAAGTCTCCAGGCACGTGTTAAGAAAAGCAGATCTGTGAATAACAGCACAGTGAGTGCTGGCATGACTACGGTATAGGTGCCATGTGTATTAGAAGGTGGTCTTCATGGTACTCTGGCACTGGAGAGGGAGAAGGCTAGCATTCATGAATTTAAAGTACAGTTTCTTTGTCACAGAGCACAAGCCTACACACTGGAGACATTACCAGCTGTAACTTTCTGCAGGTGATTTATTGATGCAGATGTTTACTAAAATACCGAAACAGCCCCTAATGCAAAATACTCCGTTTTATTGACATGAGTTCTAATTGCCATTGAATAACTTGGCAAACGGAAGAAGACATTATGGCTTGCAAATAAGGGGTCTGTAACACTATACTGAACGTTTGAAAACCTTTCTAACCACTACTACTGAACATACAAATACGTCCTACACCACTTCTGTTTGATCGACTAATTGTTCGACTGATGTTTTGTACACACTTTCATGAAATATTTGTGTTCTGTCGGTTCATAGTTTACATGTGACGACCACAGTTCACTATCTAGCTGCCGAAAAAACCCCGTTCCAGGCCTTCACAGACATCTGCCACGCTGCCGATAAGTTATCGTGCTCGCCACTGGCATAAATTCTCCAAAGGTCTTAAAGAACCAGTTCAGCGGCACGTCAGTTCTGTGGTGAGATGACCCTACAGATATAATGTGACGCGGGGTCTCATGCCGACTACGGATGCAGTTGGGTGTCATTCGTTATACTAGTCAATTTTTTCCACTTATAAAACAAATACATTTAAGTATTGATTCGTGTTAAGTTAGACCTGCACTTCAAGAAATTCCGCCCGAGCGGTTCAGCCTAATTTGGTGCCGGCTGTGAGACTGACGCTCCTCTCTCCTGCCCTTAAACGCAGGCTTGTTTTACGAGTCTCGCTACCTTGAACAGCATATTTTCGTGGTGTGCTTTCTATCGCTGATTGATTTACTGTCAGTAAAAGCATGCACAACGAGTACAAATTGCACCGATTACCCTTCAAGATCACAAGATGTAGGACATCAGGGGGCCAGGTTCAATGGGGCCCGACGTGAGCGAAATGTACCTGTCAGGAACAGCGACGCTTGCTTCCTCCCCGCGTCCAGCTTAGTCCTTGGCCCAAGTTCACTGATAACGAAAGGGAAATAATTTAGATTACGGCGGCTTTATATTGTAAATGTTTTTAAATAAGTACACGCTTTCGTGTAGTCATTCCAGTATCAAATCTGGTACAAAGCATATGAATTAGTAAGTCAATAAGCATCAACAACAACAACATCAACAATAATAATAATAATAATAATAATAATAAATTCTGTTGAAACTCGAGTCAATGGAATTTTAGCGCCTAGACTGATCTTAAGGATCTAATGAAAATACCGGTGTGGGGTTATAACATCATAATGAGTGATTATGAGAGCGATCGTAACATCACGATGAGCGAAGCGCACATAACGAAGGAGCGCGTACTTCGGGAGCGAGCAGGGCGGGGAAGTGGGCCGGCGTTGCGCCGCGAAGGGGGCAGAGGCGAGGCGAGGCGGGGCGGTGTGAGGACGCCGCGGCTGGGGGACGGAGCACTTCTGGCTCGGCAGCGTGCGAGCGCAGGGGGCGACGCCAGCGCTTCTAGCGGAATGCTGCGAGCTCCGCGGCCGCACCGCGTCCCTCATCCTCCGGCCAGGGGCTGAGGCGCGTCGCTGGCACAGTCGCACCTTTCTTGGCTTAATTCGGATGAAGGAAAAAAGATGCATCTGTTCAGGAGTTACAATTATCGTGTGTTCCCGGAGCGCTGTTCATGGGAAACGCCGTACGTTCGTGGAATCAGCTGGGTATGGTCATTATTATTATGATTATGATTATTATAGGAAGTTTGTTTGATATGCCATCAATCATGTAACTAATGTTATCAATTAAGGTAAATGTAAAAATATCATATTTGTGTTGATAGTATATTAATATTCAGAGAGACGCCTGATTCAGAGTGAACGCCTGTCAACTTCTATATGCTGCTATTAGACTAGTGACAGTCCTTATGAGAGGAGAGCAGCGCACCATTACCATCGGAGACCGACACAGCTCTCTTGGACCGGAGAGGGTTTCCAATAGCAGCGAAGAATGAGCTTCCCAAATATGAGCCTAGTATCACACAAGTTCAGATTTGAATATTACTTTGTGCCTTTTTGACGTGTTTCATATCACTCGTAATGCAATGAGATTTTCTGGTTCAGTACCTTAGAAAGAACTGAACTTTTGACTGCGAAAGGCATTTTCTGCTAGACAAAGTTAATAAGACAGCAAAATGTGAATTGTACCTCTATGACAAATGTAGCAAGATGACAGATATTTCACTTGCACTGAATTTTATTCCCTTAGAACCAGGCCAGTTGAATAGAGTCTAATAATTTCACAGGTTGTCTGCAGTTTGCAGGTTTGCGCTTTATAAATGAATTTAACTTATTTTGTCGGTGGTAAATGATTTTGGACGTAACTGTCCGTTGAAATGTTTAATAATATACTTCGCGTATGGTGAGTGGCCAGTGCTGGAGAGCTGAGCTTGGCTACATCACACTTGTAAGTTTGCCGGCATCCTCTGCCTTACTGTATGAAAAAAGAGGCTGTGTGGGCTATTGTCTTGGTGTGGGTGTGGGACGGCGGAAAGTAACATTAAGGAGCCATTGATGTTAATTTTGAAGTTATTAATAGCACATTGTTTGTTCACAATAAGTGGTAAACCATAAGCTGACTTCAAATTCCTGTATTTTTCTTTTGAACACACACTGTAAAGCGACTTCATAGTTGGAGGAACCTCTGTTTTCCCCTTGTGATGGAGAAATTGTGACTAGCTGCATCGGGAACAAGACACGGCGGGTGTGGGGGGGGGGGGTTGTACATTAATTCCAGTTTTTAATGGTGTGTGACATAGGCTTCATTCCTTTAAACAATGTAAACAAATTAGCTAATGATAACCACGCATGTTATCAGGCTAAAACAGAATCCTCAGCCAGATAAGGATAATTGGAAAAAAAGGAGAGGTGGATGCCGGTAGGGAAGCTTGTATCTGAAATCTGACCACGGCATCTCCTATTTGTGAAAACTGTTGCTTTAAAGATACTAATAGGAGTATAGGCAAGGTACTAGAACATATCCACATGTGAGCTGAGTATCCCAGATACTAAGTCAAATTAAAGGCAGAGCAGCAAACAGCGACCTGTTCAGAAGACGGAGAGGATGTCGGGTGACGCATTCTGTAGCCTGGTCAGGTGCATCACCAGGCAAACACCTTGTGGCAGCCTAGAGAAAGGCACACGCCATTCTGGAGAGCAACTCTGTCTGGTCCTGTTATGTGTTTCTTTAAGAGATTCAGCCAGAGCGGCGTGGAACAAATCGGTCTCAATGGGAACCTCTCACAGCGCTCAACAGCAGATTCGACATCCTGGCTGAAGTCAAGCGCTCAAAGCGAGAGAACGGGGCCAGAATGTTCGACGGGGCTTTTGGCGCTGCTGCAGTTCTGTTTGAGGAGCTTCCGATAAATCCTCCGCGGTGCCTGCAAATCCGTCCGTCTTTTGCTTTGAGCTGAGGCAGGGGCCGCGACTTTTGTCATTCCCGGCACTGGTGGCCCTTGCCTTGTGATTTTGCTGCCTGTGTGTTCTCTCACCGCCCAAGGAACGCACGGCACGTGCGACGTATGAGCCCGGGATCAGCGGAGGCGAGCTGAAGCAACCCATTTCAGGAGCACAGGGGCGAAGTCACATTCCATTCTGTTGTCCAGTAGCAGTGTGAGATGTTGAGAAGGAAAAAAAAAGATACGTAGCTCTGAGTGAACATTGCGTGCCTGAAGCGTACTCCTGGAGGAAAAACAGGACTAACTCGAGGGCTGTAGATGGGGCCCTGAGTGTGATTCTGCTTTAATGCATAGACACAAGTGGCTGAGAGTCAGACGGGCCTGAATCTCAGCTGAGACCGTGCGTGTTGGGGAAGTAAGGAGGTTTTTTTTTTTTTTTTATTGCAGGCGGCTAAACAATCCAGGATAATGTTCCTGTAGGACAGCATGTGACGGAGCCAGTTGTATGGTTTCCTCGGTGCAGTTTACTTTGTCAACAGAGCAGGAGGGTGTGGAGAGTGCTGCAGCTGCAGGAAGGTGGCCAGAAGGCTACCGTGGAGCCGGCCCACGTACACTTAGCAAAGCCCTTCCCTGTAAATGTCACCCCACTGTTTTTTCCAAAGGAACATCCGTCTCTTTAAAAAGCCTAGCCGGGGCAGAGACCTTTCTGTCTCCAGCAAACAAATTTCTGCTTTGATCGGTTTGAGCCCGATTGTTCGACAACAGCCCAGACAATCGGCACTCTAAGAGCTGACTTCCACCCGAGTAGATGTTCTCTCCGAAGCTACTGGTGTGTCGGATTGTTGTGCACCTTACAACACAGCGTATGGACACTTTGCGTAAACCTTTGGGTTTGTCAGATGAAGCCATCCAGGCTTCACACGGGAACCTTCAAAGACAGTTGTTATGTACTGTAAGTTGTCATGGGCTGATGTCATGCGGCAGGTGGCCGGGGAGAATAAACGGGAGAGGTGCCATTGGATCAGGAACGCGGTGCGACAGTGCCGGTGCGTGGTTGTGCGCCGGACCAAAAATGGCTCTTGTGCTCCATGATAAGGCTGCGCTCAAGTCTCAAACCGGCCTGCTGCATGCAGACTGATAGTAACAGGACTTGCATCTAAATCTCCAAGGCGGCTACGATCGGTCAGCCCCCTGAAGTAGTTCTTCTTTGCTTCTTACACCTTTAATGCTCGTTTGTTTTAGTTACTTCTAAGTTTCTCCAATTCATCAAGGAAGTATAGCCCTTCAGCTTATTAATTCAGCCAGCGTCTTTGTTCTCCGATTGCTGTGAGCCTTGCTTCCCGCTAGGGAACACAGAGCGGCTTCTTTCCTTTGCCGGAACGTTGACTCGGCCGGAGCGGAGTAGAGCAGGCTCGACGCAGCACTGAATCAGTCTTGCCGTATATGCTGTGCTTGTTGAGAATGACAAATATTCTGCTGTCATATTCTTTCCCAGTAGTGGGTTGGCTGTGGACACACCCTTGTTTTGAAAAGGGAACTCGTTCGGAGACGTGACGTACAAGAGGAAGCTGAGCATTCTAATGCAAATTGAACAGATCCTACATACCACCGGAGCCTGAAGGTGACACAGAGCCAAAGCATACGGGCACCTACTGTGTCTTAGCCGACAATGTTTGGGTGCATACATAATTCCAAAATTACAATAGCAGCCAACCTGAACTCACCCGACAGGATTTATATTTGCACTATGGGCTGTGACAGCAAGTTGAGCTTGTTCTAGGTAAATTCCTTGGAGGTAAATTTAATTTAAATTTCATCCATTAAGGCTACATGCATTCAGGCAAAGCATGGTGGCTGCAGAATGAGGCCGTATTGCATTAAGGGTGACCAGACTGAGTGTGGCGGTGCGCATTTCTGACGGCTGATGGATTTGTCGGGTCACGGTTCAAAATGCATCTGTGATCAGATGGTGGGTGTGAATCTTTGCAGTGATGCTGAAAATCTCTCTCTCTCTCTCTCGCTCTCTCTTCCCTCTCCGCAGACACCGCTGCCAGAAGGCTTGGAAGCACAAGACACCATGAAGCAGGTATGATGTCTCCCGCTGGATGCTCAGACAGCCTGATTTATCAGAAGTGACTTCCGGAATGGTTCCAAGGGAAGAAAATGCTGCTCCTATAATTTAATGGGGGAGGGTGATTAGGGGTCATGGAATGTTAGGCATAAGCCTCATAAGAAGGTTAATGTAGCTGCTCGTCTATAACCTTATGCCGTTATTTATGGGCATCTTTGCACTAGAGCCGATATCTGGAAGACCTGTGAACTTTTGGGATTGAGATTGTAAGTAATCACGCCTCACTTGGGTCAAACCTACCTTAGCATACTCCTGGGACCTGTTTGCACGTCAACCCACCCCTTCACCCCTACAATCCATGACTGACATAGCAAACCTGGATGTGTACATTAGGGACGAAGGGTCGCTAAGTGGGCACAGCCTTGAGGTTTTTCGCGGTTCTCCAGATGCTGTGGATTAAACCTCCGGCCCCTCGGTCGTGACGCTGGCTTGACAAACTTAAGGGAAGACATTTGACTTAAATGTGACTTAAACACTTAAATTTGACAGTCAGTACAAATGGTTACTTACTTAAAATGATGCATAGAAATATGTGGATCATTTTAAGCACGTAACCATTTTAACTGACTGTTAAATAAAGTTAAATCTTCTCACCCTTCTTTTTAAAATGCTGGTTGTGGTGGCTTAGAAACCAAGAGCTGACATTACTGCTTCCATCCCTAGCTTCAGAGATTTCAGATTCCTGTTTTATGACTTTTGGATCCAGAATTATGCCTAGAAATGACTTGCTTGCACTTTCCTTTCTTAAGAAAAGCGTAATGAAGTTAATATGCCTAGACGTGTTTGGATATTGGATATGCACAATGTCCCCCAGTGATATGGATTCAGGCAGGAAAGGGAGACCACTAACCCGGCCTGCTACCAGAATCCCAGCGTTTCGTGGGAAGTGAGGTCTGCCCGCAAACCATGAGGCTTCCCCAGCTCACAGACCATGTTTTTTTTTTTTCTTTTTTTTACTTGTTTGTTACTGACTGTTGGCTCCCTGCGTTTGTGTTTTGCACCCTATATAATTGCTGTGACTGTTTTCATTATATCCTTCTCAGCAGCTTTTGCATGGTTTAAAAAGCTTATTTCTGGCAGGCCTGGCTAGCCTAGGCTCGGTCCCAAGGCGTCTAGAGGGCACTCCGGTGTCCTCATTAAAAAAAAAAACAAGAACCCTCCAGTGCTTTGCCCCACTGCGTTATCTCTGTTAGTTCAACAGTTTCCCTGGAGGAGTAAGGCTCGCCTCGATAAGAGGGTCCAAGAGGGTGGAAAGTAAGCCCACGTTCACTGATGAAGGCGGACGCTGTTGGCCCAGCTCCTGTTGGGCCGCGGACGCTCACGGCCGAAACCACATGATGCGCCCACTCTGCACCCATGCGCGCTGCACATGCACGGCACGCCGGCCCGGAATGGCCCACTTTGACCTGACACCTTTTCTCATAAGATCCGGGCTCAGTGGAACAGGCCACTTTTTAAAAAGCTACTTTTATAGGTATGACCTGGGAGAAGAGGAAGGAGAGAGCATACAGTAATTTAAACTCTGACTTTACGTGGGGGGTCACATTGAAGGAGTACATTTAATTTGCTTGAAGTTGGCCCTGGAATGCACTTTACTTCTGAAGTGTTTAGTTCCCCGCATGATGCTGTGTTTTTTGGGAGAGTAAATCACAGGCTCAGAGAGGGCCTGTGTGGCTCAGAGAGGGCCTGTGTGGCTCAGAGAGGGCCTGTGTGGCTCAGAGAGGGCCTGTGTGGCTCAGAGAGGGCCTG
>JAODKL010000107.1:21003989-21103772 GCA_026780765.1 Petrocephalus schoutedeni
GTGGCTCAGAGAGGGCCTGTGTGGCTCAGAGAGGGCCGGCGGGGCTCAGAGAGGGCCGGCGTGGCTCAGAGAGGGCCGGCGGGGCTCATAGAGGGCCGGCGTGGGTCAGAGAGGGCCTGTGTGGCTCAGAGAGGGCCAGCGGGGCTTAGAGAGGGCCTGTGTGGCTCAGAGAGGGCCGGCGTGACTCAGAGAGGGCCAGCGTGGGTCAGAGAGGACGAGCGGGGCTCAAAGAGGGCCGGCGTGGGTCAGAGGGGGCCGGCGTGGGTTAGAGAGGGCCCTTGTGGCACCTTCACTGTATTAATATGTAATACAGTATATTTTTGGTTGCAGAAAGTATGGCACTACTTACTAAATCTGCCCTTCTTTTTTTTTACTATGCATATATATATATATATTTATGTATATAAAACACTGTTTGTCTTTTGAGACCTGAGAGCCTTCTTTTCATCTGTGATCAGAGCTGGGCTTCAGCATGTAGCTGTCCCAGAGAATCAGGAAGATGTTTGCTCCAAGCTTAAAAAGGTTATGGCCGAGTTTTGGGCAACTTTTTAAAATGGCGGTTAAGTAATTGGACTTAGAAACAGTGGGTTGAATGTTTAAGTATTGGGACATTACTGTGGTGTGCTTTATTGCCATATTTACAGGCCTAACCAGTGCTTTTATCCAAAGACTCAGTAAATACTCAGTGGCTGCAAATAAGAAATTTATCCCATATAAGTGTCTCCCACGCCATTTAATATGTAATAAAAATATTTGGATGTTTACAGTTATGTGGCTTTTTTTTTTAGTCCACACCAACCATTCATCTGATGTGGAACTCAGTGTGGAACTTCCTGGGTCCCATGAGAAGGTTTCTGTGGCACAGAGCATGCACCCTTTTTAGCGAAGGGCAATAAATCATGTTTATGTGTTATCCTGACATAGCGAATGGCTGCAGAACGACATTAAAAATGCTAGCATTCGAAACAATAGTGATCATTATTCCACTTGTCTGGCCTTTACTGATTCTCCATGCATAATGGAAACCACCTCTCACCGTTGGGGTAAACGGCCCACGATTCTCACCCAGCCACGGTATCACCTAAACCACAGTCTAAGCACCGCCCCCTCTGTTCTCAGGCTTAGCAGTTACCGCACTAAGTAGCAAATGCAGGTAATTCAGACTCTCAGCCAGAAAAAGAAGTACGAAAACATCCAGGATGTTGGCAACTTTGGCTCAGTGTCTTCCATCACAGAAAACCGTGGCCAAATTTGGACACTGTGCAAGTGGAAAAACAGTTATTCATTTGAAAGGGATTAAACAGGCTTTTCAGACAATCCCTGCGATGAGCTCATGGTAGGCATCCCACGCTCTGGATTAGCATGTCTTTTATGCGCACACATAAAACACATGTTTAAACAACAGGGAAGACTGGCTTCGGGAATGAATGAGGAAAACTTCCTTCTTGCGCGTAGTGGAGGGAGCTTATGCTCCGTAAAGCTCACCTAAAAGGCCGTCTGGCCTCAGCTCATGCAAATGTGAAACTGGAAGCTTCTTGCCAGCAGTAAAGGAGCAGCTTCTTTTATGTTGCTGCTGACAGTCCTGCCTGTGGAGTAATTCATCGAAGTTCATTATTAGACGCGTTAGACAAGTTAGTCAAGCAAGAGGAGACCTTCGGGCCAGTGCTGTTTGGCAGCGTCTGGCCAGCAGGACATGTAGCTGCCAGGTCTCAGCAGAGCTCTCCTGAGGAAGCCTCAGGCTGTTCCCGTGGCGATGATGGAAGGTGCCCTGACCTCTGCGTGGCCAGACGGTGCGGTCCAAGATGGCAAGAAGGTAGACAGCCAGAGGACTGCTGGGGCAATTTAGATGCTGGGAGCGTACGGTGGCAGGGTCTGGGCAGGCAATGTGGGAGAGCGGCTCACTCTTATGATTGCTGACGTCAATGCGCCGCATTCAGCATGGGCTTATGACGCATCTATGAACTGCATGGAGCTTCAGAAAAAGACGCACCGAGGCTGACCAGGGAGATGGGAGACTTCATTAAAGATGCAGTTTCCATCTGCATCCTCTTTAAGCAGCCTGCTTCTGTCTGGGGAAAATGAACTCAGATGAACTTGATCTGGCCTTCACAGCTCTGCAGTTTTTCCTATCAGTCTGCAGAGCAGAGCAGTTAATTGCAGGCCGGAGATTAATTGTGGGCGGCGCTGACGGACAGCGTGAGAATGACGGCGTAATAAAAAGAAGGGAATCCGTGGTGGTGACTGTGGTCGGGCGAAAATGGGCTGGTCTTTGCGGCCACCTCTCCGTACCATGGGAGAAAAACTGGGACCGCGAGCGAGTCTTAGCACTCAGGTTATTTGTGTGACACAGTTTTTTTTTTACAAGGAGCTCTGTGGCCTGGGCTCTGCTTCTGTAATCTGCATAAGATGGACAGAAGATGTGCTGTGCTCCAGATGTGTGAAGTTTTTGTGTAGAAGGAGGAATCGCTGCCGTGGCTCTTGTCCGTCCGCTTGGGGCGTGAGGGGGACGTGATCAGTTAGCGAACAGGTTTGTCATTTTTCCTGATGCCTGGTGTGGACCCCAAAGCTCCTTCGCCAAACACTTACTCTGCTGCCACTTTAGCCCCGAAGCGAGGTAAAAGTGAGGCTGATAGGACTTAACAAGCATGGCCGGGTCCGGCTGTGCCGGCCGGGAAGGGGACCCGAGACACGCCAGCTACACTAACCGCTATACCACTGTAACGCTTTGCTGGGGGATGCGGTGAATGGAAACAAACAGCTTTGCGAGTTACCAGTAATCTCGCAAGACAGAGAGCGTGGAAGCTTGAAGTGGGTGCTGGGTGGGAGAGAGGGAGTGCCGGGCCATCTGCTTTCCTGCATGGTCATACTTCTTCTGTCAGGCAGCCATGCACTTTGACGCCAGGCCTGGGGTGGCGCTGTAGAGCAAAGCCGCTGGTTAATGAATTGTGGTATGGGTAATTAAATAATAATTAAATTAAATAATTTTAAAAAGTCACTTGAGCCACCTATTAACGGCCCACTGTGTTTCCAAATACTCAGTGTGCCACCAAGTGCTCAGTGTGCTACCAAGTGCTCAGTGTGCTACCAAGTGCTCAGTGTGCCACCCAATGCTCATTGTAGTACCCAGTGTTCAGTGTGCCACCCAATGCTCAGTGTGCTACCAAGTGCTCAGTGTGCCACCCAATGCTCATTGTGGTAGCCAGTGTTCAGTGTGCCACCCAATGCTCAGTGTGCTACCAAGTGCTCATTGTGGTACCCAGTGCTCAATGTGCCACCCAATGCTCATTGTGGTACCCAGTGCTCAGTGTGCCACCCAATGCTCAGTGTGCCACCTAATGCTCAGTGTGCCACCCAATGCTCAGTGTGCCACCAAGTGCTCAGTGTGCCACCCAATGCTCAGTGTGCCACCCGGCACTATGCTCTTGTGCATCCTGTTATTCTTTATCTATGACAATCTATCTATGGAAATATTCAGAAATGGCCATAAAAGTCTGTTATTCATATACTTTTGTATAAGACTGGTGTCAGATGGCCATCCACTTCTTTATAGACATGCTAATTCATCTCATTCAGACATCTTAATGCAGAACGAGGTAAGATTTCCTCTGTGTGACTTGTCGTCAAAGAAAGCATATCGTTCTCATCATTTTCGTTTCTTTTGACCTGTCTTTGTAAATAACTGCCTGTTCGTCTTCTCTTTCCCTCTCAGTTCCTTTCAGATCGTATACAGAAGGCAGGCAGGGCAGTTTATAATGCTTTGATAGAGCGCAGTCCTGGTCTGATCAGGGACAGGAAGTATCACCTCAAGACATACAGGTACTGTAGCTGTTTGTTCCATCATTAATGAATTCTGCTCTCCTTTGCATGGGTTCCTGTGTAATTTTATGTTTTGATCATATTGGGGTTTCGCTGTGCTCTTTTGTGGTTTTTCCACCCACGAGTTGCATTAGATAAATGATTGATGGTTTTGTTTTGCATTCTGTGATGTCAAACACTGCTTCCGTAAATCAAAAAGTAGGGTATTTCTAGAAGTTTCAGTGGGAACTAAGGAAAGGGATGGTGCTCAGTGAAGATGTTGGAAAAAACAACACTTCCAGCAATATTTCAGCTGGTCTTTAAATAGAGACATAAAAATCAATCTTAGATCTGTCCTCTCAAAGCCCCTGAAAAGTACTGACGTTTGTGCAGTTTCAGGGTTTGTATAAGACATACACTAACTATATGGCCAAAGTTATGTGGATACCAGCTTGTCCAGCATCTAACTGGAAACCAGTGGTATTAATATGAAGTTGATCAGCCCACTGTTGCTATAATAGCCTCTGCTCTAATGGAAAGCTTCCCATTAAGAGCTGGAACATTGCTGGTGGGATGTGCTGCCATTTAGGTCAGGTATTGATGCTGGGTGATCAGGTCCCTTACTGTGAACTTGTGTGGCCGACCGCTTCTCTAATGAACCAAACGCCTTGACCTTCACTGTCACTTCACTCACAACTGACCAGGGCAACTGTAGCAGGGAAGAAATGTGGCAAAATGACTTGGTGGAAAGACACTAACATCTTCTATACAACCGCCCACTCTGCTGCTCATGTTTGCTGCAGGAGATTGTGTGACTGTGTGCATAACTATACACCTGTGTCAACAATGGGTGTGGCTTGATTAGGCAATTCCTCTAATTAATATGGGTGTCCACATACTTTTGGCCATATGTAAAATCTGCCCTGTGTGCATCTCGCCATCAGACCCTAGAAGATGTGGTTGTTGTCATGTGATGGAACATTTTACTTCCATAATGTAAACTGTGCCAAATTGGGGAAATGTGTCCGCAGCCGTAATGGGACCACCAGAGATATTCACTCTCTCAGACTTGCACTAAGGGCTGCACATCAGTGACCTGTGTTCCTGGTCAACGTTCTCCTCACTAATAGCCGCAACCCTCACTTTGGGTCTTCGTGCTCCTTCCGCTTTCCAAGATATGCCTGTATCTGGGAGCCCCGTGGAGGAAAGTTCACATTTCCACTCTCAGTTACCCTTTCGATGAGGATGTAGCTGCATCTTTCTGAACACGTAAATGTTTGTGCTGTTGTGGATATAACCAGAAGATCCAAATACCAAGCAGCAGTAGCCATAGGATCCAGATCAGTCACAGAGCCTTCTTTGGTGATTATGGTCATGCACCTCTCCCCGTGGAAAGGATGTCTTACAGGTATCAATATTTCATGCATTCCTGGTATTCCGTTAGGTTCCCTTCACTTTCTCTTTTCATGATCTTCATGTTAACATCTTGATTTTGTACTAGTCCCCAGTCCCCTCCTCGGGTAACCTCCCCAGTGTGCCGGCAATGGGCTCCTCTGCTTTAGCCATGTTCTACATATTCACATTCTCCACATCTCTTACAGACAATGTTCCACGGGAAAGGAGCTCGTGGATTGGTTGATGGCCTTAAATGGCTGTGCCCATTCACGCAACCAGGCAGTGGGAATCTGGCAGGTGCTGGTCGACGAAGGGATTCTCGTTCACGGTAAGCATGCCAGCTTCTGGTCCCAGAGCTACCGCTTCAGCACGGGACGTTTAATGAAATCGACTTAAATTTTAAATGTATATTTTGAACACGGGTGCTCTTTTCCCTTCAGTGAAGCAGGAGTTGAACTTCCATGACAGGGAATGCCAGTTCTACCGATTCCAGGAAGCGGAATTCGGTCTGAGTCAGACAAGCAATGAGAGGGATTCGGACGAGGAGCTCCAGGAAGGCCTCTCGCTATTGGTGCAGATGGGCCCTGATGCACTCCTCACCATGATATTGCGCAAATGGTAAGAGAAATGCAGCCCGTACTGCTGATTGGCCCCTCTCATGCTCACGTACTTATGCAGCCATGGCAACAGGTACATAATCTCAGAAACCTGCTCATTTGGTGATTTCAAGTAATCTTTGTGTCCTTGTTGAAGATGTGGCAGAACTGTGACATGGGTATCGATATATTTGCCAATCCCATACTTTTATCTGACGTGCTTTACAAAAGTGGAAAGACATAGAGGGCTGCCATAGAGCACAGAGTCATGACGCACAAGCTCATGAAATCCTCACACTGCCTGGCACATCCTTACACCCCATCCATCCATCCATCCATCCATCCGTCCATCCATTCATTTTTTATAACAGGTTATCTAGTGCAGGGTTGTGGCAAGCCTGCAGCCTGTCCCCAGAAGCACAGGACACAGCACAGGAAGAATAACACCAAGGCCTGGGTTGTCTGGGGACAATACCCCCCACCCCGCATGGGAAAAATCACAAAAAACCATCCCCTTTGAAAGTATACCCTCCCTCCACCATCCCAATAAATTCTGAGTAATTTCACTCATATAAGTAAATTAGGGTGGCCACTGTCTCCTATTTTATGGGTTGCCCCATATTGAAAAATAAAATGCTGTTTACCATGTGAGCCTGCGAACCATGTGAACTCCCCCCCCCCCCCCCCCCGATTTCCCCTGGGGGGGTGGCATTCCTTATTCCTTCAGCCTGAGATTGGCATCTCTACCTGCTATTCCCCTTGGAATATTTTTTACAGCTCGACCGCTGAGTGACACCTTGGATTAGATATTGGTATATCCACAAAATAATTAAATGTTTGCTCTGAATCCCATCACTCCTGCAAGCATTTATATTTATTTAGCAGATGCTTTTGTCCAATGTAACATGCAAGTAAGGCAGGTAGTATAAATAAGCTTGGCTTCATTGGCTGGGAATCAAACCCAGGTCAATTGCTTAGAAGGCTGCTATGCTAACCACTATACCACCAAGTATGCTGTGGCATGTAATTTTTCCAAGGAGAGCTCTGTGAGTTACTGGTAACAAGACATGCCAAAGCATGGGAGCTTAGTATATTTAAGTACATGGATACCAGCATGTCCAAAATCTCATTCCAAAACCAAGTTTATCAATATGAAGTTGGTCAACCCATTGTTGCTATAATAGCCTCTACTCTAATGTAAAGCGTTCCATTAAGTGCTGGAACATTGCTGGTGGGATGTGCTTCCGTCCAGGTTGGGTATTGATGCTGGGTGATCAGGTCCCTTACGCACCTCCAGCTGGGAGGGAGCAAAAATGTGTACTGTCTGGTGGGGAGCTACAAGGGAGCAAAAATGTTGACTGTCTGGCAGGGAGCTAGGAGGGAACAAAAATGTCGATTGTCTGGCAGGGAGCTAGGAGGGAGCAAAAATGTCAACTGTCTAGCAAAAATGTGACCGTCTGTGGGTCCCTGTGGACCAGTTTTGAAAACACTCCTCTAATTAATAGGGTTGTCTACATGGGATGACCTCCTGGCCACCTCTGCATGGTACTGCTTTAGCTCATTAGTAAATGTGTGTCTTATAATTTGACTGGCTAGACTCTGAGTCCCATGTTCAAACCAGTCACATCTGCAGAGCCATGTGAAGTGCTGTCCCCTTATTCCCTGTGGTGTGTGCCGCAGCCCCAACCAGAGGAGTGCAGAGGACCTGGAGGTCATCTACGAGGAGCTGCTCCACATCAAGGCCGTCGCACACCTGTCCAGCTCGGTAAGTGCGCCCCCCCCCCCCCCCCCCCCCCCCCCACCCCCCCGCCCCCCCCCCCCCCCCCCCTCGGCCGCGAAGCAGCTTCCCGCCTGCAGCCCCGTCACGGCTGCCCCCAGACTGACACGATTCCTCTGCGTCATTTCTCACCGAAGGTGCGGAAGGAGCTGGCAGCCGTGCTGGTGTTTGAATCCCATGCCAAAGCTGGCACCGTCTGTGAGTGCCACCAGAACTGTGATGTTTTAATTCATGAGTCCCCCGTTAACAGAAGGACGCTAATCCGACAGCTCCGTGCCCTGCAGTAATTAGGCCCGATTTTTGTGTCTGATCTATCTGCTTGGTCCTGTTCCAGCTGCTGTGTCTTGGTAACGATTAGAAATCCTACACTGCCTTTAATGCTGTCCCATGTCTGTTCACAGTGTTCAGCCAAGGAGACAAGGGAACGTCTTGGTATATCATCTGGAAGGGCTCTGTTAATGTAATCACACACGGGAAGGCAAGTGTCTCAGTAATCACCTGAGGAAGGCAATGGGAGCTTCTTTGGATCTCCTTCACTTCTAAAGGATATAATCTTTCTTTAGAATTATATATATATATATATATATATATATATATATATATATACACACACACACATGTTTGTAGTCCTATCATTGTGGGACTCTCCATTCATTTCCTTGGGAAAATCCCTAATCCCAGCATGACAACCTTAACCCCTACCCAGCCCTAACGTTAACCATAAGTAACCAAACAAAATACAAATCTTTTCACATTTTCACTTTTTTGATTGCGTTCGCAGATTTTTGTGGGGGCCAGAAAAATGTCTCCGCAAGCTAATAAGTAACAGGTTTTGCACATTGTGTGGACATTTGGTCCTCACCATCTCACAATGTGGGAAATATAAAAAAACTCATTGCAGTTACTGCCAGCATTTTTTCACATCTGGAGGTCTTTCGCAGGGTTTGGTCACCACCCTGCATGAAGGCGAGGACTTCGGTCAGCTGGCAGTGGTCAATGATGCGCCCCGAGCGGCCACCATCATCCTCCGGGAGGACAGCTGCCACTTCCTGCGTGTGGACAAGCAGGACTTCATACGCATCCTCAAGGTTTGCAGGCTCAGAGGCTCGTGTCGCCATTGTCCCACACACTCGTGTGAGATGTTCTGCATCCCAGCACACGGCGTCTCACGTGCATCTCCGCCGGCTTGTCTCAGGACGTCGAGGCCAACACGGTGCGCCTGGAGGAACACGGCAAGGTGGTGCTGGTACTGGAGAAGACGTCCGGAAGCGAGTCGGCCAATCAGGGAGCTTCGGGAAGCAACAAGTAAAACGACATAATGTGTCGGAGGGGGCTACTAAGTCGCTCATTCAAATAAAATACGAAGATGAATAAAATAATGAAAAGCAAATAAAATGCGAGTGATGTGGGTAAAAAGACAGGTCTCACCTGTCAGCAAACAATTTGGGGTTCCGTTAGCTGATGACAGTAACTATACTCCCGGGTGAGGTGATGTCTTTTGATGTGCCAGGATTACAGATGAATAATGTAAGGTACACTATCTTTGAGAAAAACAACATTTATAATGATTAAATAGGGGCGGAACGGTGGCAAAATGGTTAGCACTGTCGCCTTTTATCTCTGGGACTAGGATTCCATATGTGGAGTTTGCATGTGGTTTCTTCTGGGCACTCTGGTCCCCTTCCCCCCTAGTCCAGAAACCTCCTGAGATTAATTGGAGTTGCCAAATTGCCTGTAGGTTTGAGGACCTTCTGTGATGGGCTGGCATAGCATCCTGGGTTGTTCCCTTAATTAAGTATATAATGATAATTTTTTTCTTTTTTTTATTATGCAGGTACACTGTGATGTCAGGAACGCCAGAGAAGATCTTGGAACACTTGCTGGAAAGTGTGAGGCTCGACACTTATGGCAATGATACGACAGGTGCGTGCAGTGCCATCGCAAATTGTATGTCGGACAGAGGTTACACGGAACGTTGGTCTAGAACTAGATTTTACCCATGTTCTATGATTTTGAGTTGCCCAGTTGACTGTATCATTGTTACATACATTAAAAAGCGTTTGTCAAAAGTTCTACCATCTAACAGACTAGAGAGGAACAAAAAAGACAATGAAGAGTTAAATATCCTCAGTGCTGTTTTCCCATATTATTATTCTAAAAGCCGCGATCAGATGATTCAGATTCATTTGCAGTCTTCTCTACAAACCTAAGGAAACAACAATTGGTCCTGTTAGTAGGAGTTAGTCAGATTTGTGTTTTCTGTCTCCACAGATTCCTGCATAACCGACTTTCTCTTAACTCACAGAGTTTTCATGGCCTCTAGCCAGCTCTGTGATGCCCTGCAGCACCAATATCCTTTCAGTAGTACATTACGTTCAGTCCTGCTGTACTCAGAGGCTGAAAACCCCTGTCATGCTGCCTCAGACTACCAAAGCAAGCTTATTTATACAGCACAATTCAAACGCAAGGCTTTACAAAGACAGAAGAATACATAAAAAAGGCATTAAGATCACATTTAAAAGAGATTAGGATGGAGCAGAGTCAGATGGAGCTAATTCTGCTCAAAGTTGGGCTGGATAAAGGGTATTTTATGTGAGAATGTGTTTTAAAACACCCTGTTAACGCACAATCGGCAACTCGTGAGGTAATCAAGAAGCACTTAGGTCAGGATTTCACTTAAGACAGTGGGAAAACAGAGACATCTATCTCACGGCAAACATTTCCAGAGCCAGAGACACATTTGCAGGTATGTTACCTTCAGACCCACATGGTCCTTTGCTCATGTTGAGTAAGTGATGTCTGGCTCTCTGTGGGTTAGCGCTCCGTGCCTCTAATTGAAAGGTCGCCTGACGTTCCGTGATTGGCCTAGTACAGTGTACAGCACTAAACCCCGAAAAGTGCTAGAGGGATGCCAGATTAATGTCTAACTCCATGACATCTCAGTGTCAAGCACCATGGGATATATGTGAAAACACAAGAATTTCCATGTATATAAGATATTATTCATACACACACTTAAAGAATCTTACACTCATGCTCATTTTCAGTGGATGCGCAGTAGAGCTAATTCTGTGCACGTATTTGGTGTCTGGGGCCTGCAGTACTGCGGCATTACCACGGCACGCACACACTCCTTAACTGTGGCCCTACCTACCATGCAGAGCCCTCCGAAGGCTCCGAGCTGGAGAAGGCTGCTTACTCCCTCAACAGGAAGCAGAAGATCATTCGCCTGGTGAGCCAGTGGGCGCTGCTGTACGGCCAGATCCTCAGAGAAGACCCTCACGTTCTGCAGTTCCTAGAGGTGAGAGGAGGTCAGGAGCAAAGGTCTTAACTGGCGGTCTGCCCTTATATTTGCTCAATTATTTGCAGTCACTTTTATTGCATATGGTTTACAGGTGGGGGAACTGTAACCATATGTTCATACATTTTGAGTTAAAGCTTGTCTACTTACAGTCCCAGCAGTGTTTCCTGGGGGACGTGTAGGGCATGGGGGGGTGTAAGTCAATCACATGCTCTCATACACACGCACGGTCTGTCACATGGTCACATACTGTCAGCACTGCAAGTCTTTGGAACGAGGGAGGAAACTGGAGGGAGATTCCGTGGAAGTACAAGGAAAACAAAACTCCACACACCCTGAACTTGGACGGTACCTATTTAACGGGTCATTGAGGCATGTAGTCCAGTGGTCCACCTCCTGGTGATCTGCAGGCAAAAACCCAGGTGGTTAAGTACAGTGACTTGGATCCTGTTGTCCAGACGTTCTGGGCGCGCTCTCTGACCTCTCGCCTAACGCCCCCCCCCACCCCCACAGAAGCTGAAGGCGGAGGTGATGGGTGACTCCCGGCTCTTGAGCATGCTGAAGGAGCAGCTGCGTGACCGGCGGCGGACCCGTGCGTGAGTGACCAATCACAGGACACCAGAGGTGGAAAGTTTAGGTCCAGAAAATACAAATCCAGACCAAAGTTTTGTTTCAACCAACCAGCTGAGCACTCTGTGACTCTGACTTTTTATACTCAGCTGGTTGGTTGAAACTAAATCTTGGTCTGGATTTGTACTTTCTGGACCTGAACTTTCCACACTGCAGGACAATTTAACATAGCTGAAGCTGTAATAAAGCATGGAGAAGTAGTCAGAAAGCATTGCCTTGTAAGATGCTTGTCACTGGAAATAAAATCAACTATGTATTTTTTCAATTTCCCTTTCAGACTTGACAATGGATACCAAACATTGTCAAAGGTTGGTAAACATTTGTTGTTTGTCCTTTTAATCCCTTTTACAAAACAGATAATAAATGGGGAAGCCGTTAACCCTTATTGTTCATTGTGGATAATTATTGAAGCCAGCTGAAATGTAGAAAAGTAGTTGTTCCAGGAATGTGGTAGTTGAAATCCAAGAATCTGAATGGATGATTCAGCAAGGATGGTATTTATCAAATCATGTGACCTAAATCAGTGTTTCACAAGCCAGTCTTTGGGAACCCCCAGACAGTCCACATTCCTGTGCTGGGAGAGAGCAAAAACATGGACTGTCTGGGGGTCCCTGAAGACCAGGTCAAGGAACACTGACCCAAAATGAATCTGGGACCCAAACTAAATACTGTAATTTTAGAAAATAAGTAATATTTTTAGATTTAATGCATTTTAAATCACTCTTCGGATTACTTTCTGTGGTTAGAAGCATCATATATGTGTTCTTCACTGCGATATCTTGGATTTGCTGTCTTTTGGTGTATAGCTGTATAAAAGCTGTATATACTTTTTTCAGTGTACCCTATTCTACCTTTTTTCCCTGGCAGTTCAACCAGCAGTTTGACTGGTTCTCCAATCATGAGGAGCCTGTAGGACGAATTCAGCCAATGAAAGCACACGATAAAGGTGTGACTCACCTCACCTATCTGCCTTCTCTCTGGTGCTGGTGCTTACACACCTACCAGCATTTCCAGAGTGAACATCTGGATATCTAAGTCGTATTTCGAATCAGTGTTTTTGGTCGCAAAAACGTGACCTTGTGGCAACTGACTCTAGCCCTTTTTACCCTTTATAGTGCTGTATGAAATCTTCCGTCCAGATCATAACTGCATCACCTTGATGCTCCCAGTCAACAGCACTGTTCAGGACATTATGTCGTCCTTGGTCAGTCCCAGTGGAGACCATATCCTGGTGAAGATGAATTCTGCGGGAGGTAGGAAATATCTCCAGTAATACTGGAGGGTGTAGAGTAATACTGACTTGTCGTGACATGTATGAAAGTTAGGGGGCATTAGTTTTCCAGAAGCTGGTGAGTGGTACATTTTTAATTGTTGGGTGTATCTTAAAGCACTGTACTCTGCTCCAGTGATTTAGCATTGTATCCTATAGAAAAAACAAGTTATGATATTAAACACAATTAATGAATGGTCCTACTTGCTTGACTACACATGACCATGCAGCATGCTTAGTGCAGGTGTGTATCTCAGACAGGGTTCAGCTCAAACTGGATGCCACTGCAGTCTTCACCTCACTGGGCGTCAATGAAAGGTTGTTCCTCTGCACCTCTTCTCAGGTGGACCAACTGGTGGGCCTGACTTTTGCTTCTAGCATTTATACTGCAGATGTTTCTTGCTTTACGATGCATTGACTTATGATATTTTGACTGTACGTTGGTGCAATAACGATGCACATTCAGTAGTGAATTTTGATCTGTTCCCGGGCTATTGATGTAGCATGTGATAGTTCCTATTGGTGCTGGCTGCACTCACGAAACCATGCTTCCAGTCTCTAGTGCCATCACGAGTGTAAAAATCTTACGCAGTATTTACCAGTGTATCGTACCGTGTTTTTTTTCCGTTTAACCAAATAAACTTGATTTACTTTTCAGTTACTGGTATTTCATTACAGTAGTTTTATTTACTTAGTCAGTGGCAATAGTTATTTATTTTTACATATGTCATATTCATATTTGACTCACAACATTTTCCACTTACGATGGATTAATTGAAATGTAACTCCATCGTAAGTCGAGGAGCACCTGTAGTGGAATTCAGACATTTTGTAATTAATTCTATGGAGGTGAACACATAAAGATTTGTCAAAGGTTACTGTTGAAAGTGCCATTTGTCTGTTGTACGATAATCAAATCAGAACTTCAAAACATTCAGAAACATTTAAGATGGTCGGTAATTACAGATACAGAATAGATGCATCCTTCAATAGTCACACCACCTCCTGCCCATAAATGTTTTTCAGAGAAGTTTAATGAACTTTTATTTAACAGCCTACAGTTTACTAAAATTGCAATGCACAGTTAAAAATAAGTTTTTACTTATGCAAAAATGTTCTGAGGGCAGAATGAAAAATTATTGGTTCAGAGAGATCACTCCACCAGAATAATGGTAGAGGAGATCGGTCAGGCAACTAGTGGAGACAGGACATCTGATCGATTGGTCTGAAATCTGGCACAAGATCTGACTGGTTATCTCTCTGAACCAATCATTTTTCATTCTCCCCTCAGAATGTGTTTGTGTAGACAAAACTCCCATGAGCTACACAGTTGCAGTCCTTAATTAGTTAATTGCAGTTTCAAAATGTAGGCACAGTGGTGAAATGACGATTAAACAGAAAAAGATTTCTGTTGGAATAAGAGTGATAGTCTGTGCAAAAAGCATCCCACTTGAGATAAATGAGACGCTGACTCAGATCCTGCCCTTGACAGACGCCACTTAAGGAGCAGCTTGGCTGGGAGCAGGGCACCATGGACTCCCTCGAGCAAATGAGCTCCAAGGATATCGCCGGCCAGCTTAGTGACTACGACTGGGAGTTGTTTGGTGCCGTACATGAGGTGGGTGGGTCCAGGCAGATACAAAGGGCAGGCAGGCGCCAGTGGGGGGGGGACAGGGGGGGTCATAGCAGTGACTCACATCACATGAGGCACCAGAGGCATGTGCTCACTGGAACTCAGGATCAGATAATCTTCAGATACTGATGTGACACAATGACACAGGTTGCAGCCAACAAGTCTGTGAAATGTTCTTCTTTATAATTACCTCCCGCCTGTACTGTCATATAAAATGGACTTGGGTGGCAGTAGACAGTGGTGTCCCTCTCTCTGCATTTCCCCTCGGCTGTACAGGAAGTGACCTGCATCTTCTGTCCTCAGGTGGAGCTGGTCTACTATGTTTTCGGCAGACACCGGTTCCCATCTGCCACCACTGCCAACCTGGAGCGCTTTGTCAGGCGCTTCAACGAGGTCCAGAACTGGGTGGCGACTGAGCTGTGCCTCTGTGCTGACCTGCAGAAGCGGGCCCTACTGCTGAAGAAGTTCATCAAGATAGCCATAGTGTGAGTATCTTTGGCTCACCCTGTCAGGGCCAAAAGCAGCCATCACTAAAAGTAGCTATCAAGAAAAGCAGCTATCCCCAGAATTATCTATCACCTAATGCAGCCAGTAAGAAAAGCAGCTATCCCCAAAATTATCTATCACCTAATATAGCCACCAAGAAAAGCAGTCATCCCCAGAATTATCTGTCACCTAATGTAGCGACCAAGAAAAGTAGCTATCCCCAAAATGATCTATCACCTAATGTAGCTGAGTCATAAAAAGTGTGGTACAGGTTAAAGTAAATGTTTTAAGTCAATGCAGTGGCTTTAGATATTCCTCTTTGCATGGTGGATGCCTCTTGATTGTCCTACAACAGCCTGAAGGAACAGAAGAACCTCAACTCCTTCTTTGCAGTGATGTTCGGGCTCAGTAACAGTGCAGTTCAGAGGCTGACTAAGACATGGGAGGTAAGGGTTGGGGGCCGGGGGGGTGTGGGGGGGGGTGGTTATCCTGTGTGTTTCACAGTCACAGCTTTGGATGCTGTACATAATGCCTAGATGTGTCTGTGTTGTCCACATAACACCCACACTTTACTGTATGAGTGGCATGCTATCTTTGAGGTTGCGCTCTGGGTATTTTTTGGTGACCTCAGTTCAGACTGTGCAAAGGCAGCTATTTAACATGCCGATCAGGTTTAGAGGGGAGTCAAACTGAGGCCTGTGTAGGTTTCCAACAGCCCAGACACAGACCCTGACAAACAGTCTTGTTCACAGAGAGTGCCGAGCAAGACCAGAAGGATCTATTGTGCTAATGAAAGATTAATGGTAAGCCATGTTCACAAATAATAAATGCAGCTCTTAGTACAGCTCCTGCCAAATAGTAATTCCTTTGTGTTTCGCCTTTGGGATTTAAATAGAAGTGTGGTTAAAATGCTATTTTGTAGTAAATTTGAATATTTTTTAAGTATTTACAGATGTATTATAGCTGTGTGCGTTTGTTTCAGGATCCATCCCGGAATCACAGAGCATACCGGCTCGCTGTAGCCAAGCTGAATCCCCCCTACATCCCCTTCATGCCTCTTCTGCTAAAAGGTACCAAGGCTCAGGCGACCCAAGCACATCGTGGAGCAAACCACAGCTAGCTAACATATATACAGATAGTCCCCGAGTTACGATGGTTCAACTTACGATTTTTCTATCTTACGACAACCATAGCGATACGACAAAATTGTAAAACGATTTCACGTGGCAGGCAAATGTAGCAGCGTAAGCGGTACGATAAGTTGGGATACTGCCGGGATGTATGCGCCTCCCACCTTGCGAGATGCCGCACTCTCGCCAGCGATCGTCAGAGCTCAATTGTCTTGGTGTTAGGGCCATGTATTTTTTCTGTGTTTTGGGTCTTTCAAAGCTACTCTCGACTAACGATATTTTCAAGTTATGATGGGGGTCATCGGAACGCATCTCCATCATAAGTCGGGGACTACCTATATTACAAGATAATTATATAGCCCTGAATTTAAATAAAAATTTGTATGTAGCAATATTTACACTTGACCCTGCCATATCGCGGGGGTTAGGAACGCCCCCCCCCCCCCCCCCCCCCCCCGCAAACTGGAAAATCCTCGTAGAATCTTTGTTTCCTTGGCAAGTGAAGCAGAAAAGATATGAGAAACGTCACATACAAAGATCACTGCGAGATATCACATGAGAGGCTACCGCAAACATGCTTGGTGTCTTCCAAACCAGCACGGTACATGCACTTAGTGCATTTATGAGTTACTAAACTTTTTGTGTGTCATCTGCCAACCTTCCAAAAACTAAAAAATCTGCACTTCCGACTGCACTATTAATGAGATGGCATGGAGGCAGTACTGCCTCACGCCACCAGGGCAGGGGATCTGAGCCCCATCTGTGCCCTGTCTGCCTACAATTTACACATGGCTTTCCTCTGAGAAAATTGGTTTTCTTATGCAATCCAAAGACATGCAGTTATGCTGCCTGCTATTTCTAAATTGCCCATAATGAATGTCCTCGTATGTCCCGAGTTGGACTGGCATCCCGTCCAACAAGATGTACCTCCTGTACTACTTCCTGAACCATGTCATCTCAATAGACTCCCAATTCAATCAAAGTATTGTGTCTAATCTAAAGAATACAATTATTGTTAAAGATTTTTTCTGCAGGGGAGTGATAATATGTACATGAAGTAAAGGGGATCAGTGTAGACATCTGTGGCTTTAAACAAATGACATTTCCTTCCTGATGTGATTCTATCTATGGAATCAGATTGGGGCAACATTCCTTTATTTAAAAGAATACTACAATGTGATACAGAAATTGAAAAAAAAATGTTTCATTTAGATGATGTCTTTGATCAACAGTTGTTGCTTAAACCTATTCAGAATTTAGAACCTCCTGAGAAAATGTGTTCAAAAAAATCCAGTGAGGCATTTTAAGATTTTATCTACTATGCCAGATTTTATGTAAATTGTATGAACTGTAAATGGTGGCTGTGTACGGCCATATCGTCATCTCTCTTTCATTTTCATAGACATGACTTTCATCCATGAAGGAAACAAGAACTACACTGAAAACTTGGTCAATTTTGAGAAAATGGTAACTTACTGCCTAAAATTTATCCATAGGTGATACTTGTCTGAATCATGTTAGGCTTGCATCCAGTATTTGCAGGAGAGTTGCATGAATATTAAGTAACCAAAAAAATAATAATAATAGTAACAGATTATTAAGTTTTTTGGTATATTAATTTTATGTAACTTCAATATTTTCTTAGTTATTTGTAATTTGTAACTGATGTGGAAAGTAGGTTGCAAAGTAGTTAGACACAAAGCCAGGTGAGAGAAAGAACAGCTCTTAAGGTTGTTATTTTAATGGAGGCTCATGGGTAGTATTTAAATGCATAAGTCAAGCACAAGCCAGTTATTTTTCCTGTATCACAACGTGGCGTCAATCCCATGATTCCCTGTCCCATTTCACAGCGCATGATTTCCAAGACCTTGAAGATAGTGCGCGGGTGTCGAAGCCTACCCTACGGTAAGAGCCGCAGAGGCATTCATGCATAGCATATTTTCTGCATGCAAAATATGCAAAATTGACCAACTCCAGGGGTCACGCCTGGGTCAGCTCTGATGACATGTCGTGAGAATGAGTTTTTATTTAGAGGCATACCTCTAGTGTGAGACATCAGTTAATCTATTCTTGAAATGCTTGATGACAAAGAAGACAGGAGCTGACACATTCCTTATGGTTAAGATACCTTTAGAAAGGTAATTATGACTTCGAAAATTTAGAAATGCACAAATCCTACAGTGTATTTTGACTGATAGCTTCTGATTAGCACCATAGCACCAGGCGCGTCCACTAGAAGTTAGCATTCTCCATGGCACCAGGGAAGACCTTCTCTACATGTGTCTTTCTGCTCTTGCATTCTGCAGTTCCCTCCTCCCCACAGAAGGGCTTGACTGAGCGGATGTTTCTCGAGGCTGCTCCTGTACGCATTTCTACGTGTGAGTACCATTCGCTGTTTCACGTCATTGCCAAGACAAGGGTACCAAAACCAATATTCAGATTATTTATATATCATCTATCCTCTATCACCATTTATACAATGCAGGATCATGGTAACATCTCAATTACAATTTCAATCAATTTCAAAGGACTCCATCTCACTTGCTCCCCCCCACCACCACCCTACACCATTTTGTTATCCAGGTTCAGAACAGTCGCTGTCATTGCGCAGTCCTACCACCGTGCGGCAGTATGTCCAGAACATCAGAGTCATCGACAACCAGCGAAAACTCACACAGCTGTCCAGGGCAATGGAGCACTAGAGCCAGAGGCCACAATTGGACAGCTGCCACTGTGCCTGTTATTTCTACAGATAAGCCGGCTCCCATCCAGGCACCTCCTTGTGTGTCAGTGGTGCATTCTGGGGTTGGAGGAGGTTCAGTTACTGACTTCAAAAGGACACATTCCGATGGCTCATGGTGCCTTATTGACACCTTCTGCCAGACGTGAAGAGAACAATATTATATCCCTGTGGTTGGACAGACGTTTAGCACTGGCTAACATTTATTTTCAAACTGCTGTGATTCTCTGTTAAACTGACATCGTCCAGCTCTGTAGCAGGCAGCTTTGATGCACAGTGGGGGACCAAGATAAGTCACTAGTAGTTGGGAAGAATTATGCATTAGTGCAGCTCATTCTGTAGCCTGATTTATTAAAACTGAATTTATATACATATACAACATATTACATATGATGTGGAAAAAAGTTTATTTTTTATAAATAAATTATTTAAAAATGTCTGGTCTGCCATTTCATTGGAACATTTTAAATGAAAACTATGTTGATAAACAATGATTTAATGACTGAAGTAGTCCAGGTGAAACAGGCCTGTGGATCTTATTTATTTCTGATTAAAGAAGAGCAACCAATAAACAGCGTAAAACGAATACCAGGACCACAGCAAAAACAATGGGGCGGAGGTAAAACGAAGAGAAACGAATCTTGCTTTCTAAGACGTTACTGAATTAAAAAATAATGTCGAAAACTGATATCTCTTAGGGGGCTCTGCTCCAGCCCCTGTGAGGGGGTGTGACTGCTCACTACCCCAGGTGTGATGCAGCGTCCCGGGAGCAGGCTCCTATCTCTGTCGGCCTGACACCTCAACCTCCCCCCTCCCCCGAGTCAGTCCCTACTTCGTCTGCACTCCTCATTCTGTACAGAGATGGAAACTTAGCACTGCCTACTTCAGCTTCTGGCTGCTCCACTGGACCCTCACACGTACTGCCTCCTTTGCCTTGTTCTCCCACACTATCTGGCCCACTATCTGCCCAGGAAATGAACCATACTCTGGACCATTGAAGTGTTGGACCTTGCCCTCTACAGCAGAGGGCACTGTGACCCAATCGTCTCCCCAGCTTCTGCCGCCCTGGCGGAGCTGGGAGAAGTCGCCAGCAGGCCTGGTGTAGCTGGGACAGGGTTGGATTGTGAATCACAGGATTTTGGTGTGTGGTCCTGTGGCTACCCGCAATGCTGCTTCTAGGTGGCATAGCTGGATGTTGGGGTTGAAGCTGAGAACTTGGTGCAAAAACAAAGCTGAGCTTCCTTTGCGAGCTCAGCACTCACAAGGAATCCACAGACACCGAAATTTGGGGTTTCTGAGAGAGGCATGCCATCTCGCTTCCTGTTGTGAGAAAAGGAAATAGATCCACCATGATTTTCAGAAACAAAGCTGCCAACCCATGTGGGAGAAGCAGGGACCCTCTGAATTCTGCTGACCAGGCTTGGCTCCAGCCCGGGCCTACCACAGTTTATGTGACTCTTGCCTAGAGCTGCAGTAGTCAGTCTGTTGACAGGCTATCGCTACAGGAACCCATCACTCCACAACTCAGTAGCTGGAAACTATATTCCCGAGCATCCTCTTCTCCTCCAGAATGTTCCTCCCATGGGCCAAGGGGCTAATCTTGTCTGAGGAAGAGCTATACTGGCATTAGGTTGCATGGTATTGGAGGCAGCCCAGTCTCTGGGGGTTGTGTGTATATCAAATTTTTAAGGTATATCGATATATTTTCAAAACAAGATATAGGATGAAACAATGCCATTTATATCAACACACTTTTATTGTGTGTTAAAATTGCAGTGCTATTAAAGATTTTTAAAGGAGACCTATAGTATTCCTTCCTGCTTGTAAACGACAAGAACTTCAGTTGTGATGTTGAATGTGAGGAATCATTATTGGTTCATTTTCAAATACTGCCAAGTGGCTCGCAGATTAAAATATCTGATCGCACTTACAATGGTTGCCAAGCTTCTGGTATTAGAGCCATCCGCCAAATATGTTCCGACTTAGTTGTTTTTGGTTCCTAAACATGCACCTTCTGCTTTGAGAGAAATGTCATACACTGAGGGGGAAAAAAAAAGTCCGCTGGTAGATATAGGACAGTGGACTGAACCATTTTAGGTTGTAGCTACTTTATTTGACCCATGCAACAGGGATAATTTATGTCTTTATTTTAAGTCATTGGTTTAGAATTTTTTAAAAGTGTATACTGAATGAAAGCCTGTATTTGAATATTGATATATTGTGTATCGCCATTCTGTGAGATACGGTTTTTGGTCCATATCGCCCAGCCCCACCTGTAACCCATGCCATCCATGCAACAAGTTTTGTTCTGGACATCAAAATCAAACAAACAGTCCTACTAGAGTTAAATATGAATATATGATATTCATATAATATTATTAATATAAATATAAAAATAACGTAATATAAAGTTAAATATGACATGTGTAGTCATTAGATTAGACTCATTAGATTAATTTAATATAGTTTTACATTCTTTTAATAGATTTTGTTAAAATGCATGGTTTGTGTTCAGCACATACGTACAACTTAACAAAGGCAAACAGAAAAAAAAGGTTTATTAATATTAAAGATATATCAGCTTTCAAATGAAAGTAAAGGATCAACAAAATATATTAAATGGACAAAAGTGTTGGGACACCTGTCCATTATACCCCGAGGAACTTTTATGGCATCCTGGTCTAAATCCATAGGCATCAACATGGAGCTGGTCCCCCTTTGCCGCTATAACAGCTGCCACACTTCTGGGAAGGATTCCCACAAGTTTGGGGAGTGTGTCTGTTTAGTTGATGGGTTAACATTTGCTCCCCACATGTATCAATATGCCTTGGTCACCCATGCCTCCATTGCTAGTTCACTGGTTGGCCTTTCTTGGACCCCTTTTGGTAGGTATTGACTTCTGAATACCTGGGCCACCCCACAACACCTGCCGTTATAGAGATGCTCTGACCCAGTCATCTAGCCATCACAATTTGGCCCTTGTCAAAGCCACTCAGATCCTTACGCTTGCCCATTTTTCCTGCTTCTAACACATCAACTTCAAGAAATTACAGTTTCTTTGCCTAATATATAATAGTACCCATAACAAGTGTCATTGTAAGGCCTAATCAATGTTATTCACCTCACCTGTCTCTGGTTCTAATGTTATGGCTGATCTCTGTACTTAATATTAAAAATTAAGGTAAATATTAAAGAATTTAGAAATATTGGAATAGTATGAAATAAGAACAAAAATGTAGGCTATATAATAAATTTTATTACATATATCTCGGCTAATTAATTATCGACCAGCCTTGCACCACACTGTGAGTATGTATAAATAGTGTAAATTGATATATGTATGTGTGTATTTATGTTGTATTACATGTGATATTTGCTGTGGAATATGTTTGTTTTTGTTAGCGAATTACAATATAAATGATGACCATAGTGGCTGCTGGGTTTAGAGGAGTCACAGCTGCTATAATAGAGCAAGTTACATTTTAAAACAGCCGTCATTTCCTTTATTAAAGTGACTCCCACACTCATCACAGTATCTATTTCTAATTAATGTAATTTTTTTAAATGAAAATATAAAACATCTTTTTCTTTCTGTTATCTCCATAATCGTTGAAAATAACAGGTGGCAGAAGTGTCTTGCCTGCAATAATGTAGGATGGCAATGATTAAGAGGAACGGAATGAGCACCATCAAACACAGCAGCAAAATAATATTGTGCAAAGGATCCATGCCATTTATGAGTGCCACGTGCATTCTTTTAATGGAGGTCTCACAAATGTATCATTAACATTAATATGTTCTAGTGAAGACCAATGGAATATTTTAAATTTATACTGATGCATAGCAGTGCTTGCATCTTTTGTGATTTTTATAAAGAACAATTTTGAAAATTCACCTTTCGTGGAGTGTTATATGCTTTGCCTTGGCTGTAGCATAATTGCTGTTGTAAAAATCTGCAACAGAACATAAAATCAATTGGTCTTTTAAATGTGGGACAGATGTATGATAAACCTGCTGTTCAGGGTCACGAGGGTTCAGAGGCTACGGGCCACTCACACACTATTCATTTGCACATGCAATTTCATGACCCCAGTTAACCTCAACAAACCCCAGGACAACAGAGGGGAGAATATGCAAACTCCACACACATGGAACCAGGGCAGAGACTCAAACCCTGGTCCCAGAGGTATGAGGCAACAGTGCTAACCACCTCATATTTATTTTGCTGTGAGCCTATTACAAATGAGCACAGAGCCCATTATAAAGGTATAAGGTTAAAGTGGAATTTTGAACACGCATTGACCTCTCTTTTGGCTCATTTGCCATTAAATAATGGGTTTTTCATAAGTCACACACATTTGGATTGTGGGCGGAAACAGGAGTGTCTGGTGAAAACCCATGCAAACGCTGTTACAAAGCAGCATCTAATATTGCACATATCCAGCGCAATCATGCCTCGCTCTTCCCGACTAGATCATTAGCAGCTCCTATTTCTCTACGGATATCATTAGCTGTATACAAAATATGTCGGCATATAATACCCTTAGGCTGTTGCGCTTTCACACCTTAAGCAGTTTGTCAGCTACCTCCAACAGTGGCACGGATTAAGCATTATTTGTGATAATCTACAATCCAACAAGGCAATATTTGTATTTCAAGACTGTAGTTACGATGCGCATCGAGTGGTTTACAATGGAAACAGGCTCTTGAATTTAGTTTCACATAGACAGCAGTTTTCCATGGCACATATATAAAAGGTTATTCTAACCTGCCTTTGAAGTGATGAGGAAGGCTTGGGTTTAAGACGAAGCGATTTGCTGCGCTTATAATCTGAGTTTGCATGGTTATTGACTGCCTGAGCAGATGGCACCCTAATCCATTAGACCTTCGTATCAGGTTACCCTAATTGTAGTGACATTACTGTTTTTGAAAAATCACGATTGCGCACATTACATATGTGATAAATGTGTGTATTGATACATAGTAAGTGATGCCAACTGGTGCCAACCGGTCGACACACACCTGTAGCCCATATTAAAAGTTTCACCGTTCACAGTACAACGTTTATAACTATCAAAGTTAATTTATTAATAGTTAATCCGTGCAATGGGGTATTTTCAAACTCATTATCAAGCAGAAGTTTGAAAAAAAAAACTGAACACTTTATTTGAAATGCAAATCAGTAGAATACAAACATACAGACAATTTAAAACAATTAATAGTTCCCACAATATGGGGAGAGGAACGAAATATGACAGATCTAGACTCCTCGTTGAATTTGCAAATATTGTCCCTGCCCAACATATATGTACACCTTTAAAATACTTAAGAGACAGGATTTTTTTATTATTATTTAAAAAAAAGGACGGTCCCAGTGCTTCCTCCTACCGAGAATCAGAATTGTAATCCAAATTACTGGTAACATAAATATTCGAGTGTAGTTCTTATATGTACAGAACAGGTTAAAAATAAAACTTAGAAAAGGTCTGCTTCTGCCTAGTACGTGCCTAAAAACGAATCGAACTGCAGATTTAGTCCGCCAAGTACTATGTTCATCAATGCGCCTCGTAAAACGGCAGAATCAAACCGAAAGCAATGAAGCCGAAGGGGTGGTTTCCTCGAAGGAGCGCCAAAGTATACCAAGGGAAAAAAGTGTATATGGATACATGTATATAACGTGTGATTCTGTATTTCACGCAGACCTCAGTACTGTATTTATTTTGTGACCTTGGGAAGCCATACTAACACTTGGGTCTCTTTTTAGAAGTTAAACAATGCATAAAGTGGAGTGATACAATATTGCACTTACAAACGTATCAATAGCCAGCTGTTATCCCTTTACCTGGATTCACCAGTTTGTACACATTCTGCTCCAATGTGGTTCATTCAAGCATCTGAAGACCCACTTAATCGCATCATTTTTTTTGGTTCGAAAAAATCAGAAACCAGACAGAAACAAACAAAAGTACTACGTGTGCTACATGGAGATGGTCTACTCATTAAAAAAGCAGGACATTTCCAGACTCAGTTTCTGCATTAGGCTGCAGACCTCAGTTCCTTGAGAATGACAGATTTAAATCTGTAGGGGATTTATGGTATGTCCCACTGTGCACCTTCCCTTGCATTTGCATTGACCCGCATAATGTGAGTTTCTCAACTTGCGACCCGGTAAGGTTTCCCTGTTCTTTTTCAGTGTTTGACTTCTCATAACTATTGACGACAGCTCACCAGCATAGTTCAGCATTTCTGTAGAGCTCCTACTCAGCACCTTTCAAAGCATCTGCGGGCGGGGGTTTAACCCCCACCCCCCCCCCATCCCTCACCTGAAGCTCTGGAGTCAACAGGCCAGCAGGAGCCTCCAGTATGTCCTGCATTCTAATTACAGAGAAGACGAAGCTCCACCTTCCTCATTTAAGGCTTCCATGAAGGTTTCATAAGTCCAGTGTAGCTCCAGTCATGTCCCAGGTGACTTTAAAAAAATATTTATATATATATTGTTTTGGCACTGAGGAACAACAACAGAAAATTAACCAAACGAAACCAGAAACGAGTGGTCAGTTCAGAAAGGATGGCCCAGAAAGGCCACCTTTGTGCTTGTTATCCGTTCCTTCAAATCAGTGGATTGCTGGTGCCACTGAGTTCAAAATTAAAATCAGCACTACATCCTTAGGAGAAAAGAAAAAAAAAGAAAGGAAAAAAAACACCTGAAACTTTCTGAAAGGACAGAATTATTCTTACAGCCTACAAGCTATGGAAACCTCCGAAGGACCTTGTATTTCGCTGCAGACTGTTGGTGCATCTTTCATGCCACTGAACGGCTCGATCAGGCTCAAACACAAACCCCAGCGTCTGATGTGCCAAGCTATGAGAAACCTTAAAAATAAGGTCTCTGTGTGCCGGACCATGTTTAGCTTGTAAACAAAGAGGTCAAAACACATGAAGAGGAGGAGGGGACCACAGTAGAAAAAAAGAGGGATATCAGCCCAGTAAGGAAAAGAAGTTTCTGGTTGTGGAGGCTAAACCCCCCCCCCCCGGGTCGGATCTTACAAATGCCTGGGTCTTCCCCGGGGTCTTTGGCTTCATTTATGATAAAGGACTTTGCAAAACAATTGTGAATTGTGCCCTCATTCATTACCCATGATAGGGGCCACTGGCGGTTCCACGCAATGCGACTGACGATAGCACCAACAACAATAATTTAAAAAAATAAAAGCACTGCTACTCTCTTTTTAGAAGAGCTGCAACCACAAGAGGCCAGACAAAAAAGGGCATGTTGAGACTAAAAAGGTCGTTTTTTCTTTGGCAAGTCTTCACCTATGGCCGTACAATTCCTTACCTGCCCAAGCGATACAGACTCACAAAAATGCATTAAATTAAAACACACTGCACCAAAAGAATCTGGAAAATTGCATAGTGAAAGTCTTCGGTGTATGGAGACCATAACACCCCTGGATCAAAGATTAAAATAAAAATATTAAATTAAAAACATTCATTTGGTTTCAGCTGTTTTTTTTTTCCTATAGTGCAGCACAGTGGAGTTCCAGTGGTCTTTGCATCTTAAAACTGAACTGTCATTTCCTTATACAGCCTCCTTTTACGGTCTTGCCAGGTAAATGATCTGGTTCTGGCACGTCAGGCCACCTTTAGGCATCCGAGGCAGCCTGGGGCTTCAGCTGGGCCTTTTCCATAGCAGTGCCATAGGGTAGCGATCTCTTAAAGAAGTCCAGCTGCAGGAATCAAGATAAAAAAAGGTTATTCATACGCTTTATGTGAAATGCCACATATTTAAATTGGTTGCGTCATTGTAGAAATGTTTAATATCCTACATGAAGTTAAATATCCTTAGTAAGGGGGTGTATTTTAAATATGACTAATGGCAGCAGAACTCACCTTGTATAGGACATAGATTAGCAATGCCAGCAGGAGCAGGCCAGCCAAGATGGCCAGTATGATTATCCACAATGGCACGGCATAAAGACTGTCTGGTTTGGTCCACACCAGGGATGTCACCACCTGCCCGGGGTGACAGAGATCCATGTCACAAATGTCACCATCGCGGTCCGCAGACAGGGAACTGGGGGTCTGGATAACCTCAGGGGACCTACATTTTTGGCTCCACTGGGCACCTCCTTGGGCGTAATGGCATATGGCATCTTCTGTACGCGGTATCGGGCTGAGCACTCTAGGACATAATTCTTGTAGGTCCTCTGAATTGAAAAGACAGTAGTATGTTAGAAACACACTTAAACACAGCCTGGATACTCAGCACAAATGACTGACAGACATCATGGTCGACATCGGCAACATGCAAGCAGATGCCCAACTGCCACTTGCTGCCTTAATTACACTGATAGGTGACAATTCAGACTGAGCAAGACAGCCGTTTGTGAACTGCATTCTGCAGATGCCCAGGAGAGGGAGACAAAACATAAACAAAAACTCAAATCCCCTGTCAGTCACCCTCAAGAATGTCATTTTGACATTCCAATCTTATGAGAGACCAGAGCCATAAGCTCATGAATTTCCAGGGCGTCTAGAATCAGGCTACAGTGCAGCATAGGACGCACAGTAAGGCAGAGGTGCATTTTAATATTTGGTGTTTAGAGTACATGCCCCCCCCCCCCCCCTCCACAAGACAATTTTCTTTGAAACTGGCTGACAGCAAAATTTTTAATCACTTTCAGCCTCTTTGTACACAAGTTCTATCACCATTAGTACAGGGGATCGTGACTTCAAATAAAAGACAAAAAGGTTAAACAAGCAGGTGGAGGATTTTCCTTGACCTTAAAATAGGTTCAATTCACGCCCAGTCCCCATGTCTGCTGATCCAGGAGGCAGAAGAAGAAACATCTGGTTGAGGTCTCACCTCAATAAAGGTCTCCGCCCAGATCCTGGACCGCACTTTGAGGATGGCGCTGGTGCCCTTCTCCAGCAGGCCGACGTGACAGAGCAGCTTCCAGCACTCAGCATTTGAGCAGGACTACAAAGAACCAGAACATGCATGAGCCATGGCATTCTCCCTGAACACGCCTCCTACTACCACACAGAGCGCACATAATGAAATGTGTCCTCTGCATTTAACCCATATGTGACATATCAGTGGGCAGCTAATTTGGCACTCCGGGCAGGACTAGGGGGCGGTACTTTACTCAGGGCACCTAAGTGGTCGGGGGAATCAAATCAGCAGCCTTTCGATCCCAAGAGTGCTTCCCTAACCATTAGGCCACCAATGTGTTCTTTCATTTTTTGCAGAAATGTTTCCACTCTAACAGAACTATGGAAGTCTATAGAGGACATGCATCAACTACCCACCCCCCCCCCCCCCCCCCCCATGATCTCGTGATCTCTGCATAACCGAAGTCGTTTTCTCAAGATCACGACTTATTTATCCATGGTTACCGATGATGTTTGAAAGATGTCGGCTTTCCAGGCAACTGGTAAGAGATAAACGGGTAACCCTGGATCCCACTGGAGTGCATGACAGGAGAGCAAGAAGACTGTGGAGATGTGATCTTGGCAAGACGACTTTGGTTATGTCGAGATCACAAGAAAAATAAGCTGTGGTCTCGAGAAAACAAAAAGGAAAAAAAAAGGTTGATGTATGTCCTCTACAGACTTCCGTACAGAACAGACAGAAACAGCAGCTAAGGTAACCTGAGGGAGACAGGACAGGAAAAGATGGCAAGGACAGAGTTAAAGTGGTTTGCTTCATAAGCGGGGTAAATCACAAGAATAACCGCAGTCATCCTGTTTGGGGGCTGCTTCAGATTAATGAAGACTGGGGGCGGGGATGTCACAAGACTGTTAAAATAAAAAAAAAATAAAAAAAATCAGGCACAGCTATCAAAGTTATTGTTCGACCACTGAAGCCAGCCCCTTTACAAGACTGCTGGCTACATGCTCCTAATTAAGCACTCATCATGACGTGAGACCTACCTCTATAAAAGCAGTTTAATGCACCCGGCACAGACAGACCACCCCAGATCGTGCATCTAACCTGCCTTTCCAAGTTTACTAGGTTTTTTTTTTGTTCAACCACAGAAAAAGTGCTAATTTCTCCCATATCCTAGAATGGACAAATGGAGTTGGTGACAAACGGGCAGAATTTTAAAGGGTGAGAAATATGCCCAATTCCATGGGGCTACCAGCTACCAGGCAAACTCTTACTAAACTCAGCTAAACTCAGCCAGCCTGGCATTCAGCCTGCAGTCAGCATCCAAAAGGAGCCACCGGAGAGCAGGCTGGCAGTGGCGGAGTTCACTCTTAGCGTGACCATCAGAAAGACTGTGAGCCGTGATGTGCGTTTCCTGCAGATACCAATGTCGCAAAGCAGCCCAGCTGAAAAGACCTTTTCAGAGACTTTCCATACTTTCCCCATGTTACCATCATAACACGAAAACACGCACTGAACAATATAATGCACAGCTGGATAGTGAAGGCAGTTCACCGTGGCAGCCATTAAAGGTAATAGGCCTCTTCAGAGACCAAGGTACCGAGACTCGGTGGCGAGCTTCTAGTGGCACAGCTAAGAGGAATGGCTGGGTCAGTGAGGCAGCCTCCCACCTCCCCCCCCCCTCACCCCACCACTGATGGATACATAAGATTATAAGCCAGACAGGGACAGGCCACGGGAAAGTGGGACACTCCCGGGGCAGAGGGCTGCCTAAGTGAGCCACTCCTCCTGCAAAGACACACTCAGGAACAAGCACACCTCAAGTGCCCCGCCGCCTCCTACCCGCCCCCAAAGAGTAATTACAATGCACCCTCCTGATGGTAAAGGGACTAATGAATGGAAGCTCCTCTCTGGGCTGAGTCTACGGCTGGCTCCAGGCCATAGTCAGACATAAAGCAGTACACACAGCCACCTTCCCGGAACTCGGCGGGGGGTTGGGGGGTGGCTTGGCATCCATGGGTGCCTGTTCTTAAAGACAAATCCTATTTCTGCCCTCTGCCCCCCGGGGGTCGCACCAGGTTCCTCAGCTCGGACAGCTGGTCTCTGTGAGCCTCCCGCTTCTCAATGTGATGGCCAGGCGCAGGGGTCAGCGGCGGCGTCGGCTCGGTGTGGGACTGCTGGAGCTGCAGAGAAGAAGAGAGGGACGCCGTTCGCTTCAGAGAGACGGGACACTTAAACCAGTCCAAAGGACGGTAGAAGGGGGGCAGCGAGGCCCGACCTCATGGCAGATCTGCCATCAACCCTGGGCTGCCATAGTGACTGACAAACTAATGAGAGGGAACAATAATACGCACCACCCTGACACACACAGTTTAAAATAGAAGCAACCATATGAGGCATCATCTCAGAAAGCTTTAGGACCAGATGCGGGCAGTGACATGGAGACGCACAAACACACACACACACACACACACAGCACATATCAGGCACAACATGAATGCGCACAGCATGCGTGCAGCACGCTCACACAAAGCTTGCATGTATGCACATAGCTCGCATGCATGCACAGGAACTTGCACACATACAGTACGTACACAGCTTGTACAGACACAAAAGGGCTGAATGCACGCACACAGAACCTGAAAAAGCCCACCCTGCTTACAGCACACATGTGCACAGCACTCAGCAGGCTCAGCACGCACAAAGCTTGCACACGTGCAGCATGCATGCACAAACTTGCATGCATACAGCACACACACAGCACACAGCTCACACAGCACAAAGCTCACACAGTACACAAGCACACAGCAGAAACAAAAATAAACACAGTAGGTGATACACCAAACAATGGTAAATTTCAGTGAAGAGCTTTTCAAACTTAGTTGATGAACTACTTTCTAGGGTGGTAGTCTTTTAGAGTGCTCCTCCTTAGTTACCAGATAAACCAAAGAATGAACTTCAGAAAGACACAGAAATTGGGAAGGCCCACCCTGCTAGAGTCAGTCTCATGCCACAGGCTCCAGAACTCTGGTGGGGCTGTAATGAATCAGCTATAGAAGCGATACCACTGCTGGGGGGGAATATAAAGAGGTGTGAAAAGTCATTTCGAGAAATCTACTCACTGTGGTGTGTTTTATATGGGCCCCTTAGTGTGATGCCATAAAACCACAATGGAAGATTCATATCTTGGATGACCAAGTTCTAGGTATGCGAGTGTGGGTGTGTTCGTGTGTGCGCGCGTCACTGCCGAATTGCCACCTGGCTCCCGTGATAATCACACCTCTACACTCCCCTACATGCAGCAGAGCCCTGCAGGAAGCCCTCACCTTGAGCCGCCGTGGGTTGACGGTGCTGTTCGTGCTGCAGTTCAGAGGCCCCTGGGTCATCACCTCCAGCGGGTACATCAGCTGGTGGCCCTGGATCATCCCGGGACAGCTCAGCTCCAGCAGGGTGTGGCTGATCCGGCTTGGCCCGTTATTCACCAGCTGGGTGCGGGGGAGACGAGGGCGTGAGGTGTTGGCGAGCGGCGGGCAGGGGCTGGCGCCATCCTAACCCTTCCCTGAAGGTACCTGGAGGACAGCGACTGCTTACCTCATACACATGCTGCACAGATGGCCCGACTTCCTCCTCCATCTGCCATCTCTTGGTCCCTTTCCAGTTGTGGGGGGGAAAGAAGACCTTGTCTGGACGAGAGACCCTTCACATAGGAACATAGGAAGGAGACATAGTGAGCGGCCAGAGCCAAAACACAATGCCAGTGCAAAAATGCTGCCTACTTTACATACAATTACAAACAACCCGACCAGGCTACAAACCCCTGTAAAATGACGTCGGCCCGCACGATCACGTCTAGCTTGTGTGACACCACGTCGCTCAGGGAGTTATTCTCGTTTTTACTGGGGGAAGGACAGAAAAGAGAGCAGTTCAGCATGAAGAAAATGCGAGTGCGAGTCACGGCACAGTCGGGGTAAAGGTGGAGCCGCCGCGCCATGCTTTCGGAAGAGGGTGTCAGCCCACCTGCGGATCTGGAAGTCGAACTGCACCATCCGCCGTGTGTCCTTCAAGCGGGGCACCGTGAAGCGGAGGCCGGCCAAAAGCTGCAGCCGGGACGACAACAGCAAGACGTTTATCGGTGGGAAAAGGAAGCCCACCAAACACTGTAGGGGTGCACTCACACTAGCTGATCCGTACCGTACCAAAGTACGTCTGACCTCCCCCCCAAGTCCAGTTTGCTTGACTAGCGTGATTGCTCCGTACCGTGCCCAGGACCCCTTGAAGAGGTGGGATGAGCACAGTACGGATCCTAATTGTGTCTGGGCCCACGCAGTGTTTGCTGGAAATTTGGACTGACAAGAGTATACAGGAACAACTGAATGCAACACACAAAAACTATGAACACAAATATCTATTACATGCAGCATGATTAAAAGAAAATTGCTTCGTTGCACACTCAAATCTTTAAAGGGGCCGCGTTTCATTGTGCCCGAAATGACTCCAATTTAGCCACAAAATGAGGACATTAATCATGAACTCCATAGTGTTTTTCTTCCTACGTTTTCGAAAACAGAGAAACTCGCATTTTTCGTTAAGCGCAAGGCGAGCGCTGCCCAGCGGGGAAGGGGGGGGGGGGGGGGGGGGGGCAGTCATGCTCGGGCCCAGCACAGGACAACCGGGCCTAGTGTGAGTACACCCTTAAAGAGCACTTGACACTGATAAAGAGCTCAGTGGAGACACTGAGAAGGGGACGGGGCCAAGAAAGGGGTGTGGTTGGGGAATGGGGCAGGGCCGAGAAGTCAGAGGGGAAACTGTCAGGATAGGATTGTGGCCAGGAGAGCACAGAGACGCACAGTCACACATGGGAGCTGCAGGGGAATAGGGCATTAGAGAACACAGTGCATATGGACATTGTTCCGTACAGATAATGGGAAATACCCTCAACAACCCCGCCACAGGCCTCTCTATCTATTAGGGCCTTCCACACTCAGGGAGGGCACTGCGGGCCTGATGGGGTTTCAGCTGCTTTAATAGCTGTGGCTTATTTGCCATTTTATTTCCCGTGTAAAGCTGCACAGACATTCCCCGTTCCCTGACATCGTCTCCAAATCCCGTTTAATTACGTGTCCACGCAGAGAAAACACAAGGCCGGCCGCCTCGCCGCCCGCACTCACGGTAATGGTGTGCCTGCCCTCGCCATTAAAATTACAACATCGCGGTCAGTTATACGGCGGCTGAACTACCAAAATCACCTCACGAAACCTCATAAAAACTTTATCTATGGCCGTACCGCAGAACAATGAAGGCATTCACGGCAGCGTGTAGTGTGTAATCAGGGCTTGCACGTTGAAGTGCAATTTCAGCTTTTCATAAGAACCAAACCTCACATGTCCAATTAAACCTTGATGATGTATGACTTGGCTTTTTTTTGACAATTTCACACACACACACAGACACACCACTGTGCTGGGGGGGAGGAGCTCCCACAGAGAACAGAACTACAACAGAAAGTAACTTCCTGTCCTCCTGAGGACATCCCGTCTAACGAAAAGCTGGCTGACAGCAATACCAAAAAGCGGGAAAAAAAGACCTCCCCCATCCTGTTCCACTCTACTCTTCCAAAATAACCCGGCTGCAGCGGAAACAAAATCCTTGCTAAGCTCCAGAATCAGACAGCATATTAATGCCACTAAAACTGCCAAACCCTATTTAAAAGTACTCGCTTGTGATATGGCATCAGAGCACTGAGCAGACACCACTGGGATCCAAGGGTTAGGGAAAGTGAATGAGGCTTGGACCGCTTACACTTGTGCCAGCCCTCATGGGGTTGCCGAGGTCACAGCTCAGATAGCGGGTATGGTTCTCCGTCTCGTAGCTGCAGGTCAGTTGAGCCAGGCTCTGGAAAACACATGAATTTGTGGCTCAGGTAACATGTCATTCCAGTAATTAGTGAATCAGCTTATATCATCAAGCTGAAATGCTTGTTGAGACAAACAGGATTATGGCTACTAAGGATTTAGGCAGGTAGATGTGTAGATGGAACTTTAACCATAATGCAATAGCCTTTATTTTGATATAGCTTCTCAATGGGAAAATTGATGGAGGCAAAAGGCAAAGTTTAGCTTCAAGACTTACAAACAGCACACATGCTAAAAATATCAAGTGATCACTTAAAATGAGGGTCTTTTCAATGGTTGTCGGGCTTCTGTTTAGAGCCATTCGAAGGTTTTTTTTATTACCATAAACATTAAAGAGTACTGTCAAAGTTATTGAAAAATCCTGTTAGTAGACATAGCATTGTGAAAGGAGATATAGGCATAACTTATTTTTGTCCTTATATATTGAGGCTCCTTTTTGCAGTAATGGGAAATATCAGTCCCGAATAGCTATACATATATATTTGAAAATGGAGAAGGAAACCCTGTATTTGCATTTCGTTTTGAACACACGGTTTTAATAAAAGTATCCGTGACATCTCACATGTGGCTTTAACTTTTGACTTGGAGTCTACATTTAGCCAACTTAATAGGAAATACCAAGACATATACATTATAAACTATATATGCAAACACATACACATATTATATAGTTTATATGTCTGTGTGTATGATTTTATATAAAACACAGAGATGGCAATAAGAAAAGTGATGGAATTTCATCATCAGTCAGGATATTGCTATTTTTTAATTACACACGTTGCTGTTTAATAGTGTATACCATGCGTACACATCACATGTACTCAACAGGCAGGCACAAAACACCATTTAATCCCAATCATGCAAACGATCTAAAATCTTAAGCCTGTTTGGCAAATAGTCTGACAGTCACTGAATGTACACTTTATAACATGCAAGATGTTAAGATTTGAAGGTCAAAGTCTTCACTAAAATAAAACAAACATCTACTATATTCAACTCATGTATGCCTCCATTATTTTTGTTTTTTTTTCACGAAATAAACTGGGTAACATTGGCTTCAGTTACACGCTAATGGAATGTTATGATTTTAGCTGTTAATTCTGGGATTCTGTGCGACGTCACAACCTAAACCATCTCATAGTTTACAGCCAGGAAGGAATATTATAGCTCTCCGTTAAATTCTATGCTCATACTTACATCCAAACAAAACACTCCATGCATTAACTTGATAAAAATATAACACGTTAGGACTAAGATTGGCATGATGCTTTAATGAGTTACATTTCCCAGCCCATATTTGGGAAAATATTTAATAAAAGTTTAAATAAGCTGAGTATGTCTGGTGCATTCCACTTGTTCATGTCTTGCTAGTTTAATCCTGAGGATTTAAATCAGCATGACCACTGCAGAGATCTGCTGCCTTCAGGTCACAGAGCCAGGTCGGGCCGCAGAGGAAGGCCAAGCCTGTAGGTGGGGCTTACCTCATTATTGCGAGCTATTCCACTGTAGTCTGCCTCCGGGGGGAGGACCACATAGAGCTCCGCCTCATAGGCTCCCCCCTCGCCGTCGTTCTTAGCGTTGAACGTAATGGTCAGTGCGTTGTCGTCGCCCAAGTACACCTCCCTCTTGTCACTGCAAAGGCACAAACACAAGTCATCCTCAAATGAAACGCGATGGCACTATAGCTAACCTAAGAGCTCCATATTTGAGTTGCTAGATTTTATATTTCTTTAACAAGAAAAAATAAAATACATTTCTCCTCCAGAAAATTTCCTCCAACTCATTCGCAAGGACAAAAAAACCCAAACCTGTCAGATGCACGAGATGCCTAGAATCATCTCTGAATCCGATCACACCGCATGGCAAGCATTCAAAAGGCCACGGGAGCCAGGGTTCTGGTTTATGGGTCCAGTCAGCTGTGGCCAACATCCTATCCCCTGAGTGCACCGAGGTATTCTGGGCCCCCTGTCACCTTGGGCCCCAAGCTACGCTCCTGCCTGAACGCGCTGCAGGCCCCTAGCCCTCCCCATCAGCATTCCTCGCTGTACATATTGATTAGATTTAGTGCCAAAATAAAACCCAAAATCCATTAGAATGATTTGTCTCAGGAAACTGCCCCCTCCCCCCAAGGCCATTACAGCTTTTCATAGCAGCAGAGACGTCATAAACGGGGACCAAGGCTATACACCTCAACCTGCCTGGGTCCCCCCCCCCAGTCCGCCAAAGCCACCCCCACAGTTCCAAGGGTCACGCAGAGCCCACTGAGCAAACCCAGGCCTTGTGAAGTCACTCAGAGGAAACAGACACGGGCAAGAGTCACAAACAATGCAGCGTCTCTGGATTCTCTATCCAGGAAGGGGCTAAACAAGGTCATGCTCATCAGCCTGAGCATTTTTAGGAAAACAATTTGGGGAAATACAGTTTTTTCTAGGGCAATCAAGAATACCTTACATTTTTTAGATGTATTAAAATTATTATTTTTTTTATAATTTTCCCTAAATAGGAAGCCTACGTAGGGTGGGTGGGGGTTAAGGGCAGCATCTTTTAGCAGTTTTCCAAAAGTAGGTTTAACAATAATATTTTTATTTTGCTAAGAGGATTAGTAGTTCTTTTTAAAATCATCATATAGAAGTTAAATAGGACAAATTTGGTGGGTTGTTATTTTCATGTGAATTGAAAACTGTAGTTCCAAAGATTGTGGAAAATGTCATCCCGAACACGCCCTGTTATTTCACCATGTCTGGCCCCCCCCCCCCCCCCTCCCCCCAATTCTCACCTCTGACCCCGCACTCCCGCCTGCCTGCGCTTAGCTGTGAAAGAATGCGGCCCTAAGAGGCGAGGCTGCCCCCCCCCCACTTATCTCTCCCGAAAATTAAACGCCCGGTGCCCTGGGTCTCGTTCATAAGCCTCCTCCCCGATAAACTTGCACTGAAATAATAATCTTGTCCGCTGTTCATTTTCAAATGCATCGCTATCAGCAGCAGTCCCACGCTAGCTAACGGTAAAGGCGAAGTGCCGTCTTCCCATCCCATCTGCCGAGACTGAGAAACCTTACTCACACCTTCTTGCAGATGGTTAAGTACCCAAAGAGCAGGCCTTACCCAGAGACAGCCAGCTTCAGGTCAGGCACACAGACGTTGTCCTCCCCGCAGTCCAGAAGGATCTGGGCCTGCAGGAATGAAAGGCGCACATCAGATATAGCAGACAGTGCAAAAGCCTCCCTCACTGAAGGCCAGGAGAGGTTTCTGGAGGAAAAGCAGGGGATCTTAGCCCAGAACCTGGTTTCCCCGAGTGCTCAGAGGGCACCGGGTAGGTCACCTCCAGCTTTGTAAACACCATCACCAATCAAAACACATTTACGGCCAAATGCATAGGTGTAGTTTAGCAACTACTCATCGATGCGTAGATAAAGGACTAGGATGAGGAGTCGGCAGCTTAAAAATGTCAAGGTTTCGCATGCTGGGTGTCATGAAGAGAAATCCAGGTTCAATAATAGAAAGATCTGGGAAAATAATCATAATCATATGGGGGGGCATTATGGTGGGAGACACCACACCCAACTGATTAAAAAACAGAGTGGGCCGCTGCACAGGGAAGATGTTGTTTCACAATAGTGACAAGAAGAGAATGCAAAGGAAAACAAGGGTAAGATGGAAAGAGATTGAAGTAGACCGAGATTTGTGCATTTCCCCATCAGAGCAGGGTTATTTGTGGCACACAGCTGGCTACACCTTATGAGGGGCACATACCTACTGTTACCACGTCATTCAGTATACCAGCCCTCCCCCAATTAAACATCTGCACACAGCAGCCCTGAGCAGTGTCAGAGGGACAGAGGCGAGGAAACCCCACCACCCCCCCAGTGTGTAAAAGGCAGAGAGCCGAGCTACAAAGTCCAGCAAACAGCTGCTGGCGACACCGCTGGCCACATCACGGGGCCCACTGGGTGTACCAATCTCCCACTGCGTAGGATGCTACCCACAATTCTCCAGGGTCAGACAGTCAGAGGGAAGCGATTGGATCAGGGGCTGGATGCCCAGGGAGGAGCATGCCAGGGCAACAGAAGAAAAAGACCACCAAACACTCCTCCATCAGAAGCTGCGGGAAAGGAGGGTCATCCAGTAAATTTGTGACTACTAATTGCTTCCTTGTGTGAAACATAGCAGCCTGTTCACGGAGGCAAAGAGATGGATAAACATGAAAGAAAAGTGAAATTAAAGAACCAGCCACGTGGCCCTGGACTGCCCATAAAGGAGCCCTATCTAAGCATTCAACCTCCCTGTACTTGAAGAACTAAGATTGTAATTAGGGTAACCATGGCAATATCCACAGCCAGTTTAGCGGTCAAGCCACCAGCCGACATTTGGCTTCTCGCCAGTCTGGAGAATCTGGGGCGTCGTTTTGCTGGAGCGCAATGGACCCATCACATGTAAGGTAAAATATCTATGTACAGTGGGTGAAACTGGGGAGCTCCAACATCAAGATCAGTTACCCTCCACTTTATTTAACTTTCACCCCCATGAAATCCAGAGAAAGTTACACAGGCTGTTTCACCCTGTTGAAGGAGTGTTACATTTTGACTACATGCTAAATGTCTAAATGCGGAATGCTTAGATGGTAAGTGCTAGAAAGTTAAATGCGTAAAAATTAAGTGCTGACTGTTAATCTTAGATAAGATGCTAACAGGAAATTGTGGTTGTGAAACCAGCTATAATTAACTTAGGTAATGCTTGGAAGTCCCTAAGAAGAGGGAGGTATACCTGACAGTGTTAAGCAGAAGCAGCACGAATTTCCAAGAACCTGAGAGGGCATATATAAGTCTCTTCTCTAGGAGGCTTGACATGACCTGCTAAATACGGCCGGCTGAACATTGCTGAATTGCGTTGTTTGCTTGCTTGCTTTTTTTATGTGGGAGATTTTCACGGTATAACTTAGAGGGGTCCCTCGAGATCCGGTATCATATTCTTATATATATTTCAGTGCCTCACAAAGAGGCGCATCATAACCAAAGTATAGTATAGGAGGTAGGAGGGGTCGTTCGAGATCTGGTAGGCAACATATTATATACATAGATAAGGTAAAGGGAATCCTGTGAGATCCAATATTACTCAATAAACTTCTTCTTCTTAGATTGGTGTCTGTCATCCCATGGTTAGGGGCCTTTAAAAGGGCAGCCCGTGCGGTCCCCAGGTCTCTAACACCTTACACTGTGGGGTTCAGGTACTGCGGGAGGTCAGCCTAAGCAAAAGGCAACTGCCATTGATTTGGTGAGCGCACTTGGGTAAATCTGACCCCAATGGAGGGATAGTGCACTTCTATCCCTCAAATTCGCAAGCAGCATCCCCAAAGGAGGCGACTTGCAGAAGTTCAAACCAATAAGGCTATATCTACGACAAACCACGTACGTCTGACGGGGGTGAGTACGAGACGACTACCGAGATACAGTGTCCTACTCTGAAATATGGTTGTTTTAAGTGATGTGCCTGACCCCGGGTGCTCATCTCTAGCTTACCTAGTGGGGCCTGTGTAAGTGTTCTGGGGTACCGTTCACTGTCAGATCGAGCCATACGTGCATTCATTGCGAACCACGAAAAGCGATGGCGGCTGGCCCGCCCAGCGCTCTACAACTCTAAACTGGAGAACACTGCAGACCTGAACGAACCCAACACTCCTCTAATCACATGATGTAACCGAGAAATATTTTGCTTTGCAAGGATAGCAACTGGAACCTCATCCCAACCGAGGGTCTTTGACAATGAAGGGGGCTCTCTTGACTGACAGATCAATCGTGGTTTAAATGTAAAGTGAAGTGCCAGGCCAACTTTGTCAGAGACAAAGTTAAAGGGCCTGGTTAAAGGCAACGGAATAACTTAACCCCGGAAATCCGGGAAAGTCATGTTCATGTCAAATTAGAAATTGTAGTATAAATGCCATTAACAAACTTTCGCTGTCGACAACTGCAGAATTCTCAGTGCCATGGGAGTTAAGCACAACATCGGGGCCTTGTCAAGGATCAAAAACATCAAAAATAGAATACACAACTGCAGTGGGTGTGGCGCAGAAAATGTTCATGTCCTCCAGCACTCAGTACAGTGGAGAGGTCACAGCCACATTCAGATAAAAGTTGGCAATGCTGCTCATGTGTGTCAGCTGGCTAGAGTGAGATTTTTAACAACTCTGCACACACGTTTACATGTATATGTATATGTTACATGCAGTTTTATTACCTTGTAAATGATCTGTAGGGTTTGCAAACTGTGCCAACACTCTTGATATAGCTAATGTTAGGTTTGTAATGGAATACGGCAGATTTGCTGTAAGATTTCTTGTGTGAGTGTCTGAAAGCGCAAGTGCCACGCCAGATGCGTGAGAGTTAACAGGCATTTTATTACACTGCCCGCCCCTTATGCCAGACATAGATAATAATGTGTACCTCAGTCTCGCAGGTACGGTGACAACAACAATGTTGGAGGTCAGAGACTGCAGATGCATCCAACAGCCAACAACTTAAAGGAATACCGATGGACGTCAGGAGGACTAGCGAACTTAAATTTAAAGTCCAAAGGGGGAGTACCTATGCATGCAGTCTGCACTTCTCTCTCGAGGAAAGGGTTAGCTTGGAATAAAATATCAATGGTTTTACCAGAAACCTGAGACCTAAATTCTGCCTCCAAAAGGACTGCATCAATATAAGGCAGTACAAATATCACATCTTCTACAAAGACCGACTGACTGGTCATTTTCATAGGGAAAAAAAAGTATTTGAATAAAATAATAAACATCAGCAAATCTTTTGAAAATCCATTGAAAAAAAATCTGAATCATTCATTTATATTAAAACTAGAATATTAAAAACAGTAAAATCACACTGAATAATAATGATAAAAAAAAATCTTTGTATAGCAATATTAGGGCTTATTAAAGGTGTATCAATAGCAATATATGACAGCAGTGCATCACAAGAGACATTTAACTGATCCCAAATCTGTGTGAAACCTAAAAGCTGGTGGTAAATATTGGAGTATTTGCACTAAGTGCCATCTAACATTCAGGCAAGTGTGAGACATACATTCGTGTTTGCTTTGTAGTACAACATGACAATATATTTTACCACATGCAGTAAAACCAATGCAACTCCCCAGTATTCATTACATTTAGGCAGGGTTAATAATACATTTGGAGAAAAAAGAAAAAAAAAAAACGTTGTTGACCATTTTTTATAAACGGAAATGGATTTAGATGTTACTGACCTTATATTACCCTATACAGGTTTCTACAGGGGAATAAAAATATAAAAGAAGAAGAAGAAATATAGAAAAACTCTACACATCCAGATCACTTTGACTTGCATTATACTGTGCAAATATGCACCATAAACTATTACAAATCAATCCAAAGAGATCATCCTGGAGCAAAAACCAAGGCTCCCATTAACAAGTACTTTTTACAGTTGAAGGTTGCTTTTCTAGGTGTGTCATTAATATATGCATCCTTGAACATATGGCAGGTCAGGGTGATACGAGGGTCACCAACCAATGACTGAATTATCACCCAACATGTTACTGTTAATTGCATGCAATGTTGACCCTCTCAAAAAAGTTCAGTTTATGCTGCCCGTTTCCTCACAAATTTTTCGAAGCTCTTCATCAATGGTTAGACCCAGACTCAAAAGTACTCCATCGACGCTTTTGAAAAGTCGCATAGAGTCCAAAACCTCCCTTTCACCAGGTTTAGCCAAATGAACCTCAGTCCACAAAATTAACCACATTGAAAAAGCCCGAAAGGTTCATGGGTGGTTCATTTTTGTCCTCCACTATGGCACAATATGAATTTGCTGGAGGTAAATTGTTTATACACTGACTGCCTTGCAGCATGAATACTTTGCTCCTTAATGCAAACAGTCTGCATCCAAACTGAAACTGAAATAAAATACACAGGGCATAGTCACAGGGTCAAGAGGTTCATTAACAATTCAACAAGGAACTAGGATCTAAGTAAGTGAGGTACAATCCTGAGATTTTCATATATACTATAGAGCCAACCATCTGTGCACTGCCCATAAAGGGATCAACCCCAATCTGCAAATTTTTCGTTATTATTCTTAAATCTTTCAGCACCATGTTTACTCGTTTGCATTATGTATACTGTCTTCACTCTGTCTGCTTGGCGCTATATGTTCATTCGCCTGTGCGCTATGTCCTCGCTGCTATATGCACCACAATTTCCCCCTGAGATCAATGAAGTTCCATCTTAATCTTAACCCAACGTCCAGCCTCCTGGGCAGGGTCATGTTGGCGAGATGTGATGAGGCAGAGGGACCGAGGAATACCTTCTGCTCGATAAGGTCAGCAGTCTGGTAGTTGATGATGGGTCTCAGGCCGTGAGCGTCCGCTGCAGTGTGGGGGTTCAGGCTGAAGTTCAGGCCAATGTAGATGGCAGAGAGTTTATCCCGGAAATCCTTCTCGTCCTAGACGACAAGGAAAGCGACGAACAGACAGTCAGGACCGAGCAGGACCCAAAGCTGTCAATTGGGCCCAGTGTTCATGTCATGAGTAATTCAAAAGAGCCGCGTGAGCACGCACTCTGAGGTAGAGCTTGGTGTCGTGGCAGACCCGGGATCCCGGTTGCAGTCTCAGGCTCCGTCGCATGGAGGGCTGATGAGTGTCCAGGAACAGGGCCCTCCTGACCGCCCCCTTCTGCTTCTGCTTCAAGCGGTCCAGCTGCACTTCTGCCACAAAGTCTACGTGTGGCGTTTCCCAGGATGGGGGTGGAGACACGGGGGGGAAGGGCGGGAATGTGTAATGTGTGACTTAAAGATGCATCAAAATGGCTCATCACTACAAGTGTGCCTATTCATTCATAATGTCCCCATGAAAATGCATTAAAATGTCTAATTGACGAATTGATTCTTACGCGAGTCACGCTAGTCAAAGGAGTCAAAATCGGAAAACATCTTATCCATTCAAGAAATAGGAAAGCATCTTATCCATTCAAGAAATAGCGCGACTAATAAAAATTAATGTTAAAGCTGATGAAAAAAACAGAACAGTAGCACAAAAATGACCTTTTATTAAATTGTTCATTTTGAATCTATAACAAAATTTTGGGACAAAGAAAAAAGGTTAATGCTGAAGGTGGCAGAGCTGCTCTCCAGCTCTGGGGGGGGGGGGGTTTGGACAAAAGGAGGTGGAGCTGCACTCCAGCTGGGTGCGATTTGGACATAAGGAGGCGGAGCTGCACTCCAGCAAGGTGCGTTTTGGACAAAAGGAGGCGGAGCTGGGCTTGGTCTATATTTATACCCTGGATATGTGTGAGAAAGCATGAGGCCCCGTGAACGAGGAAATTAAAGAGCAGTCAAGCCCATTTCTGCAGAGTCTGTTTCACTACCAGTGCCAGTGAGCCTCAAACTATGCTTGCAACTCAAGATCTCAAGATCTCAACAAGCAAACTCACCCAGCTCAGCCGGTAGGTGCTTTCCACTGGCTGAGAGGCAGAAACTGAGATTCACACTGCAAGAAGGGAAAGGGGGGGAAAAATCATTACTGTGCATCTGTATACTCTGAAGACTCTGCCTGTTTTATTGCCACATTTCCCCTTTTCGGTTGTGATGTGCGGGAACCTATTAAATCCTGACTAGTGCCAGAACCCACCTCCAACGGCCTGTTTTGTGATTTAAAGAGGAAATGCTATATGGTGCCGATGACAGTGCAGTATGGTAAAGTAGGCATGTTCACAAACTCAGATACGACCGGCCATTCATGTTATTATCCAACCTATAATTAGGGCAGAAGCTGAAATCGAAAGCACACGTGTGTGTGAGCTCTTTCCTGATGCTTTCCAGCTGCACTTCGACACTAAACAATATCTCATTTCAAGCCAACTGTTAAGGTACCTCAACCTTTTTTAATCATGCCACTACACCAAAACATCTGAAGTCTCCAAGCAACAGACATCAAAACACTCGAGAGATACATACATAAACACTTAAAAATGTGCAAACACACACCCACACACAAAAAACTGTTATGGGAAAAGTGCAGTGTTATGGGTAAAGTGCCGATTCACAAAACTAATTTCTTTGATATTTTGACCTCATTTAAATACAAAAGCAGGCCTCGATTCCCCCAGACCTTGATCAGACAATCGCATTTGTTATGCATTTTATCTATAGGCAACAGAGAGCTCACTCAAAAATATGATCTTGCTTGCTCCTGCCTCCAGTTACACTTCCATAAATTACTGCCACGCTAGGGAAGGAATTTTTTTGTTCCCAGTGCAACAATCATAAACCATAAAAACCAAGCAACTGGTTGACCAGGACCCCTGATGATAGGAGTGAGCTGTACATTCACATACCAGGACACGTGGATGGTTTCATTTCCATTAGCCAACGGGCAGCCTTTCTCCTCCGGGTTGATCATGGTAGGGGACACAGTCAAAGAGGCACTGGTTTGCACAATGGGCCGGGCCCTGCAAAGATGGGAACATGGGCCATTTAAAGAAACTGAGAATGTGGTTCCTTAGCAATGGGTCATGCATTTCAGTCAACTTTAACTGCAGCGGGAATTGAAACCAAATGCCAGGAAATTGGGGGAGGTTCAGTGCAAACCCATCGGCCAGAGATGGCCAGCTTGAAACCCAAAATGTACCTGTAAAGCACTGCCTTGTCAACTCCAAAAGCCCCCACGAGCAGATCTAGAGGAGATGAATAGGAGATGCTGTCAGATTAGGATTTCACCCTTGTCCTGAGGTTACTACCAAACCATCTACCATTTCCATGTCTACTATAATTATTTTACATAAAATAAGCACTCATTAAGGTCCAATACCATTTGGAAAAGCCATATCTGCATAGCACATACAAATTACACCACATATTACCATTACATGTAATAATTTTCACCCCGTAATTAAATACTATATTTAGCACACATGGCTACAGGATTTCTCCACTTTGCAATCAAGTAGGAATCTGAAATTATTGTAAGTGGAAACTGGAAGGAATTTTAGCTGATGGCTTTATGGACTACATTAGAATAAATTACATGGACTTATTTTTTCAAAGCAGAAAATTGCCATTGAATTCTCAAAACAGAGCTTGCAGCTTTGTATGGTTAACCTTACCTGGATAGCCATTCATGTCCACATCTCTGTTTCCCCGAATGGCACTGCCAAAACTGGCAGGCAAAGTGCTGGAGGCCCACTGGCCAACCAGAACCTGGGAAGGTGTGTCCTTGAGCCCACCACTATGTCCATTGTAGATAAAGACCAATCCCTGTTGGTTTTCCCCACCAAAAGGGCTGCTAATGGCTACATCTGAAAATCATCACATCAAGAGAGTCACTCTGTCAGTTACTGAGCACATATCACCCCCCACCCACCCCACCCGACCAAAAAGAAAAAAAAAAAGCTGGCATTTTCACCATTGAATCCATCTTGGTTAAGATCTCCAAGTGGAGCAATGGAGCTTCCAAACCGGCCATATGCTTGGGTCCCAGTGAGGTGCGACTGGTTATGCTCCAGGTCGAGAGGACCTCGCTGCAGGTAGACATAAACCCGGCCCATCTCCTCGAGCCGACTCCCTGACCCTCGGACCATAAACATCGGGGCGCTGACCAAAAGGTCATCCCAGCTGGGAGATGGTCCAGGCAGAAGGGGAGAGGAGGTCAGCACCAGCACATCAGAGCCATTCATTTATTTATGTCTGACCTGAACCGGGGCAGACTTCGCGGGAAGTGCCCCTAGTGCAGAACTCATAAGAGTCCAGATTGTGTTGCCACTGATGGGGCTGTAATAAAACCATCCTCCCCCATGTCTGAGAAAAGCCCCACTCGGTGAAACATCCACGGCTGGCTAGACGCCCACTCACCCGTCGCGGTTAATATCGGTGACTGCTACGGCATACCCGAAATAGGACCCCATCTGGAAGACATCAGAGTGCAACACATTGTTCCCGGAGCCGGGCTCATGATTCAGGCAGCTCACCCTCCTCTCTTCTTTCCAAAGACAGATCTATAGCCCCTACCAAGGTCATGCCCTACCCCCCTGGGTAACAGAAGGGATAACCCCACCCCCCCCCCAACTGCCAGCCAAAAACCAGAAAAATTATAAGCTGATCGTCTGCTAAAGGAGCCACAGTATAACAACCTTGGTCCTTGGGCCCCCCCAACACCCCATAAATTTATAGTACTTCACAGAACCCTATGGTGCCACAAAATATCAGGTAAGCATGAATTTAATCACCTGTTCACCAGTGAGATTAAGCAAGGTCTGCAGATTAGTTCCATTCAGAATGGATACCTGCAAACAACAAAACAGAATTGCTATAACAAAAGTCATCTTTCGGTATTAATGGTCATCCCAAAAAGTCTGATAAAGTATATCATTCCCCAGCCCACCTTTCCCCCCTCCGACACTCCACACCGCTCTATTCCAAATCCCTATCCCAAAACAAAGCATCCTCCTCCTCTCGTCCCTCATAATTATAAACCTTTCACTCGCTCGCTCTCTGTCGAATGTTTAAAAAAGCCATCAAGAAAAGAGGGGGCCCTTACGAAGCCAAATAGCAGCTCTCCCTTGGGGACACCGGCCACAAAGTCTGCGAAACACAGAGACAGGAGGACTCAAAAGCGAAGCCCGTTTACATCGGCGGCACATTGCGTTATATTCAGCAGAGGCATTTATCCAAAGTGACATACATTTCTGGTGCAAGCAGGGTCAGTCAGTCCCAGCCCAAACTGACAATAGGGACAGGCCTAGCCGCAGGAGGACACTCACCTTCCTGCCCGTCTTGTGTAAAATCCCCCACAGCCACAGAATAACCTGGAAGAGCATAACAAACAAGCCAGATAATGATGAGGAGAGACGGGCTGCGACACAAACACACAAGGCATAAAGGTGCAGATGTCACAATGTCAATATATGCCTGTTAAAGGGAAATGTTTCTTTTTACCCAAGTAGCTGTCATCGTAATTGGCCTGAGCTTGCTTGGTTTGGACCTGGCCCGTCACTTGTTGAGTGAAGTAATCAGGATAGTAGGTCTTAACAATTTCCTCTGTTGAGGCTGAAAATAGTTGACCTGATATGAAATGAAAACACAAGGCAAATAATTAAACTAACATTCTTCTACTCTAGTTTCCCCATTCTGATCCTCGGGGACCCACAGACCGTCCACGGTTTTGCTGGCTCTCAGCTACCGGAGCTCGGCAGGAACTAAAACATGGACCGGCTGTGGGTCCCCAAAGACCATATTGGGAAACATTTCTCTAGGTTTTTCCATCTGTAACAAAATAAATCTCATGTATTGTCTTTTTACCTTGCCAGAAGAAGCTACCGGGTCCACCAAGGACCACCCTCCCACTCTGAAAGTCACACAGTTCTGATGTCAGCAAAATAGACCTGAGTGCTGCAGGGTGCCATAAACATGTTAGACAAGGGGGGTGTTCCATGAAGTAGGATATCGCAGTTAGCTGGGTTAACTTAAGCTAGAAGTCATGTTCGACCGATAAGTGCGCTTAGGTAACGAGCATTCCTATTGGGGATGGTGGTGGCCTAGTGATAACGGTTATGGACCAAGAGGTCACTGGTTCAAATCCCGTCTACCACCAGTGGGTTCCTGAGCAAGACCCATAACAACAAGTTGCTCCAGAGAGGTTGTAATTCCCTGTAATTGGGTAATGTAAGTCACTCTGGATAAGGGTGTCAGCTAAATGTCATAAATGTAAATGTATTGGACAATCACGACTTCTATCGACTTCTGGGTTAAGTTAACCCAGCTAACTAAGAAATGCTGCTTTCTGGACACCCGCCAGCTTGAAGATAATTATGACAAGCCTGGCACATTACCTTGGTAAAATCAGCACTGAATCCACCCTGACAATACCCTTGGCCTGCAGCGTCAGATTTTTCTGAAATGAGAGAGATGGGGAGATTGTGTAAGTTAAACTCCCATAAGCAAACTTGTTCTGAGGGCAGAATGAAAAATTATTGGTTCAGAGAGATAACCAATCAGATGTTGTTTCAGATGCAAGACCAACAAATCAGATATTTTGGTCCCACCTTCTCCATTTGCTTGGACCTGCCTTCTATACAACCTGATTGGTTGTCTCTCTGAACCAATCATTTTTCTTTCTGCCCTCAGAACATACGGTTGTAATTAAAAATCCAGCGAGCAGGGAGATTACACATGAATGCTGCTGTAACAGGGGCAAGACACCACCCAGTGTCAACAAGGCAACAGTATTTTTTTTTTCCTTTGATTGGTGAAGCACACCTCATCCTCCTATATGACCCCATAAATCACTCAATAGTATACCTGAGCGACATGGGGCATATTCGACAAAATTGGCGAAGTTATCCACGGAGAGGTAGCAGCTGCCTGTGACATCTGAATGGGCTATGTCGTGCATGGTCCTCCAGCTGTAAAGTGGGGCACAGGCCTGTGGCAAATGTGGTGTGAGGTCAGAAGCATCTCAAAGAAAGCTAGCCGAATAGGTTCAGATCTACATATTTTCAAATAAAACACTATGAAGGCTATACATTTTAGAATAAACTTAAATTAAAAACTAAAAAAATAAACTAGAACCTAAGCATCTTGCACTTTGAGACAATGTAATATTGTGAAAATGTGCTATGCAAATAAAACTGTATTGTATTACAGGCTAAAGACAGACAGCAGGAAAAGGGATTAAGTCAATGATACAAAAAAACAGTGTTTAAAAAACCTAAAATCGGCCCCAAACCCAAGGTGCTCCGGCCGCCATCTGAGGTAGTACACCTCCTCCTCGTTCCTCCCATAAGACAACTCATTAAGTCTCTTACCAGTATGGTGCTGCCATGGGAACGTACTGTGGCACCAAACCACTGGTGAGACTTCATCTCCATCTGGACATCCGTATTGTTGATTTTATCTTTCCGGTCTCCTGCACCCGAGGAACCCCAGGGAAAGGCATGAATTAGCCAGGGAGCAATAAAGGCAGATGATTCTGCCCAGACAACAAGCCTCCTGAACACTCCAACTTCCTGGGCAGAGCCCTTTGCATTCTGTGGTTATCAGCACAATTGCCCACACCTTACTGATTTGACAATAAAAACAGTTGAAAACCGAGGCGTTAAAACTCCGCGGTGAAAGGCTTACAAGAGGGAGACTATTTGCACTGGCAGTATTTCAGACGGCACGCAAGATGGATGGGTCACGTGAAAAAGGTCTACGAAGGCCCCAGACCTTGTTGACCTTGCATCTGTGCAACCACCTGGCCAGCGGAACTACACGGCCCTTCCTGCTTTGTGTGGAAAGCAGGTATCAAGACAGATGGCCCCCGAAGGTCATCACACCAAGGAGACAATGGGGTCATAAGATAAGGCACAGGGGCGGCATCTCAATGAGGACAAGCAATGGCATCTTTTCTACTTATTAACCCGGACATCACCAGCTCAGTACAATTGGCTGATTCCATTTCCCAAAGACACCCTTGGGAGTGGTGCTATACCAACAAAAGCCATTGCCAATGACATGCATGTTGCAATGAAAGACATCCAGGCCATTGAGGCTCTGAGCATGACCAGAAGGGGAGGGGGAGCAATACATCAGCATCTTTCCTCCCCTAGAGCTACATTCTCCTGTTGCTTGTTACCCCAAATCCCAGCACGGGGAAACTACAGCAGAGCCTGTGCCAGGAGTCATCCATCTGCCTCCAATCTAAACACGCTGCCTACTCCTAGGGGGCGTCAATTTCCAGTGCCCAGTTTGGAAAGCGGAGAGGAACGAGGGCCTTACACAAGATGAGTAGTGTCACCACCCCCTGGGGCTTCCCTCTGGGTTACACAGCCAAAGAAAACAGGGTCCTTAGACTTATTATACTGAGGAAGTGGATTCCCACAGGGAAGTCCGACATATGGACATATGGGGCAAAAAACACCGCAAAGACAGGCAGGCTGTCCATGCTAAAGACGGATCATACACACAATAAACTACCTCTGTGAAGACAACCATCTTAGAACTGAATGGCCCATCGAATTTTAATGAATATACTATGCAGTATACTAAGTCTGTCTTAATGTCATATGTGATCTCAGCCATGGGAATCTCTTCAGCAGAGGACCGATTTGCTAGAACCAGGGTAACGAAGAGCAGAGGCACTGAGAGGCTCTGGAGAGCCCTGATTCAGCCAAAAAAGGTCATTCAGCCATGACGGACCTCTCTACGAAAGGGAGGGCGCAGACAACTTAGTGTTATACCAGCAAGCCCATGACTATTTTAGTCTGTATGGTGTCATGGAGGGGACATGACAGCCCGTGGGCACTGCATCCACGTCCTAGTGCCAGCCTGGGCTTGAGGTGGGATCATTCTCCCTATGCGCCCAATCAGCCTTAACGTGGAGGAGCCGTTTAACAGAATCTCCTCTTAACTGCATTTGGAAACTGGCCCTGTTGCTACAGCGAAGGGGACCCACAAGCCAGAAGGTGAGCTGGGGGCAAAGCGGGTCGTGACGTGAATGTGACAGAGTTAAGGGCCTAGCCCGGCAAGCGAAAGGTCAGGCACGCCCCATGCCGTCCCGTCAGCCACGCCGACGCGCACCTGTCCCACACAGCCGACCAGCAGCTGAGGAGGTGCAGTGGGACGAAAGCAGGACAGGGAGGGTCGGTAGGGGAAGCAGAAGCTGAAATTAGAGCAATGACAAACGGGTGACTAAATTAAGTCAGCACGTCACATTCCATGCTAGGAAAGGAGGTTACATTTTACCCCACAGGGAACAAAAGCTGACAGATGAGGCTTTGGGCCCACAAAGGTGAGCTCATTACAGCTTCTAGGATGTCAACCTCTATAAACCACTTCCACACCGCAGTGCAGAGAGCAAGCCCTGTTAAATGAGCACGTCGGCATTAGTATTCCATTCCAGGCGCCTTTCTCACTTTTCATTACCTTGGAGAAAAAACAGATTCGCTAAAAGCAAAAGTGCAAGGTTTAGTATTTCTAACATGCAAAGCGCTGTGCAATCTGTGCCATGACCTGTAAGAGTCTGTCCTGGCACACATTACATTTCACTGTCAACTTCACTATGGAAACAAATTTCCCCCCAATAAGACTAATAGGCCTGATCATCACAGTCTCAGATGCAGCTGACGATGGCCTTACAGCATGGAATATTTAGCAACGTGATTTTTAAAAATGAATGACCACTCAAGTGGAACCTGCTCATAACAGACTGACTGGGAGCATAAGCATAAGTAGTTGAGCTTTCATGCCATTTTTCACCTACCTCTCTCCCCTCCCTTCTGCTCCATCTATTTCCAGCCATTAAAAAGCCACTCCGGGGTCTCACTTATTCAAAGCACATACACGCCACTTCTGATGAGCTTGGCATTTGTCAAAAGTACCTCGCCACCTCCCCAAACCTAACCTTCTGACCTCCCAGATTAATTTACCCTCCAGTCTCATGATACTATACTTTACATTTCACCTGGACACATCAGGTGGCTGAAAGCTTATTAAGAGAACACAAGCACCTCTATGCAGGGTACTGACTTCATGACATTCAAGTGGTTAGCATAAGAAACCGAGATGGATCCCGCAGTGCAAAGACACCCTCATAATCGGTGATGAGCATTAAAAAGCATAGAAGAAGCTTGTCGCTGAGGATTTAAAGCCAGGATATTATCAAAGACTGTAAATATCTCATTGCATCTTACCTTGCTGGTCAAACTCAATAGAGTTGCAGTGCGACTGGCTTAGACCCCAGGGGCAGTAGTACACGGAACCACTCTCGGTGACGTCCGGCTGGCTGCTGTTAGCTTTGGGTGCCCCGATCAAGATGCTGGAACTGCAGGTAAAGGAAAAGTGGAGGTGCAATTAAATAATGGGAACAACGGCAACTTAACATCATGGGTCTCAATGAGGGTTGGCAGTAGTGTTGTAAAGCTTTGGTATCTTCCATCTTATTGTGTCACTGTATTCAAGAGCAGACAGAAAACATGACTACCTCCACAACACTGGGCATCCTGCACAGAAGCACCTTAGGATCCTGAAGGATCAGCACATACATGTGGAACTCTAAGCGTGAACTCTATGAACCCATCCAGATCACCGGAGAGGTTTAGGAACCTGAAATAAATGACATCTGGCCGAAGATGAACTAACTGCGAGTTGGCGTGATGTTACTTTGTTTTAGACAACTCGTAGATTTGCAGAGGAAAATATGGCACAGATACATGCACCCCAGGGTCTTACAAGTCAGGAGAGAACTTCACAGTTTCCCTTTAACAACATGCATTTTACATCTTCAGCTCAAGACCATTTCAACATAATAATGCAGACGATATGAATATGCAATAAGACTTTAGCAGGAGTCGGCATAAAATCCCATACTGACATGGGGGGATATTGCAAGTAATATTTCACAAATTTACAATGAGAGAATGCATAGCTTGTATTGTCTAACCATAGCTTCAGAGAACACATACATAGCTCATTATATCTGCATCTTCCCAGTGTAAAAATGGGCTTCCACTCACAAGCACAAAAACTTGCATTAAATGAGCTCCGGTCACTAACTTGGGAATTATGTATCTTGCAGTGGCGGTGAGGGCACAAGTCTGCCCTCTCTCCCATGCGTCAGCATAGTCTTAGGCCTACTGCTACTCTGTAAGTGTATTTGGAAATGGATTAACGACTGGTAACACGTTTACTGAAACCACCTCAACCACCACATTTCATATTGAGTATCAGACAGGGTTGCGGCGGTATACCAGTTTTACGGCATATCGCGGTATGTAAATCAATGGTTATCATACAATCTACTTTTGCTTGCTACCAACCGGAGAATCCCACCTGCACATATCCTACTCAGATGCCTCTGCGCTGCCATGCCAAATCTCCAGCCACTTGCTACCCGATCCGTGCCACCTGCCCGGCTTGCACCTCGCACATCCGCACGTGCATTTGCCAGCACGAACGCGCCGCATCACATTTTCTGGCCTGATCCAGGCCGTTAATCCTGCCCTTTTTTGGTAAACCATATTGTCTGCAGTAACTGGTCACTGTTTAGTGCGAACTGGTGTTAATGATTCCACTGACTGGAAGAAAAAAAAATCTGTCGTTTTCTTTGCTTGTCATTCTAAACGTTCGTTTGATTTCAGGACTCACTCAGGCCTCTACCCAGTCTTTGGATGAACAGGCCTTGGATGAATACGGCATTGCGGTATACGTTGGTTCACTCTGAACTGAAATATGAAGTATGGCGTATTTTGCAGCCATATTTAAGCCTATCCATCCAAATCAAAGGTATTGGGGGGAAAAACATTTCAACAAGCGTTTGCATCAATGATTTATTTTTCATGAATGTTTTTAAAAAGGTGTATTTTTATTAACTAAAAAATTGTTTACATCTGACTTGATAATCGAATAAAACATGTCAGTTACACTAATAAATATTTAGACAGCAATATGCTTTATGGGTTATAATCATACATTTAGTTCTATAAGAATGGTTTCATTGATGTTTTATAAGATTAATCATGTTTAGTTTGATGGCGACATGTTTATTATGATTATCTAAAAAGATTACCTTTTTAAAAAACCCTCTTCATTTTATATTATAAATTATTTTCAAAAGGGACATTTTTTACATATACTTCCATTTAACTGTGAAAAAGCAGTTATTCAACCAAAAAATTCTGTTTTAATTTCTTTGAAGATCATTGAACATACTTGTGACATACCGTACACTGTGAATTTTCCCCATGAAAATCACATACTGTTGCAACCCTAGTATCAGAAATAAAGCTAAAGTTACTCACAAGACCAGGGTTCAGTTATGGATCCTAATGAGTGAAAGTGAGCAAGGCTCACCAAGAATTTCCCTAGGATGCTAGAAGTGAGAATTTCCCTGTTCATTTATCAGTGTAATTACGGCAAACCAGCACATCATAAACACAAACAGCCATCCTCAAAGGCATATCGGCAATATTGTAAAGAGGCATTTCTAACCGAGTTGATTGTGTCACTCGGTGGGGGAATCGCGTCACAGAGAAAGCAGTATTTAAAGGTGAATGAATGAAACACCGCCTTGACATATCAGTGTGCTTTTCTGGCTACACTGGAAATGGACAAATCCTGAGCCTATTCGTAAACAGGCTTAAGCCAGGCACTTCACTGCATTTACACTTGCTGAAGCTTTTCATCCCGGGCAGCAGCAGGAAGGTCAGGCAAGTAGAACACTTAAGGTGCTCCAGCGACTGCCTTCATCAAGGCCGGGATCGTCTGCAGGGAGAGGCGGCCAGTTCAAAGCCGCCCCCAAAGGGCTCCCCACGGACAGCAGCGGTCAGCAGGCAGCAGCCGGCTCCTGTAATCTGAAGAGCTCGTGCCGGATGACGGTCGCGGGGCTCAGCCGTTACCTCAGTGCCATTCCCTGATTGCATTACCACTGGGGCTGGCGCGCCCAGACGGGCCGGGGGGTGGGAGGTGTGGGAGGCCGAGCTACAGACACGGGAGGGCTGTAAGAGGAAGTGAGGGCCACTGGAAAGGAATGGGGGGCATGGCTGGGGGAGGCCAACCACATGCCCAATATCTGCCCAATATCAAGGGGCTGAGACTCACCAACACACAAAGTGTGGGGAAAACTCTGTCCATTCCTGCATGGAGAGTTAAAAGGTTTCATTGTATCACGCACCCATATCATACGTTCTTTAGCTATTGGTATGGTTGGATGCCGATTATCAGTTTTTTTTTTTTTATCAGTTTAAAACAGAGGGCATGATAATTGCTGCTATGTCTTCCCTCCACCCCGACCCAACAAAAAACCCCACAGAGCATGCAAACTGATATCCATGTCTAATTTTAATGAATAAAGATTTGGATAATAAAAGTACAAAAGAAAAATGTCTAGTTCAGGCAAAAAGCCAGTAACGGTATCAGGGCTGGAAACGCCCCCCTCCCCCCCCCCCCTCACAGCCAGCAGAAGGGGCCGAAATGAGTAACAATTAACTTTTAATGGCTCTTTATCTTGGCTCCGAATCTGTCTGGCCCGGGCTCCTTCCCACGAGGCCCGCGAAGGCGGGCAGGCAGAGGAGAGCGGGATTTTCCAAACCGAGGCCTGGGACACGGCTTCACACCAGCTGCAAAGCACGTCCCCCTCCCCGGGACCCTGGCAGCCGGCAGGCCAGCAGCGGCAGACTGGACCGTACAGGCAGAGCACAGGGCCGGGACGCCTGACCCTCAGGGGCTTTCAGAAAACAGGTTAGTACTTTTTACAGCGCGTACCACCACAGAAAATACCTGGCTCTCGGCATAAGGTGGTCCAACTTGACTTAAAACTTAGCGCAGCGATGAAATGAGGCAGAGCCTATAAGAAGTAACAGCGAACCGGGGATGGATTGGGTGGCGTTTGTACTTGCACTAGTTATACACCTGTAAGCTGACACACAGTCCAAATGAAAGGCTGTCTGGGGCTGATTAAGAGACAAGCGGCCATGGAGAGATGGCACCATGACATACCCACGCATTCGGGGAGGCCGGGTAGGCCATGAGGAAACACGGCCGAGACAGCACATGAAACAGAGTACTTAATGAGAAACCCAAGACGAAGAATATGGCAGACAAAATCGAGGGGAAGGTCACAGCTAGGTCTTCTGAGGTAAAACTGGAGGAAGGCAGACAGGGGGGGTTGGGTTGGGGTGGAGGAAGATGACTTTACTATGAATAAATGGGTACTTGGTTCCATGTTATTATCCATGATATTTCACACTAACCCCCTGCCAACTCCACAGTTTGAAAATAAATAAAAATAAAAGCTTCCTTCCAGCTGCAGGGCCTGTGTCATTGTGAAACTACAATATTTGCCTTTTCAAACGTCAATGATAGACAAGCTTCTTCAATTTTTTGAAGAAAGGAACTCCATAGAGTAGCGCATCCACAGGGCTGTCAGAACCAAGAGGTGATATTGATGTCAGACCCCCACAGAACAAAAATTCCAGGTGTGCTATAAGAATTCGGGACACTCCTTATCTTGTTGCTGGCTATCAAAGATCACGTTTCATGCAATGCGAGGTGGAGAAGGGTGGCCTCGGGTGTGTGCTGTAGGCCAAAGGCTTCCAGAGAGGCTTCAACAGAAACTAAGCAAACTCGAATGCAGTCCTTTAACACAGACTACTCATCACACACACACCCACACAATACCTAGCTGGGGTAACTTGGATTGTCCCATAGGCACTGAGGCACCAGCAGCTGCCAACTAGTAGCTTGCAGCATCCCAGGGCCTCCTGGGAAGAGACATCCAGACATTTCTACCTCAAACTGGCCTGCACACCCCACACAGGAGCCCACGCCCTCATGCATCTCTATCAGCAGGCAAATGTAGTCAACCTTATCTAGAGGTACTCTCAGGTCACATGGGGGTGGGGGGTTCTGAAATTGAATTAGCACACTTGCCAGAGCTCTCCTTGGCTTCATGTGGTGTGGCTGAGACCCAAACCAAACTGACGGCGCAGAGCTGAACTCCTCTGCTCCGGCATCCAGGGTTAAAAGAAAATCCAGCGGAAATCACCCTCACCTAAAGAAGACTGAAAGCCCAGGCGCGATAGCAGAGGCACGGCACGCAGCAACGGCCACAGGCCCCGTCTGCGTACCCTCGCAACAGGAGTGGGTTCAGAAGTCACCCACGGGGGCCGGAGGGACATGTATGGCATTTTGCCTCAGCTAGAAGGTGATGAGCAAAGCAGCGTTTGCTGCTCCTCCCTCAACCAACACACACAAATTTTCCAGACCCTTAGCTGCCATACGACTAACTGTAGGAACAGAGACAGTGGAGGCGATGCTATCCCTATACACACAGGCTTTAGAAGGGATAAAACCCCTGTGCGCTGATGCTAAATGTCCCGAGAGGGTCAAATGGATCTTTTCAGACCGGGGGCTCTGACTCTCTGACTGACTCAGATCTTGGTTAAACAAACGATCTACTACAATTAAGAAAATCACCAGATAACATGCGTACTGGCACAAAAGAAAAAAAAAACTGCAGGATATAATGTCAGGGTAAAAGCATTTCCTTCCCGTGGACTTGAGTCTGCTCTGACGGGAAGCCTAACAGTCATGGGCCTGTATAACATGCAGTCTGGGTTAAAGGTAAATGAACGACCATAGACCCCACAAGTCTCTACACTCCACACCAACTACACTGCAGTCACAATGAGTTCACACCTGGCTAACGGGTACACGCCAGCTACCTGGAAGGTGCGCCCATTCTTTACTTATGAGGCTCCATGTCAAAAGGACAACTACACCAAAAATAAAACACTAAAAGCTAATCTGGGTTCTCTGTCCAGTCACTGGGCCGGACTATCACAGGACTACAAAAGAAATCTGGGTTTTACATTTCACCCTTCAGGGGAAGCAGAGAGAGGATTTAATGATGAACGCAGGATCACGCATGCCGTCCATCCCAGCTATCCTTTCTCGGTGTACAGAGGAAAGCAAGCGAGGAAGGATTATGCTGTGCGCTGCCATTTTCACCACACTTTCCTCCACCTTGAAAGGAAAGGAAGCATGCCATCAGCTGCCATATTTCTGCTCACCCCAATCTCCATGACAGAGGAGCCGAACAGAAACGCAATAGGAGCACACTGCCCAGTGTGAACATGCCAGAAGCACGCCGCTCTGAAAATCATCGAACGGCCGCGTGTTTTACGCAGCCCGCAGAGGCCAGGTGCTGAGTCCCTGAATATCAGACCGCCGCTGTCGTCACCCCCCCCCCTCCTTTACACTTTCAGGAATGCAGTCACTGATTACACGGAGCACCGCTTAATGACGACACTTCACACCCCGCGGAGGGGGCTGCCACAGACGTGCTAACACTGCACTTGCAGAGTACTGAGGAGACGGTGGGGCCCCATTGTCTTTCTTCCACTTGGGGGGTGGGCAGGAAAAATGTGCGTAACTTAAAATTCCCCCCACCAAACATAGCAGGCCCTGTGACAGGCTCACGGTGAGATCAGCCGGCCAATTTTGTTAATCAGTACCCAACACTGGATCTCTCCTACAGAACCATACAGGGCCCCATTATGCAAGTTACCCATTATGGCAAACGCAGAAACGCGGACTCGCCTTGAGGTTAAATGCAAACCATTCAGCAAAGTCCCCAACAAGCAAAGAAATTATCCACTCCCATGCTCCGCACCCCTGGCAAAAAAGCTCTATAAGGTTTCTGGGAGGTGAGAGCTCAGGCAGAGCCCAGATTCGGAGAACCGGGCAAATGGAAGATTAAGCAAATAGTATCAGACGGCAGACATAAAATAGCAGAGCATAAAGTCACATGGGAACTTTTTCCAACTGAAAACAGCACTCTTTTTGGCCAGTGCACAAAGAGTGCCATTGTCCAAGGAGCATGGAAAACACTAATCATGGAGCTTGAAACAGGGACCTGAAGAAAGGAACAGCCAAAAAGCAGCAGCCCCCAGACAAGCCCCAGTGCTCAGAGATGTTCCTAAATCGGCGAAAAAGCTTAAATCAACAAACGCAACACACCTAACCATGCACGAGGTACATGTGAATACAGGAAGCAAGCACTCCTATGGGGTGAAATGACTGACACATGGCCACTGGTCAGCCTGCTGAAAAGTGACCCAAAAAGGTCAAGGACCAGTAGAGGAAGAAGAATTGAAACAACAGCCAGAACTAGTCAATCTGACCCAACCCGTGTGCCGCGGTTAAAACAACCAATGATCTCATTTCAGAAAAGCAAGTCATGTGACAGAAATGAGAAAGGAGCTTCATCCTTGCTTCTAGCCCGATACAAGACCGCAACCTTTACTCTGGTCGTTAGAGTACATCGATTCACGTCAGATACATTAGGAACTAATTATGTCCATATTTGGGTCTGAGGTTGGGCAGTAATGATATATGGATCCACTGTGTACTGTTCAGTTACATCGTTTTCAGTTTGGAGCACAATGTAATGAGTAGCAGTTTGGGAGCATTCTGCTTTCCCAACAAATTACATCATCACCAGTAAAAGAATAGTCCATAAGACTAAGACCGTCTCACGGCTCTGTTATACCGAACCTGGATAATGTTGCTGGAAACACACCAAATGTACAAAACTCATTTGAGGCGACATCATTAGAGTGTGCGTATGACCAGAGCAAGGTAGCAATAACCTCTGAAAGAGTCTTCCCATGGCACATCACTACTATAGATGTGACCGTACTCAGTAATACACAATATAAGATTTAGTTCTACACACAGTTCAAGAACCCTACATCCATCCATTCTCTGCAACCGCTTGTCCTATTGAGGGTCGCAGGAAGAACCTTATGCTAGAGCCATATTCCAAGGTGGTCTCCTCAGTACCTTAATTCTACTAAATTTTCTACTATTCTATTAAACAGGGCTGGGGACACAATAAAATGAAAAAAATACAGGACAGCACCTGGAAAGGGAGAGAAAATGAAACCAAGAGAGGTGGAAGGGGCTGCCTACAAGCAGCGATTCTGGCAAAATTTCACTTTCAAGTGAGGACTCTGCCTCTTGGCATGCCGAGGCTGGTTTTACATCCGCTTAACTTCCCTAGTTTGGCATCAGGATGTTCGTACAGCGACTAGCCAGTGCTCCCGGAGAAGGCATCCGAGCTGCCTAACATCCAGAGGAGACATGGGGGTGGGGATCTCATTTCTGAGATTATGAAACGGGACGGTGAAGTACTCGGTTACTGAAAGTGTCACTCTACTCCCCCTCATCCTCTCACAAGGCTTTTGGCTACCTGCAGACATGTTCTCCTCCCAAAGAATAACACTTTCAGACCTTTAACACAGACCAGAAAAAAATCCACCTCATTTGAAAGGTTCATTTCCTTAATCATCTTCTACCCAAAAACAACAATGAAATGGAGAACACTGTTCTGGGGAGGGCCCAGTACAGGGAAGAGGTGCTTGAGTTTCTGGTCTCCCCGTGATGTGTCACCTAGGTCACATTTGGGTGAAGTTGTCCTTGGAGGAGGCCCGGCTCTTATCGCGCGTTTACTTGGCTAGACAAGAGTGTGGCTGGAGTGGGTGGGAGAGGATTAAGAGCTTTGTAGGAGGACGGTTCAGAGGAGCGAGACAGGGACCTCGCACACACCTCTCACACAACCTTGAGTCACATCCTAAATCATGCAGCTTTTCCCCGGATCACACAGCCAAAAAAGACATGGATTGTGACCAACCCCTCAACACCAGCCTCCTTTCTGTCTAGTACAGAAGGAAAAGAAGAAACGAGGCAGAAACTAGAGAGCCCTGCGGCTCACTCGACAGTTCTGGCTGAAACTGACAGTAGGGACAGAGCCAGGCAGAATCATCATGCAAACACGGGTCCTGCTTCAGTTTATAAGGACATGAGGACCAGTTTATAATGACATGAGGACCGCCAAGCCTGAATTTAATATTTCTCCAGTGAATGTAGCAGGAAACGTCCAGACAGTACCGCTCGAGAGCACGTCTACATTGCCACTGAAAGTCAGCAGATGAGTCCTCGGCAATAAGAGACAACCACACTCTATTAAAAGCCACTAAACACATTATGGCAGGAATTTCACTAAGAAGACTGCAGAAATTCCATGTCTGGGGGAGAATTACTGTCTGACTTTACACAACCATTTCATTTTAATTACTCATCAAATAAAGTCTCACCATTCTGCACTATACAAGCTTAATTAAATGTGGTTGGAGACTTATGATGCTGGTAAGGGCTCAAAATCTTCTGCTGGATACAAGGTAAAGCCCCTAGGGAATGGTGTCTAGCTAGGCAAACACATAAACCCATGATGTTGCCTTCTAACCAAATGATGGGTCTTCACTTTGAATGGGGGGGGGGGGGGTCACACCTCAGCTAGGATGGCATCCTTTGATCTGCTCAAACACATTATGCTGAGGTCCAGTAGTCAAAAGGTGAAGATTTGATTAAACCCGAGAGACATCTTTAGCTTTTAAGCTTCAGCAGAGGAGCATCACTATTGGATACAAAAAAACGAGGCTGAGCGACCTTGTGTATTACGTCAAAAACTAAAAATGTGTAATATTACGACAACACATACTGTGTAAAATCACTTAATAACGACTGGTTTTCCATCCATACTCTTCCCACAACTTTGTTTTTAAAGTGTGTTCTGCTATACCAGAAAAATCAGTTGAAAATATGAAACCGTATAAAGCACACATGATGATTTGGTTTAATAATGACTTTCGAAATAGGGGCGTTCAACCGCTCATTCGTTGCAATTTCAAATGGTAGAAAGTTGTCAAACTTGTAGAGATCAAGTTTTTTCTCGTCCTGTGCAGTTTTCCAAAAATAATTTAGGCTGGCCATATAAATCATATGACCATATCATTATGAATTGTAAGTAACAAAAAACACATAAGTGGCTGAATTTGCAGTTGAGCCTAAACCATATCATTTTAAATGAATGCTTTGTTTGAAATAATGCCTATCTGTAAAGCAGGATATCCCGTTATTGAAATAATATAAACATCAGTCCATCTTCCAACCACTTGTCCGTATTGGATGGCGGGGACTAGGTGGACACATACAACTTTAAGTAAAGTCAATTGATTATTTATTGCTTAAAATCAACTAGTGCTCTTTTCAAATTACAGAGCGTTTCTAAACATTAGTGGAACAATTTAAACATTAGTGGAACCCCCCACCCCTACCAAATGACGCCAAATCCATAGTTAGGGTGATCAGATAATCCATGCCATCCCGGACAGTTTGAGCTAGGACAGGATTTGCAAACTGCCATTTCAATCAAAAGGACCTGGATGTTAATGCGAGACGGCTGGATCAGTCTTTCAATCAAGGAAACAAACCAGTCAAAGCGCAAGAAGAACCGAACTATTTAGCCAAGCACAGGAGCCTTTCGGGTATGAAGTAGTTTGTAAAACCTGAAGTAGCTCAAAGTGTCCGGGATGACATGGATTATCTGGTCACCCTAATGTTCCATAGTAAAAGTAGTTTAAGGAAATGAAACAGATGTCACATGCAGAACTCGTAAAGGCTATATAAAGGAGACTCACCTTGATGAATTGGTCAAGTAAAACTCCACGGAGTAGCCGAAGTAGCTCCCATTAGGTCCCGCGTAGACAGTGGGATTCTGCGCGTCCAGATTAAAGGCTGAGCCCAGCTGCATCGAGGCTACGAAAAAGACGCAGAGAATCGCAGCGCGTCCGAGGCTACGCAGACAGATCTCCGCCGAATATCTCGAACGATGCTTTTTCGAGCCCATCTCTATAATAAAACTTAGCGCGTCCAGATGTTGTACTTTGCCCCAACCTAGGTTTCGCTCAGCAGCGGAAAGACTGAGATCTTTCTTCTCTTCAGCCTACTTGCTTATGACTGCATGCCGCTGGCAATTACGAGAGGCGTCTAATACTAAAAGTTATCCGTCTTTCTCCCCTCTTTCTCTCACTCCGTCTCTTCCCTTTAATTGACTGCATATTGGAAAGGAGTCACCCCTGCTTCATGACAAACTTCTGGAGAGGTGGAGCTTTTGATTCACAAAAATCACGAGGGAGGGGTAAGGAGGGTAGGGCTCCCTTTACGCTCCCCTCTCATTTGGTTATTGCCTTTGGATGAATTGGTCATTCCAGCGGAGTTATTTTACTGGTATTTTTTTGTGAAATACCATTGTATTGTCATTTACCGTTTTAATTAGAACAAAAGGGATACGTAATTTAAATCATAATAAAATAATATGAAATGAACGCAAATTGATCTCTGTTAACTAATGTACTGGATTTGACTGAAAACAGATCCTGGCATCAGTCAAAAGACTTTAAGACATAATTTAGCACAAGAAGAATTCCATCCTTTACATCAAGGTACCAGGACAGGCTTATCTCCTAACATGTCACTCACATCCACTGACCTCTCCTACTGCCTTATGCTCAGTGTTTACCGCGGCCTTGTGTTGCCATGAGCAGATGGACTTCTGGGGAATTTGCTGATGTCATAGTTGTTGCTAGCAGAGCCCTTAATCTGTGTTTCCCCTAGCTGTTTGGGAGGTAAAACAACCCTAAAAGGTTGTGCATGTTATTTATGTCTGTTTCCAGGGAACCAATTGCAATAAATGTCCCAGGGAGTGCAGCTGAGCCCCAGCACAGCTGCCATATCTGGACTCCTAGCAGAACACTAAATACGAAATATGTATGTCATCAGCCCTGCCATATATAAAGTGTTAGGGTGCATGAATGGTGTTGTTGCACATATAGGTGCATTTCACGTGTAAAAACAGCCATTTTTACCATAGGCTTATTCAGGGGGCCCTGCGTTTCGGGGTTCTGGCCCAAATGCCCCAGAACACTGAAGGAGAGCATGACGCGTTTCCTCTGCGTCCTTTTTGCTCTGGTCTGAGTCACAGGCGATCCAGATGAGTGTAAGGAGGTATCCTTGTAAGGCTGCCTGCCCTGCCGGAGCCAGACGGTTTGAGAGCCACTCACCCGGCTGGAATGAGGGAGCACGGCTTTGCTGACTCACTGTCAGCATGGGGGCCACTTCAGCTGAGCCAGCGGGGCAAGTCTGACACCGGGGGCAGGGGCCTACACGCGTCTCCGGGGGAAGTCCTTGTGGGGCTGGGTTTGGCAGGGGGAGGAAGGGGGGTTGTTGGAGATGTCTATCATAATGAATGAGGGATGAGACATTAAGCAAAGGGTAAATCACAGTGGTTAGGGCAGACAACAGTTACTGCCATCATAAATCAGCAAACAAAATTGTCAGTATAAACTTGCTCTTGCTGATTTTTATTTTGAGTAGCACCCGAAGGCTCAAAGGTTTCCTTTAAAGGTGTTGAAGTGTTGGTTACTACACAGAATGGCATGTGCTTAGTTCAGTGTTTTTTTACTCCCAAGTTCGGTAACTCAGACTGTGTTTTAAACACAAGAGTGCACAATACGGCTTACAAATCGCCTCAGAAACACTTAACAAAAAGCTAAGTAGTCATGTAGAGATCTACTGGGGAAAATGTACCATTACAGTGGTGTCTTAGAGAGGCTATATTTCACAGGGAATGAGTCCGAATGAAATATGCTTCCCAGATGAACCTGAAATGTCAGACAGCTTAACTCCCAAGTGAGGGCTATAGCCAGAGCCACATTTTTACGCATCTCAGGTCATGCGAGGTCATCACAGGTCATGTGAACATTTTACATTTACATCTGTTTATTTGACAGACACTTATAAAAACAAAAATACAACCTTCCAATCACAGGCACATCATCGTAACCCACCCTAACCCCACACTACCCTCAGAATTGATTGGGTCGACCTCAGTGTCGAACCTGAGTCTTTTACCAGTTGAACTATGCATTCAATACAAAAGAGGTTGTTTTGCAATGAAAATTAAAGTTTGTCCAGGAGCACCATGATCCTTGATTATGTCTGTGCCCCAGCCACAGATAGCAACCATCTCCTCAGATTAACTCCGTCACACATGTGTTTGTTCAGTGTCTGGAAACATGGATGTTATGCTGGCAGATCTTTTGTTTGTGTTTTGCAGTGAAGAGAACGAGAAGATGTCACAGTCAGCACAGCTCACAGTTCAACTTTACACCTGGCTGCCCACAGATTGGAAGGCATTCACTGCTGGAGGCCGGCAACAGATTCAGATCCTCATCATAACAAAGGATACTTAGGATAATTAGCAGTACCGGGACTCTGGAACACAATAGGCCATTCCTTAGCACTGACTTATAAGCATCCTAGGAAACCACACACAATCGTCTATATCCTTATCTGACAGAAAGAGAGAGACGTCACCAGACAGAAGGGTGACACACAGTATATGAAAATATATACAACCTGGTTGTGAGGTCCCTCCATATTTGTAGTCCACATCAAGGGCCATTGTGGACAGTATCCACCCTGGAATCACTCAGAAAAGGGGGGGGGGCTGAGAATTGATGTTGGAAACGTTCAGCTAAAATAACAGGAAAAGATGAGGTAATGCGGTTGGATTTTGGTCAAGTTTTTGGTTTTTTTTTTTCTGAGGCTCAGATTTTCGTCTGTTGCATGTTATAGGAATGCTGTCATTTCTCAGGGGGCATGTTCAGCATGGCAGCAGCTCAGGGCTGGGGGCGGCATCAGAAACGTGTCTGCAGAGAAGGTAATTGATCGGCGATACCTTGGAAAGAACTCTTCCCCCCCCCTGCAGTCTTTATCAGTGCAGATACTCTAACTGAAGCATTCCTTCTGAATGGAATCCAGCTCAGTAAGGACTCCTGGTGCCTTTTCCAGCAGCCCATGTGGGCCAAACTGAGCTCCTATTATTAGGCATTCATTTGCTCCCTTATTTACGGTAAACTGGCTGATCTTCTGCACCTCCCTTAAACGGACAGTGAGGATTATACTCAGCTTAGACTTGCACACATCAATACAGATCGGAAGAGTAAAACCACCACAGAATGTGCCTCCATTCTTTTCCTTTGTATATTAAGAGAACACAAGTGTAATGGTCTGAAACAGGAGGTGGAGTGGAGTGTCATGCCTAAGGCTCCCAGCCCAGTTCCCACACATAGAATGCTTTTGGAAGATTCAACAGTTCAGGAGCTATTCTGCTGAATGACCAGGAAGACCAAGCTTCTCTGAGCTGTACTTTAGAGATGGATTCAATTTCTTTTCTTGACTGTAAGGCCAGGGTGGCATGGTGGTGCGGTGGTTAGCACTGTCGCCTCACACCATGTGTGTGGAGTTTGCATGTTCTTCCCATGCCGTTGTGGGGTTTCCTCCGGGTACTCCAGTTTCCCCCCACAAGACATGCTGAGGCTGATTGGCATTGCTTGATTTTGAATAGTGTGTGCCCAGCAATGGGCTGGCCCTCCATCCTGGGTTGTTCCTTGCCTTGTGCCCATAGCTTCCTGGATAGGCTCCAGACCCCCCGCAACCCTGTTTGGATAAGCGGGTTGGAGGATGGATGGACAGACTGTAAGGCCTGCCGATTATTGTATATTAGCCACTTTCAGATATGCACTGCCACCCTGAGCTTTTCTTGTCATCACCCGGGGCTGTATGTGTGAGCACAGAAGTCCGAGGCAGTCGTACCACACGTTAAACGGACTTTACCCGGCTAGCTCTCTGCTACAAAGTCCGGGTAATTTCTATTTGACCCCCATGTGTGAATTGAGCAGGGAGAGTTCCAGATTGGGCACATTGATAATGTTTCTGTCATGCAACTGCCACGTGAACAGAAAAATACAAATCATCCAAGGTCGAAGAAGAAGGGGCATTTGCACGAAGTAGATGTCAGCAAACATGTCTGACTGGAGAGCGAGAATTGGAAACTTCTGTCAATTGTGTAGGGTAATTTTTGTGTCGTGTTCAACCTCCTGGATGCCCTAACCTAGTGCTCCCCCTTTTTTATATGCCTTTTTTAGTAGATATAAATTGGAAGGCTAGCTGGGCCACTTTGCTCACTGGAGTTTCGCATTGGCTCGCAATACATTAGCGTTTTCTGTGTGGTGACCCATGTGATCTTCAAGATACGTTAGAAGAGAAGGGATCTAAATAGTTGTGATGGTAACTTAATGTAACAAAGTTTTATGCAGCAGCAGACTGACCCCAATCAAGTGGCAAATGCCAAAGGGAGGATAGATGATAGGCTAACATCTAAAAACATTTCTTGGAGTGTGGTGCAATCTACCCGCACTACCTTTGCAATCTACTAGTCGATTGGGATCGACATATTGGGCACCCCTGATCTAAACCAACTGGAGTATTTCTAGTAGGGTATGAACATGTCTGACTCTGGTTGTCTGCCACATGTGTGAAAGGGCAACTCCTTTTTACACATGATAAGATCTGTCTCACACTAGAGGGATGTGACTCGTCCCTTTTCCACCAGGGTTCCTTTAACCAGAGAATGGTCTTGTTAGCTGAGTCAAGCTTCCAAGCCCGTGCCCAAACATACTACATCTCTCTCATAGACGACTCTTGGCAAAATGATGTTTCTCACAACTTTTGGAAGGGAACTGAGATCTTCCCTCTGTTTTATTCACCACCCCATGATTCTCATTGCCTCCTGTTAGCTCAGAGATGCCTGCAGCTCTTGGTCACAACCACAAACAACAAATAATTAAAGCCAGGAGGTTAAAATGCAGTATGTAATGCTTCCAGCCAGGAGGAGCACCCGACAGCTGATAAGTGCTCTTCTCCTGTCATTGTGGAGGCCACATTGATTTCAACAGCTTCACGCCTGGCCATTCTTCATTTCCATAAAACCTCCCTTCCTCTCGCAGGAACGTTTGTGTGACATCAGTGTAAAGCTGTCATGGAAACCAATACAGAACAAAACACTGTGGCACTGTCCATTGCTCTTTTGATTGCTCTGAACAGCTGGCTTCATTTTTTAAAACAGAGCTCTCTCTCACTCACAGATACACACGCAAATGCTGTGAGAGCTTTGCAGCCCATGGAAGCAGATTAAATTAAATTAAATAATGGAACCTCTTCCTGTACGTTTGAATGTGGTACTTGCAACATGCCTCTGCCCCATATTGCTCAGATATTGCATCCTCTAGCTTGGACCTGATCCAGCACTCACAGCTTTCTTACTTCCGGTCAATGTTTTTTTTTTTTAAATTATTTTGTTTTTATCTTTGTTATTAAATCAATAAAACACAATATTAATTATTTCTACATTTTGACTAGTTTATGCTTTTATAATTTACCCTTTTATTACTTTATATTTTATTCTATTTTAATTATATTTTTATTTGCATTTTGCTGTATTTTGGTATTTTTCTTAATTGTTAGTTTATTCTCCTTTATTTCACTTATCGATTTTACTTTGATTTGTTCCATCCTCCTATTATTTTATTGGCCTGCATGTTAGTTGCTTCTCTGTCTTTTTTAATCTCATATATAAAGTACTTTGAGCTGCATTCCTTTCATGAAAAGTGTTATAAACAAAGAGTATTATTATATATTATTATTATTATTCTATTCTTGATTTCCAACAATATAATGAAGGAACACAGTAATGACACTAGTCAAGAGGTTCTGTATATTTTTCTCTTCAATGCTCCAATCATCAGTTACATTTTGAAATCATTATTTTCTGACCAGCTATCATCTGAATTATAGGCAATGCACTTCAGAACAGATCAGCTTCAGCGATTCTTAAAATTGCCAGCTGAAGACCAGAACATCCCAAGCATCTCCAAGTTCATACCTACAGTATAACTGGAGAATCCATGTATAAAGAAGAGCATTTTCCCAAGTAGACATGTGCAGTTCATACTCCACTCGAGTGCTGTGTCAGTTGTTTACTGTAATCTGGCACTGGCTGGAATTTCAGATGCATCCTTTTTGGGTTGTGCTTTGTAGCTGTAGGCCAGACAGGAACCAAATAGCTGCTCATAGCGGGAGGGTAGCACTTGGGTGGGGCCATCTGATAACAGGACGTGCCAAAGCTCTTATAGTTAAGCAAACCCTTTCGGCTCAGAGCAAAAGGCATTTCAATGGCAAGTAGCCCAACAACACAAGCATGGGGGAGAGAGGTGTGTCCACAAAGGAGTCACTAGAGTCATGTGTTAGTGGCTGCTTAGTTTGCATGTTCCTGGGAAAAATGGGCTTAATCTCATTGCACTCCTGTAACTCAGTACAGTTTCCTTAGTCAGATATGGAAACAGCGATACCACTGAAAAAGTATTAAAGCCACATGCTCTGGAGCAAGATCAGGATTTTCGCTTGCGATAGACTGGTGCTGGCTGTATTGTGTCAGCAGAGATCCTAACATAAACCATTGCCTGTTCTCCTTATCAGACTCAGCATGCAGCCCCCGACATCAGGCAGCCGGCCAGCAGTGTACCCTGCGAACCCTTCCCTCACTGCCAGCTATATACGTCTAATAGGCAGGAAATTCCTCCAGCGAAAAGCCCACTTGCGTTTCCGGCCTTCTGCACACACTTGCTTTTTCTTTTTGTCTCTCTCCTTCACTCTGGGGTCGCTCTTTCCATTACGAGAGAGGAAGGGTGTGGAGGTGAGGCCGATTATTCCAGAAAGGTCTGACATTCTGAAGCAGGCTATTCATTAGTTTCTAATGGTCCCGGGGTTTTGATAGCCTATGGTTTGTCTGGCTCCAGGACCGGCCATTGTTAAGCGATCACGCCCGAATCAGTGGACGCGTCACATAAATGATCGCATTGTGTTCAAACCTTTGAACTCAGCGCACTGTGAAGCTGTTAGGTGGCAAATTTTCCTCTCCCCGCTGGGCTGTGAATCACAGATCTAAAGATCACAGATTTAAATGGTATATCACAATAAAGTCTGCCTTCAACAACTTCAGCAACTCACTGGGAGACACACATAGTCGGTCATGAAAGGTTCTCAAAAAGTCATAAGCTCGTGTTATCTCCACTAATCTCCAGGTCAATGTCAGTGATATCCATCCATCTTGCAGCCAATCACGCTGGTACACAACACAATGTTAGACTGTAACTCTTGGTAAAATTTGCTTTAATGTTCTGTATTGTTGATTTGCCCCCCCACCCCCCCAATGCCCAACAATGATCTGCTGCCCTTGGTGAATGATCCTGCCTCTAAGACAGGATCTTCTTTCTCTGCATGGAGGACAAAATTCAGAACTGAGATTTGTTCGTTTTGCCCCCTTTGTCTCCATGTGCCATGTCATGTTTGTGTTTTGAAAGGAGGTCCAAACTTTGTACGCATCATCTGCTGCAATCAGCCTGGTAGCAAACATGGATAAACATAAATACATGCAGACTCACTGGGCCGAGGTCCCAGCGAGCTTGCAAGCCAGCAGCTTAACAAGATCGGCCTATAGAATCATGCAGATGCATGTGCCGAGGGCCCGATCGACACCCCGGTGAGCAAACAATCCAGCACACAGGATGGAAGCTTTTTTGGCCCATGGCTTGTTCTTGTGGGACAGCCTGCAAAGAGTTGTAGCAGGAAAATTCTATGTTGATTGCAGCAAGAATGCTGACTGGTGGTGGGGGGGGGGGCATTCCACATGCCTGCATTAATTCACCAAAGAGGATGCATTTACACTCTATGCCCTCCGTGCAGAGATTTATTTGCCTGGTGCGCTCAGTTTTCAGAGGGATGATCACAGCCTGTGCTTGCTCCTTCGTGGTGAGGGCGCAGGGGGCTGCGGCCCAGCAGGGAAGGAATGCTGCAAAAATGCGCTCAGCACGGGTACAGTGGGGGCCATCAGTTAATCAGTCACACAGCGAGACCTCCTGGGGGGGGCAGGGTCAGTCTGCCTCTCTCACACCCCCGGCCTCGTCCCTAAAACAGCTTTCCCACACTCACTCCCACGATGTTCACAAGACCCAGGCAGTCACGTGAACGCGGGGAGGGCTAGACATACCACAGGCACACACACAAACACTCTATCCCTGTGTCTCACATACATGTCTGCATACACTCAAGCTGCAAGGAAGCACGCAGATACCATTAATTATACCGGCAATTTAACCATTAAGACTGAACCTTATCTAAACTTCAGTTTACTTTCTGGCATATGAGCTGATACATTTTCAGTGTCTCATAATCAGTGGCTCAGAAGACTCGTATTCATCCATCCATCATCAAAGCTTTTAAATCCAGCTTTAATTAAGGGCTACTCTTTGAAAGTGGCTCCTTAATCATTCCAGCAATCACAGGAACAAAGGGGTAATGACTCGTCTAGTGAGAACAATACTGGGATCCCTATTACCGTCTTTCCTCCACAATTCAGTCATTTAGTTAATTTGTTGAGGGTCTAATTACCACATTAGATATATAACATATTTAGTAAAAGAGTTAGTCCCTTTAACAATGATCAGTGTATGAAATGCAGTGTCAAACAGTATATGCAATTTATTAATGAATACTAAAGTCACAAAAATCTCCAAGGTCAAATATTGTCCTAGACCAAATGGCATTTAAAATTATTTCCTGGGTCATCATTGCAACAGTTCTAAAAGTATTTGTTTTTGGGGACTTTCTGCAGCCGCAAGCTGTCATATATCTGGAAGGTGTGTGTCATACAGTATGTGGTTTGAGATTAATTTATTCCCACTCAATCTGATTTTAGTTCTGGAAACATATCACTCCTGGTAAAGGTACCTGATATATGACATCACTTTTTCCAGGTATGATAAATTGAATCTGTATTTAATCTTCACCCCAGTATGCGATGGAGGAGTTGCTGTGTTTCAATGATCCACAGAGCTGTGTCATCCAGACTCGAGATCCTAGTTGGGCTTCCGTTGGGGAACAGGTCCATGGAAAAAGGCCAGGCAAACTTTTATCTAAAACGACTCCCACAACACATGCTTATAAATATCACTACCCTGCCTAGTCTATGGTTACTGGGGTCCACGCCTGGGGTCATGTTCGCAGGCAAGCACCTGTTGGCTGGCCCACCCATGTAACCCAGCAGGTCTCAACCATAAAGTAATACATAGAAGGGTCACGTGCAGTGCATATGTGCATCATATCTTGGCAATGAACACTTGCTTTGGATGCACGAAAAACTGCCTGTCTGACAAAGAAGGTGCATTGATTAGATTATAACAAAGTATCAGCTAGATAGAGTTGGCCTTACATCTGCATATTTTGTGGATTCAACTTCTTGATGAAGAATAAAGGCTGGCCTTCTCCCCCTATAGTGAAAGACCTTAGGAGGGTGCAGGGGATAGTTACAAGTTCAAATTTATGGGCTATGCTGTTGGAGTTTGCCCTAGGGGGCAAGAAGGTGACTGCGAGTTTCAGTCGAAGGTCAAGATTGGCTTTGTTGCTGGGTCATCTGAATTGCGGCCACATGTTTCGGACATTTGGATGAGGAGCTCATTATCACTTGGTGGTGAGTAGGATTCAGTGAATGAGGAAGTGGGTGGATGGGCCAACTTAAATAGGTGATCAGGGTTTCTTGGGAACATCTGGGTAAAGTTTCCATGGGAACTGAATTGAACCAGTAGTAAGGGAAACAGTTAAGACATGAGATAATTCAGTGGTTGAAGCTCTGTGGCACTGAAGAGGTCTGTAGAACATGAGGTTTCCTTCTCAAACGTATACCCCTACCCTCACCTGTGGTTATGAGCTGTGCATAACGAGTATATGAACATGAGAGCAATACAGGGAGATATAATGAGGTTTCTCTGCAGGGTAACCATGCTCACTCACCATGAGTGAGGGTTCTTGGAAATCTGGAAATAGACAACCGAACTTTGGATAGAAGTGCAAGCATCTCATAAGTATGCCTCCTGTATAGTCCCCAAGGCAGCTGTTCCCCCTGCTTTCTGCTGGGTTGGGAATATCCTGGGATCCCTTAGAAGGGGCTAGGCCCCTAGCCGTGGAAAGAGAGGTCTGGGCTAACCTATTTACATGCTGCCACCTTAACCCCTGGAAGATGTAATCTGGTTGGATTGATAAGAGGAAAGTGATTAATTGTCATTGATGAATCACTACACAACAACTAAATGTTTCCTCTGCGTGTAACACACATGTGACATAGCAGTGGGCAGCTAATTCAGCACCCTGGGGAGCAGCACCTTGCTTAGGGTGCTTCAGGGAGTCAAACCACCAACCTTTCAATGACAAGTATGCTTCCCTGACCATTAGGCCACCACTGCCCCACTGGATGATGCATACACCCGTAACTCAGAAATTGCAAACAATTGAAAAAAATTGCAAATAATTAAAATGTTATTTATCAGTCATTTATGTATTATGTTACTCCATACAAAGCACTTAACATGATTTACAACTTTAGTGATGTATTTTAGATCTTTACTGAAGGAACCGGGGTTGGTCACTGTGGTGTAGAACACCAGGCCCCTCCCTTTGCATTTTGGGCTACTTTGCAGCTGCATTCTCCTCAAAAATCTGTGACATTCTGTGAAAAACAGCAGGAAAATATCTGGGGGGGATGAACGATTAGAATAAAAAAGCTGAAGACCAAGATGTCCCACCAGAAAGGTCCTGTTTATAGGTTTCTGATTGAGTACCTCAGCGTGTTTGCAGGGCTGGACTGCGCTTCAAAATTGCCTGGGACTTTGGGGGATCCCCTATGGCAAATTTTTTCGAGCAGCAAAGGCCGTCCACGATAAATTTTGCTGGCCCACATAAGCATCGTCCCACCCGATATGGCAGATAGCCAATCCGGCGCAGTCGGTGCACGGAGCATTACCATATATATCCTCCCTGTACTCATATGTTCTGGGCAGCCCACTCGATATAAGTAGGTGTTAGCAAAGAAAAGACTTCTCTCTGCCATTGATGATACATGATCATCTTTGGTAGGCTGTCTCTAGTGCTCCTCAGTGAGTCATGTTTAGATGTTGCTATGTTCTGGTTTGCAATCAGGTCTGATCAGCAGCCAAACTTAGCATATATCACAGTGCAGTCACTTAATAATTCAGAGATGAGCCCTCCTGATTCATGCCTGCGCACTCATTCCCACTAGTTCTCTCACTTTGCCATAAATATTTTGACCTGAGGACATTTCCTTATAAGTTAATGTTGATGTTGCTGCCGTTTTGATGCAATGCTTTTTTCAGATGACAGTAACAATAAGCTTTTGTGTGGAAATTGTTATACGGGCACTGGGCTAAACTCTGGATACCTTGGATGGGCCAACAGCACAGCAAAAATAAATTGTCTTGTTTAAATGCATGAAATGAAGGTTTACCCTTTAAGGAGAATCTGTGGGACTTTAAGGGATTAGTCAAGACTATACTGCACAATGTCGGGATGTGACAAGGTCTGAAGTTCAATACTGAAATAAAAAGCAGTTAAAAGAAAGTATGTGGTGACCTGGTATGAAGCATCATTCAGTGTTTCGTCATGATGAAAAGTGCAGCCTGATTCTCAGGAGATATATATATATATATATATATATATATATAGGTACAGCCAATCATGTGGCGGAAATGGAACCTTCAGTTAAAAAATACATTGGTATTGTGTATATCTGGGGTTCATATATACATATATACATATCTAGAAAAAGGTTAATATTAAGCATAAGTGAATGAATAAGTTTAAGCCTGTTAAATGCTTGAGATATTTCTGTACTGCTAACTAATTACTCTAAGCTAATTATGCAAATACTAGCTTTTTACAAAAAAAGAAACAATGAACTGAAAATATCAGAGATTGTACCATTTAGAAGGGTAGTTTTAGCTAAATTAAAACCCCAAGTATGCCATTCCGTAGAAATATAACCGGAGGGTGGGAAAAGATGGAAATGACCAAGCAGTAGAGCTTTCACACCTTGTGCCAGCATGGCCCGCTAACAGCATAATGCCTTGCATCTGTTTAACAGCGTAATTATGGATTGTGGGTGCATACTTTAAGGGAGTAATGAAACCAAAAAACCTTTTGCTCAAGAGCCTCGTGCTCGACATTGTCCCTCGTCCTTTTATCAGGGAATGAAATGACTGGTTATCAAAGCATCCATACCTCCACGAAGCTTAACAAAGCATACTTCAGCTAAATGGCTTGACTATACTGCTGATTTAAGGCTGTCAGAGAGGTCTGAGACACAGCCTGCCTCCAGTCGTTGCATGCGGTCACTTACATCGAGACAGCAAGACCTTGGAGGTCTCCTGTAAACTTCGTAAGTGCATGACGTGGACCGGCTAAGTCACCATCTTGGTATTTGCAGGTCCTGATGTGCTGCAAAGCAGAAGCATACCTCAGCAGGCCATAGAATAAGTGTGTTCTCTCTAGATAAAATTAATTCTGGCATTCCTCTAGAATGAAATACTGACATCTTTATTTACTCTGCTTGGTGAGCTTAGTCAGGTGCCTGTGTACAGGATCAGTTTGTCCTCTCAATGTGGATGAATATTACCGCTCGAAAAATACTCGGGGCTAAAAGTTTAATATTTGACATATGAGACAACGATTAGCAAGGAGACACAACAAGTCAAGTTCGGAACACTGTGAACAGCTCCTCTCTTCCGGCTTTTGTGCGCTGGAATGCAGTTCCTAATGTGCTAATGTATTGTCACCCCTTTAATGGCATGCTTACTTCCTGGAGGTTTACAGTATGCCAGGGAGGGCAGCTGTGGGTTATAACCAGGGAAAACTTCTAAATAAACTGTCAAACAGACTAGTACATGCACTGGCACTTGAACATGTGTCAGCGTGCAATAAAACAATGTTTAGTGCTTTAACTTTATTCAGAGGCTGTGAAATGTTACCAAGTGCTTCCAATTATTGTTTCCAGCGCGCAGAAGCAGCACCGTTTCAGCATGCGGCTGATATGTTTCGGAGAGCTGCTTTGTTCTCCCACAGCCTCTTAATTTCAATGCATGCCACAGGGTGGTGATGTCATCTTGGCGAAAAAAGAAAAAAAAAATTGCATGCCAACATCTGCTAGTACAAAGATTATGGCGCTCGTCCATTCTCAGAGAGGAAAAAAGAAGTGATCTTTTACTGAAATACCTTCCAGGGTTCCCCTTGTAAAATCCCTCCATGGTGCCCATGCTAGCATTCCTAATGACAACCTGGGATGTTCTGACAAACAGAGAAAGCCTGATTTGAATAGTAATAGACTACCTGGAAATGTCAAAACAGCTATTTTTATCAAGGGGGCAAACATTGGTAGGGGGGTGAGTTCATCCAGAAAAAAAGGTAGATGTTGTTTCTGAAATGGCCGTAAACCTGAATTGACTGCACACAGATTAATCGTATCCTTTTCCTATTATAGACATTAACATGGAAATATACCTGCAGAAGCAAATGGCATAAGATGCACACGTATGCCCTCTTCACCTTTGCTTCTCTGATAAAACATGAGCTTTTATAACATGTGGCAGTGTGGTTTGGTAAAGCACCTCTTTTTTTCAATGTCGTTCACATCCTGCAAAATTAGTTCAATAAGGATATTCGGTCCGCAACTTCCTCCAGCTGGCAACTGCAAAAGAGTTGATGCATAGTGATCTAATGTCCTAAAAAGAATTATGTCATGAGGCGACCGCATAGAATTCAACAGGCATTATGTGAACAGCTGGCCAACTCAGACCTATTCTTTTTGTGCCAAGAAACATGGCTAGGCATGAAATGTAGCATGTAACTGCAATTATTACAGGCCAAAGGCTCACTGTGCCAATCAGACAGCTTTGCCACAAAGAAATAATAAGAAAGTGTGGTGTATAAGGGAGGAAGAGTTCCATGGTTGCCATCAGTGTGACCAGAGCTGACTGCGCTGTTACGCAGAGGAGAAGTGGTGGTGGGGAGTCAGAAGGGTACTGAGGGAGATCAGGTGAGATCAGCTGGGCGGCTAAGCACAGAGCACCAGTGTTCACACAGGCACACGGCTCTCTGATCTTTGGTGTCCAGGAGCAGCTCAGATCGCTTCTCCTACCAGACTGCATCAGCTGGTTGATTGCAGCAGGGTTTGGAAAGAGCCGAGATTCATTTGAAAGCAAAAAAAAAATCACAATTAATTTTTTCTCTTGGTATGTTACGTAATTTCAAAGGGAAAGGCATACAAGTAGCAGTTTATTTAATTATGTCACAAATTACATTAATTATAATATTAATAAAATATAGATGCCTGGATAATTATATAATTAGCATATAATTATTCATTCGTCCATTTTCCATTTCCATATTTTCCAGTATAGGGCTGTGGTGATTTTAATATGTATTAAATGGACTTCATCTTCATTCTCTTACATTTAGGCTGGACTACCTTAAATCCAGCAAGTCGTCCAGTAAAGCAAGAAATCCTGCTTTCGTTGATTTGGGCCCCCACAAGCTCAGGGCCCAAATCAACAGCGATAAGAACACTTGATTGATAAAATGTGCTGTGGTCTGGAGTCTTCTCTAAAATAGTTCTGAAATGGAAAGTTCACACCCTTCCCAGTGGGGGTAAAGCATGGCTTGTTTCTTGTCAACAGTCACCAACGGCAGTACTTGACGTTCCAGTATTGCGTGATGAAAGCCCCCAGTGGGACTGGTGAGCACACACTTTGAGCAATTTTACCCATGACCTTGCTGAAGTTCCTTCTGCCAATGAGAAGCCATTTATTTCCCGAGGAAACATCATTAAGGAAATTTTGAGTCATTTAGCTTTAAATAGAATAGGACAAAATTCTTATGAATCACATAGTCTCTAAGCACACACCCTTTTTTGTTTTCCCTCATTATAAAATTCAAAACTGGGACTAGAACTGAAGTCTCAGAGTCTTCTCTGAGTTAGAGACTTTAACACATGTTGCCTGTAGCAGTCTCCCGCTTCACGGTGAAAAACATATTCCCACTGTGCTGGAGTCTGGCTTACATTAGTCATCTGGCATGGCTCTCTGTGCTGCCTTCGTTCTGCTTGGCCACTAGGTCTGTCGTACTAGACAATCCCCACTTGCACCATTAACTCCTGATACACACACACACGCACGCACGCACACACACATGCAAGCGCACATACACCCACCATCGGCACCTCCTACTTCTCACCAGGGACTTAGGCTGGAATATGTGAGTCAGCCCACTGCGTGCGAGTCGTCCGAGTGAGAGACCGAGTGAGGTAGAGGCACTGGGTGGGAGCCGCGATGTTCTGGCGGCTACTACGTTGCTGACGCTGGAGGAGCTGCGGGTTGTGCTGGGGGGGAGTTCTATCAGGCCAGACAGATGGAGGGATGTGTATGTGATGTGGCTCTGTGGGCAGCCTTGGGAGGATCTGAGAAAAAGTAAGGATGGGTCCAAGGATGGTAGGTGTGGCAGAAAAACTGAAACCAGGCCACTGTTGGATCAGGTCTGATCATGAAGAGGAGTGCTGCGATGGGCCTGGTTTCATCGGGTATGAAGTGCCATTAACTGTGCACTGGCTTGGTGGACTCCCCCCCCCCCCAGATGTGGCCTATGCAGTGTAGCAATCAGCAAATACAGGCTGATACCAGCACATACAGGCTGATACCAGCACATACAGGCTGATACCAGCATATACAGGGTGATACCAGCACATACAGGGTGATACCAGCATATACAGGCTGATACCAGCACATACAGGCTGATACCAGCACATATAGGCTGATACGGGGCAATATGCCTTGCATCTGCGTCCATAAAAATCAGAGAATGCTGATTCCCGTTTCTGAGCAAACGCCTCCAAATGTTCCAAGCTTGCACTCCAGGATAATTACTTCCATCTATTGCTGCAGCAGTACAACCAACCTCATGTGTAGGGAGCAGAGAGGGTCTGTCAGGGGAGCAGGCTGGGGGACCGCAAGCTCAATTCAGGGTTACAGGGGGATCCAGACTCTATCCCAGAGCCCGATGGGGTGGGGGGGAGAACTGGGGTACCCAGAGGAAACCCCATGACAACATGGGGAGAACATGCAAACATTAAACACATGGAGCCATGGTAGAGACTCGAACCCTGGTGCCAGAGGTGTGAGGCCACAGTGTTAACTGTGCAGGCCGGCCATACTGAGTGAAATTAAACCCATGTCACTTACAGCTAGATAAAAGCGATGAAACTTTCAATATGTTCTCTTTTATCTTTTTTCCTGTGAAGCCATCAAAGACATTTTCTCCTTTAACCTAACAGACTGCGCATTACGTGGAGGCCAGCAGGTGCACCCAGCTCCCAGCCGCTCCGCCTGCATCACACAGGTGTACTCTCTTTGACACACACCGTCTTCCCTGAGTCTAAATCTTCATGAGCCAAGTAGGGTCTGAAAACAGCTCTTACGAACCAGATGGTGGGGTTCTTTAAATACATACACAATTCCACCATCAGCCATCTCTACCACGAGCTAATGAGTTTGGGATTGTGGGTGTAAGCAGAGTAACCAAAGGAAAACCATAAGCCTGTATAAGCACAGTGATAACCTCTGATCCGCTTATAGTGAATAGAGTATTAAAAAGCGGACTGGATCCCAGGAGTCTCTTAATAAGACAACTCCTGTCCTAAACACAGTGGTGGACATTTAAGGTCCAGGAAGTAAAAGTCCAGACCGTGATTTTGTTTCAACCAACCAGCTGAGCATAAAGAGTCACAGTCACAACTGGTCGGTTGTAATAAAATCTTGGTCTGGATTTTTACTTTCCACCACTGGGCGTATGCAGTGCAGTGTCACAAACAGCACCTTTCAGTACCTTAGGGATTTTGATTAAACACACCTGCCTGTATATTAACAGTCTCTGAATGACTTACAGAGGAGTAACAGACAGAGTGAGAGCAGACCTGTTAGAGATAGCCTCCTCTCTCACTGCCTTTGCAGCTCTAGTGTGGGGATGGGTGTATGCTTCTTTTGTGTAGGTTTCCCTCTCAGACCCACAGGTGTACATTCAGTAAGACAGAGTACATTAATTCAGATTTAATAAACTTAAATTAGGCTTACCTGATACAGACAGGGTTCAAAGAGCACTTGAGTGTCTAAGAAGCTACACTAAGAAGCTACCAAGAGAATTCTCTTTGGCCAAGAGAAAGGGCTTTTCTTTGCACTTTTTCCTCTGTACTTTAAATTTCCTATGACTAAGCCTTGATCCCACCCTCATACTGTCTGCTCTTGAGTCTAGATAATAGTAATAGGAAACAGTTTCAGGCTGATTAATTGGGCTTATTACTCACATACTGGTCAGAAATGTAGGATGATGTCCAGCTTTTCCCAGACAAAGGTGGATGATGCCTGAAAGCAGGATTCAGCACCGGGATGTTTAGGTCTAATGAGTGCAGTCATTTCCTGCTATTTACGGCATGATTGTTGCAGCACCTCCGACCGTGATTCTTTTTTTTTTCCCAGAGTGTATGTGAGCCGCCATGTTTTTAAGAAAAAGATTTCTCGTTACCTTTGTGTCAGTTTGATCCTGTGTACTTTATAAGGAGTCATTCAAAAATGATGTGTGTGTGATGTTTTTAGTTTGAATGTTTGGTTTCTGGAGGCCATCAATGACTTCACTGGGTTGATGTTAACCCCTCCCCACCCCCCAATAGCATGATGTTATAAAAGAGTACCTGATAGACAGGTGATGTGTGGCTAACTTGTGGTCAGCATGGATTGCGCCATATTTAGTGCCTTATTTATGAGCATTCATTGAGGTTCATGTTAGAAAGCTTTCCGCAAAATTCCCTCATAAACATTCTTACGCAGATTTGTAAATATAAGTATACAAACTCTAATTTTTATTATTTAACAGCTTCATATAATAGGTAAAATATTTCACTGTTAAAATCTAAACTATTCCGTGATATCATTACTACCTTTCAGAATCTGTTTCTTGGACCTTGTGGGTTTGCTACACGTATTGTTACAGAATGACATTTTCTGCTTCACTCATTCACTCACTCATTCATTCAGTCATTTATTTTCCCATCACTTTTCCTGGGGCCTCATTTCAAATCAGACTCTGTGTAAACTTCAGCGTGAAACTATCCACATCTTCACCTTCAACCTCTGACATGCGCATGGCATCTATAGCGTGGGATGCCCTATCATGTTGTGTTGTGCCAGAGCAGTCAAGAGACACTGATGTTGTACGTGAGACTCAAAATCATGAGATGAAGCAGGGCATCGAGCTACTGTATTTGCCAATGCCATGTCGGCTCCCAAACGACTAGCTGGGTTTGATTGACAAAAGCAGCTTCACTAGCACAAAATACCGTTATCACTACGTACATATACTACTACGTATTACATTAGGAAAACCACGCACTAGCGCAAATTTCATTTTTACGTTTGCCTGTTCACCCACAGCATAGGGAAATGTGGAGTAGCCCCTTGGCAGTTTTGTTATGCCATCCAGTATGGAAGGCATGAAGGGGTTGAAAGTGGGCTGGGTTATCCCCAGTCAGTATCTCAGTACCCTCTGGTAGGTGCCCGTCGCCAGAAAGCCAACCATAAACAGGACATGCATATGTAACTGAATATGGTCAGGAATTGCTTGGGCCTGGCTTCAGAGTGGCACCTGATAACAGTATTCCAGGCAGGGTCCACTTGCTTTTTTTAGTACTTTTTATTGTATATTAAATAATAATAATAATAATAATGCATGGACTTCTGCAAACTTTGCACAACAACTTGGTCATTTGCTCACACTTTTCTGTGTGTTGCACTAAAACCCAGCACATAGGACTGACCAGTCATTTTCCTTATCTACTCCTTTGCAGTATCTACACTATTAGCATTATGTTGACATTGCACTCTGTATTTCCATTGCACAGCACATATGCATTGTTATAATTGAACTGATATTTATGGTCTTATTGAAGGATCTTGATTGTTTTTTGTGGCTGGAAGAACGTGCAGAGTAAGACTTTCATTGCATTGTGTAGCTGACTGTTTGCCGTACGTATGTCAATGAACCCTTGAATCTAGAACCTTGAATCTTCTTTGCCCATCATTCAACTACGCAATCGCTGGACCTAATGACTCCCATGAGGTGGCTGCCCACACCAGCAGACTTTGTGGGTTAACTGCATCCTTTGTAAACCAATCCGGATGTAGGAAACAGGGCGAAAGATGACTAATCGCACCATATTTCTTTCCATGGCTCTGGGGTTCAGGCTTCATGCTCATTACACCAGGTAATGCATCTCTGTTCACTGGCAATTGATGCAAATCATTTCTGAATGGGAGTCCTGTCATAACTTCCAGCTTTGTGACGATAGCCTTATTTGTTGAGCCTGGATCACAGACGCACCCATTCAGCTTTTGGGTAATTTTTGAGGCTGTACGTTTGCTGTGTTTAACAATATGTAATATCAGTCATAGGCATTACTCATGGGGGGCCTGGATGGGACACATCTCACCCAATATTCAAAAGAGTGGTGTTTTTCCCACCCAATAATTTTCAGGATTTTGCAGAGGGGAAAATACTTTTAGCTGACAATTTCAGTTTCTTGCACATAAATGAATATATACAGTCAATACTGAAACAGTTGGGTAGCCTATACATAGGTATACTTACGAGGTCATTGAGGATTACGTAAGAAGATGGATTTGACTCAGTCACTCTAATGAATCTATCCCTGTCAACCCCCCCCCCCCCCAATACTGAAAACACAGTGACACCCCTGGTGTCAATCTCTTCTTGTTAGCGAGCTTCAACTTATGCCCACAATCAGAGCTATGCACCTACAATTTATCTTCCAGTCTCTTTGCCCATTTTTAGAATTCTGTGTCGCTCGTCACTTTGAAATTACACATATCAGATGTCAGACCTTTTTATAGCTGACACATGCTACTTATTGGCAATCAACCCAATATGACTCACCTTTGAAGCTGATTGTAATTCTGATTTACTTACATCAAAGTTAGAATTACTTTCATGTACTGTCCAGCCCCATATATGGCTGTTCAAGCCTTAGTAAATAGTTTATTGTCAGTCAATATGCTCCTTGTGATATTCAGCACAGAATAAAACTGTCTTGTTGAACCAATGGACCCATTCATTTGGATGAGTTCCCCTTGGGGTTGTATCAGGCATGATGAGGTGCCTCCAGCTCATTTCTGCTATCATGCTCATTTCTGCTATCACATGGAGACATATTTATATCTCCATGTGACTAACCTTGCAGTCTGCACATTCTAGGAACAGTGATCCTTGGCATGTTCACTGTCTCCTATGCAATTTAAAAGGAAATCCCATGAACACAGGCACCATCTCAACAGTGAGAGATATATGGTAACACACAACTGAGCAAAAGATTATGACGAACAGTATTAAATAAATTACTTTAGCAGACATTAAAGAAAAGGAGATACATTTGTGCTGAAATATTTTAGATTTGTTTTTTTCCGGGACCCCAAGGCTGAGGAGACTAAACAACAGGGTCACAGAGCTTGCGCTATAGGCTTATTGTTTTACAATATTCTAATTCACAAATGAATAATAGTTTGAGTTTATTCACCTCGAAGCTCTAGGATTTGTGTCTGCAATTTCCCACTGACCGCTTTATAGCCTTTTCACCTGAAGAAGCCCAATAAAGAGGCTCCAATGTGGGACGACCTCCCACTGGCCCCAGCTCACACTCATTTACCGATGGCTGAGCGCTCATGCAGGCAAAGGTACACAGACAAGCCAATTAGATAGCGTCATCAAACACAGATGCAGACACACGCAAACATAGACGAAAAGTACACCTCCGGACAATATCACTCACAGAGGCAAATGCAGGCAGAGATTAACAAAAGGAAGGACGTGGCATTACATCCCCAGACTTGTGGCCCCCACCCTCGGCTCTGTGTGTGTATTGTTAGCCTGTTCTGTGGGTACTGTAGTTTCATCCTGCAATCTCCAGCTTCAGATAGTGAGAGCAGACCATGAGAGCACCTCACGCACCTGGCCTTCTGAGATCGTGGAGACTTCGCTGGCAGGTTTCAAAGCGTCCTTGGAAAAACAGGGTTGCCAACTTTGTTCAGATGGCTGAACACGAATGTACATGTATGGAACAGTTTTATTACCTTGTAAATAGTCAACTGGGGTTTGCAGACTACCCCAGTGCTTTTGATGCAGCTAATTTTAGGTTTATAATGGAATAATATAGGTTTGTAAGATTTCTTGCGTGAGCGTCAGAGATGTCATGCCAGATGCATGAGAGCTGGCAGCCCTGAAAACATGGAACATAACCTGTTGGGTAGGGTATTTGATCATGGCTCACTGACTCCTATACACATTTCTTTTCACAATCCATCTATCTTCTATCTGTTTATCCTGGTCAGGGTCATTGGGGTGTGGGGGGGGGGAGGGTCAAGCTTGTCCCAGGCAGTACACGGCATAAAGCTGGGTTATACCAGTTGATCGCAGGACACATACACAATTATTCATGGACAAGAAGATGCAAGCACTGCACTCACAAACAGAGGGAGCATTTCAAATCTTGAGGAGTGAGGCAGGAGAGCCAACATGCCATCCTGTGTCGGGACAATCTTAAACAGTAATACGACCCTGTGCTGACAATTTGAGCTTCGGATATTTGAGGAGGATCCTCCTCAGTTATGGGGGGGGGTTTGTGTTATTTGATCCCACAGACCCGGGGCACCTCACAGATATCAGTTGCCTTCTCCTCCCTGTGGACAGCTGGGCAGAACAGCCATTGGAAAGCAAAGGAGAGATCAACTGCTGCTCAGGACCATGACACGCTAAGCCTCGCTTCTAACAATAATAAATCAGTTTAGCCCCGGTGCCATACTAGAGCACCCACCCCTCTGGATTCCTGCAGAACTACCATGACCTCTTCCCATTCCCGATGGGCAAGGAGAGCATGAGAGTTCATTTAAAGCACAACAAAACAGGTGGAGCTATTCAGTTTAAGCCAGTAACTGTTAACTTAAAGCTGTCGTGATGACAGGATAGGAGAACAAGCTTACTTTCTCATGGTCTCTTTCCTTGTTCTGTAAACATTTAATTTAGCTCTTTCAATCAATCACCTTTCCCAACATACACTCAGAAGCCTGTTTATCAGATACACCTGCTTATTAAAACAAAACAGACTGACCCTCCCATAGCATGTTATGCAGCCTCTGCCGCATACACACAGCACGCACGCGGGGGCCAAGAAGCTCACTTTCAGCATGACAAAGTGATAGCATGCAAGCGATTCTGAATGTGGTCCAACTCCGGCTGCCTTATGCGCTGGATCCGGAATCTCAGGCGCGGCCAGTGACTGCTTCAGTAACAGAAATGTACTGGGATGTGGAAAGGCCGCTGTCAGCGCAGGGCCTTTCTTAACATCACACGAATAAATATACACCAATAAAGGCAGAAGGGGAAAGAAAATTGTTCGAAGACTAACGGAGATCGGAAAGAGCCATCAAACGAAAGCCGTGCACTGTTATTACGCGGGACCGGAGCCCGGGAGGTTCACATTTGAGAGATTCACATTGAAAGTTTCTCTTTCGCTCTCAAGCTCCAAGACCTTCAATCGTAACTATAAATAATGCAGTGAGGTCGCTGTGAAGAATAATTAGTTTTAGCTGGGGGATCCCTGGCAAAGCAGACGCTGCAGTAATATAGGAAACCCTCCCCCATGCCACATCAGCCGGCAGCCCCTCCTCCCTGCACCTGTTGGAATCATGCTGCCTGTGTTTTCCCAGCAGTCATTTGAGATCCAGGCCTGTCTTAGAGTGTGTGGCCACCACTGGGGATATAAAAAAGAAGGGCCTGGACAAAGAAGCACGTCTGGGAAAGTTTTCCAGTCGGGCTCCTCTCCACTTGTTAACCGTCCAATGTTTCAGGTTTGCCCGGCTACATATTGGAAAGAGGTTTCGACTCCTGTTCTGAAGGCTGCCTGTGGCGCTTGACGCCTTCTCGCCGCAGGCCTTCAGCTGCTAGCCCTGTGGCCCTGCCTGTGTGACACGCCCTAACAGATGCCTCCAAAACAGGAACAGAAACCCACCGTCTCCCGTTAGGCTTGCGTCGCACGGCACCTTTTCCATGGCAACAGTGGAAAAACTCGAGGTGACCAAACGCTGTGGAGCATGCAGCCAGCGGGAAAGACAGGGCACTGTCCAGGCACCCCTGTTGTCACAGGTGGTCGCTTGTTTTACCTAGTCAGGAGAAATGGAGACATCCTGGAAATTTGGATCAGTATCACTGAAGCTGATTGTATCCTAGAACATCTGCGGAATAGCGGTGGTTTAACAGTGATGACGTCATAACCCTAACCTCACTGTGTGTCCTGAAGGTGAAAGGTGATTAACCGTCGTTATTGATACACCACAACCAAATGTGTCCTCTGCATTTTTTCAAAATTCAAAATTCAAAATTCATATTTTATTTGTCACATACACAATCATACTCAGTACAATATGCAGTGAGATGCTTACACGACTGCCCGTGCCCTTAAAAATTTAAAAACAATTAACAAGAAATAAAGTGCAATAAAATAAGATTAAGTAAATGAATTTACATAAGAAAATAGAACAAAATATAGCAATTTCCAAAAGTATATAAGAAATATAAATATAAAAACTTCTGTGCAATGGATATGAATGGAAATTTACTGAAAGTGCGCAAGTGTGCGTGTATGTGCAAATGTGCAATGTACCGGGGGTATGTGCAACTGTGCATGAGGGCAAAATGTGCAAATGTACGCACACCCCCAACTGTGCAAAAATTTAGAGATTAGTCCTTTGTGGTGATCTGGTTGAGAGACCGTATCGCCTGCGGGAAGAAGCTCCTCCTCAGTCTCTCTGTATTGGCCTTCAGGGAGCGGAAACGCTTTCCTGACCCATTTGACCCATTTGACATTGTGGCACAGCAGTGGGCAGCTACTTGAGTGCCTGGGGAGCAGCGCTTGGGGACAGTACCTTGCTCAAGGTACCTCAGCAGTATTAGCAGGTCGGGGACTTGGACTGGCAACCTTTCGATTACACGGTTGTGTTCTTAACCAATACGCCCCCATCTTTCACCGTCTTGGTGGGTGAAACTGCACTGATTATTCTGTTAATTTTTTTTTTTATCGGCTGGACAGGAGCTCGAGTGACATGATGCTTTTCTGTCCTCTCCCAGAACCATCTCTCTCAAGAGCTTCTCCGTGAAGTTCTGACCTTTTGTGCCTGAACTCTTGACCTGTTGAGTGACTCATTTCTGCCTGGGAGGGCGCAGCAACCTCGCACACAGGCATTTCCCCTTCCTGATGCTGTTCCTCCTCACAGTGGGTGGTTGTCAAGAAACAATTCATCTGCTGGCATATATGTCTGGTTGGTGTGATGATGTATCGTGTCCTAAGCATTATTATATTCTGAAAGATTTTCATATTTCTTGTGTCATGAATTATGCTAAATAAATAAGCCTGTCATTGCATGTGTTAATTTAGGAACTTATGCTGAATTTATTTAGCAGAAACTTTAATCTAAAGCAAGATTAACTGATGCCGCGAACAGCTCGTGTTCAAGTACTTGTATAATTGCACCTCTCTGCTAGCCACAGGATTTTAACCAGCAGCCATCCAATCACAAGCATAGAGACTTAACCTACCCCGTAGCTTGAACCCAACTCCACCGGCACCACAGCATAACCGCAGACTAACCCCAAACTTTAATCACATGCAGAGAGCTTTTCATCACAGAAAAAAGGAACATCTATGTCATTGTCATTGCCTCATTGGAAATTAACTGGGTTATACAGGCTGTAACAGAAGGCAACTCCATGATGTCAAAAACTTTCCTGTACTACAAACAACAAGCTAACAGCCTCTAGCTGTAGAACCTGGCTTCTAAAGGCACACAGACAGGGAGGTACTGTTTTGACCTGATCTTGAATCGACCCACGGTTGGCATTGCTGATCCCAATTTTCAGTGCCCGTCCAACCCTGATGATAACACTTACCAGGCAGCGGATCGATCTTCCCTTTCTTTAGTGTCAGGGTCCTTCCCCTTTCTTCCCCCGCTAGTGCTGCTCCTGTGGGCACTCAGCCTTACCTGAGCCGAAGTCTAGGGGCCCCCACTTAAACAGGCCCTCATAAAGGCCCCCCCTGGTTGCCATCCCACCCCCACTGGTCAACAACTATCAAAGAAAATAGTAGGCGGATTCTGATCATGTTAATGTGCCTCTGCCTATAATACTATAACATCTCAATCACCAGGTAAAAACGTCGACTCCCAAAATGAAAACATTTAGAGTGAAAGAATCAATATTTCACTATTGATCAGCACATCGCTAATGGCCATACACTTGTGTGAATCCCTATGCCTGAAGGCCCAGGTTCCAAGTCTCTGATTTAAATCTTCTCCATATCTGATTTTATTTAGGTGGTTGAAATCATTATAGACCAACATGAAGCATCTCATTATATCTAATATACCCATACACCTACACATAGGTACACAAATATAATGGCTCATACAATGATAAAAAAGGGGTATTTAATCTTATTCTCACTGTTGGAGGTTTGGACCAGCTCCACTTAGATCATCCAGCAGAGATCAGATGCAACCACAATTCCAGGCTGACAGATTGCACGGGTGAATGTCTAAGATGTATCAGCAGGGTCCTGCAGTTGCTAGAGAACAGCTAGTATTAAGTTTCATTTCAAAATCAAGCATGGTCTTGCTGTGAAACCCAAGGGTTCTGACCAAAGTGCCCGCATGTTCTGCTAGCATTCTGAAATGCAGATCAGATCTGTTTCGGAGAATATCTAAGATGATTTTTTGTGAAAAGCACTTCAGGAGTCAAATGGGAAAAAAATGTCTCCAACTTTATTTAGTCTCTATCCATAGATTTTCAACACCCACTGGTCCAGGGCCAGCCGCTGGGGAGATTCTGGCGAACCTCCCCCCTTCATCCCCCCAGACCAACGGAAAACAAATTTAGTCCATTCATTCATATTAAAAGCACTTCAGTAGCACAGGGTTCCTGCAGCTAACTAGCTAGATCGCACTTGTTTCACAAGAACAGAGGCAAGTGAAATATAAAAATTTCTAATTTTTTCACTTGCTCTTTGGCACCCCCCTTAGGCAATCGGCTGTATAACAGGCCGGCCCTGTGCTGGTCCAATACAAGGTTGTGGAGTCAATCCTAAAAGCTATGGGCATAAGGCTGGGAATAACCCAGGACGGGGCACCAACCCATCACAGGGATCACACACACACACACACACACACACACCTAAGGATAGTTTGGCAACTCCAGTTAACCTTAGGTTGTTTTTGGATTGTGGAGGGGACCAATGACAACACAGAACGAACATGGAAATCTACTCTGACTGCCTTGTTAAGGATTTTGACCTCAGAGTCTTGACGGACAATCACAGTTAAAATCCAAGACTGACTGAGAAATTTGTGGTCTTCTGTTTTGTATATGAATGACCTTCTTGGAGCTAAAGTGAACCACACTGTGGCTGTATGTTCTTTACTTCTCTTATAAGGACAGTATGTCCAATCCAGGCCCAAGACAACTGGGACTCCACAAGTACCTCTATTAATAGGGACATGGCTGCAGTTGAGTGCCTGATTTATATCTGTTCTGTTCCTGTTTAATTGGCATGTCGAAAAACTGTTTAGAAGGGGGGGGGGGTGCTAAAGACCAAATAAGTACATTGGGTTATGTATGAAAATCGGATCAGTGGCAATCATATGAGCATGTGACCATGAATCCACTAACCCAATCAAACTGTATTGCTGTGTGACTGTTCCGAAGCGCGTCAAGTGTTCCGGAGCACCATTTGCACCTATGATCTCAGGGCAATTACCCAAGGCTATTAATATAATTAAAATTCTTTCCTGTGATTTGAGTCAAATTAAGAAGTAAGTGAACTTCGGTACATTTTTATTTGTTTACTTGCTTTTCTGTTAATTGTGCATGGGTGCAGAACAGGCATGGATACCCTTGCAGACTGGGGGGGGGGGCGGTTGGTCCCAAGGTGATATGTTGTCAAGTTGCCCAAAATTTCTAGCTACGCCCTATAATAATTCATGTCAGTTTATTATAGGAATTAAGTGAAAAGAGACTCATTGTGGCATAATTGTCCAAAGGCAAGGTTTATGCCAGTTCTGACAATCAGCGGCCTAAATATGTAAGTGTGTACCTTACAATGGAGAGGCATGCCATGCATTCTGCACCTAGCCTCATGCGCTGTGGGGTTGGGAGGTTTCTGGGGCAGCCTCCAGGCTCGCCATGACGCCATGTTGGATTTGCTGTTCTGGATAACGGATGGATGGAGGGAAGCTGGCTGTGTAACCAGTAGTCGTATGCAGGGTACAGCTTACTGAATGCTCTATTTGGAAGAGCCATGCCCCGCAGCTTCCCAGTCAAGTACAAACAGTTTGGCAGCTGACATGCAGCTGCTCTAGGGAGCTCTTCAGGTCCAGCCACTCTAATGGGTCGATGCGTTTTGTTTGTCTTTTTTTTTTCTTTGTGTCAGCTGTGTCTGTTCAAGCACACAAGCCCGGTAACAGAGTTTTAACAGTCCAGTGAGTTTGCCTGCAGTGTCTCGCTATTAGCGACAAGCTGATGACTTTCAGGAGAACATTAAGGGTTGAAGAACCACCCCTATAGTTATGATTCTGAAATACTAATTATAAAGTTCCATTGATCCAAGTGATATCAACTAGTGAAATACTAGCATGAAATCATAATTCTAATTATATCTCTGCCGAATGCCTTTCTTACAACAGGAGAAAAAAATAAAGGAAGGCGGCCTTGTCATTGTTGAGGTGTCAAATTATTTGCTGTTGCTGTCTGAAGTTCTAAATCTAGAACTCTGGATCTGTGGTGCAGACTCTACGGGGTAGTTATGAGCAGGATTAATGAATGTTCAGTTAATAAGAGGTTAACTAGAGATTAGAGGTTAGAGGTTCAATCTCTGATTTAAAGCATTAGCTTTGACTGGAGCTGCAATTTTCCCAGTGTTGTTTAGTATCAATTCAAAAAATCTGGAAAAAAATAATCACCAGCTTACCCCAATTAGAAAATTACACACTGCCCCCTTCTGTTGGACCAAGGAACTCATCAGCACAATTGATTAGATTCTACTGTAATCCGTGACAGCTTCCTGTTTAGTTATGTAACTAACCTGAAAAACTGACATATTATATTGTGCCATCAAAGTCTAGTGGTATACCACTGTAATATATGGTATGGAAAGGCAGATGCTGAGGTGTTTTTTTGAGAAAGCAGCACATAGTGATAGAGCAGCAGAAACCTTGGGTACTTGGGGAAAAATGTAATGTTGCAACTTCCCTCTATAAGATTAAGTAATAAGATACCAAGGAATCTGAAATTAAAGCATGTTTTGTCCAGGTTTGTTTATTCAGGTGTCGCACTCAGTTCTGTTTTTTTTTTTTTATTCAGTCAATTGTTTCCAGGCAGGATATTTTTGGAATTGAAAATGTGACTTGTAGCAGGATTTTTATCAATGTTTTGTAATAGCTATTTCTTTCCAAATTAATCGGCCTATTTTCAAATGAATGAATCTACTACTATTTTATTATTGAGGGGGAAGGTAGGACTGTCCAAGCCACAAACATAAGGGATACACTATCAAAGACACATGTACAGACAGCTCTGGGGCGCAGTGAGCACAAATGAGCCTAAGAGAGTCTGATATCTGCTTCCGGGGGGGGGGCACCTGTTTGACTGTATCTGCGTTTCTTGGTGTCATACAAGATTTCTGTCAAAGCGTCAGTTGGGTTGGTGGTGGAGGAATAGCTGGGCCCTGTCGTCACTGCAGTTACATTCTGCCCCCCTCTTTCGCCCCGGTCAGCATTTCTCACACGCTCCCTCACTCCCTATGCTAATGTCCTGCCCCTGGAAGTTTAAAACTAAAGCTGTTTTACTTGGAAGGCTGTTCCGAACAAAAATCCTGAAGCCGTTACTGTCGCCTCACATCAACGGTGCGTTTTAGGTCTTTGTTATGATTTCGACATTCCATCAATAACAGGCCCGTCTGAGCAGAGGATGGGATCCTTTAGAAAAAGGCTGAATTTAAATGGATGCACCCCTTCCAGGCAAATCTGCACCCTCCTAAGCAAAAGAGGTTGTTTATTTAAACCTTACTAGCCCTGGAAATTCCAACCTGTGGAAATTCCAATGGGCTATTGGTGAATAAGGGTGTCCTCACACTAGGTGATCTGTACCGTACCCAAGCACATTTGACCCCTAAAGTGTAGTTTATTTGACTAGTTTGAATTCTCCATACCACACCTGGACACGGTACGCTGAACCTCTTCAAGTGAGCCGGTTTAGTTGGACATTGTGACTGCTAACTGCACTTGGCACAGAACACAGACATGACTTCAATGATGCGACTGCCACACGCCCATGTAAAATATACTTGAACTGGATCTGGATGGAATGGATCTGGTAGGCTGTACAGATCGGGTAGCAACAAACGATTAATAATCATTAAATGTTTTAATAAGGGGAAATGTTTTAATAAAGGCATCACTTTGGTCTACAGCAGAGGTGCAGCATCTGCTCAAAATTTTGGCTGATGATAGTATCTTGGAACAACTGAATGCAAACTATGAAATATGTGGTAAAATATCTTTTTAAGATAGTTGCATACTCAAAAAATCTATAAGAGGGCTGTATGACATTATGTCCAAAATGACTCCAAATAAACCACAAAATGATGACATTACTCATGAAGTCCATAATGTTGTACGATAGTGCTTTCCTTCCCATGTTCTCTTCAATACAAAAAGTCACACGGTGATAATGAACTCGAGCATACTTGGGCCAGGATCATTTAGTCGCACAGTGATGACAAAAGTGTACTTGGGCCAGTACCATTTAGTCGCATGGTGATGATGAAAGCGCACTCGGGCCAGGAAGGTCAAGTGCAATGTGAGTGCAGACCAGCAAGGGAGTGGGGAGGCAGATTTAGGCTCTTATCGATTTCCAGAAAACCATGTGATTAATATGTCCAACCTTATTGGATGAATGCTCTCTGCTGGGGCTCATTCCATTCTTTCACTCGGCTTGAAGTATGATTTCTGTGTCCTGGTGTGTCACATATGGCAACTCAAGCTCATGCTGTGGTTTACCATCTCATCCAAATCATGACAATATGTATGTCAGTACCAAACTCGCTGTTTAGCTGATTAAGCAGGCTGCAGAATCCAACTGAGCACATCTGATTGTCTGCCATCTGTCTCCTTCATTGTGAACCACTTTTGTCAGAAAACTTCAGTGTTTCAATGATTTTTTACCCTCCTACTCTGTGCCTTACTGTCAACTTTGATTTTGATCACATGATGATATGGAAGAAAGCAGGAACTGAGATGTGCCTGGAATGGGAGTTAATGAATTGGGGTCCCTCAAAGGGTCACATTTACCTTAATCTTCTGCAAACTCTAAATGACACTGCTACAAATACACATATTAAATTACACCATTTAAAGTGTGGTGCAATGCATACTGGTAACTGCATAATTAGTTCTGCACATCCGGACCCCCCGCGACCCTGACCAGGATAAGTGGGTTGGAAAATGGATGGATGGATAGTTCTGCATCACATATCATGTCAGCCAATCATGGACAAGGGATGGAATCAGAACAAACCAAAAAAATGCCTCGGGGGCACTGCACAGGCGGTGCACCAAAACAGTGATCACCACGGTGATTACGCAGCATGCAACATCACATTGCTAAAATGATGTCAATCCTGACGATTTTACTTGAAGTATATGGCCATCTTAATTATCAGGATAAATCCCCAGTCACTATCACCACAAATGGGGCAAAGGGAGCCAAAGGGAAGCCACTCTTTATCTGTTACTGCCTCTTTTAGCTAATATGTGCTGGAAATGTTGATGCTGTTGTGCTCTTTTCCTTCCATCACTGGGAGCCTCGCACAAAAACATCTGAACTATATATACAGAAACAGGAAGAGACAGGGGTGTGCTCCTAAACCATGAATATCCTGACTTTGTGTATGATGCAGTTCTGTCCTGGGGGACTCATTCCAGCTACACAGGACATTAGTCCTCCAAGGGACATCAGAGAAGGCCTTCAGTGAAATCAGCAACATTTTACAACCCCGCTTCCGAAAAAGTCTGGACACAGTGTAAAACCTAAACAAATACAGAATGTAATGATTTGCAAATCATATAAACTCATTTTTGATTGAAAATAGAACAAAGAAAACATATCAAATGTTGAAATCTGAGAAGAATGTATTGTTTTTTGACAAATATATGCTCAATTTGAATTTCATGCCAGCAGCAAATTTCAGGGGCAACGTAAGACTGGAAAAGTTGTGTGATACTAAAACAAAACACCTTGTTGAATATCTCACAACTAATTAGGTTAATCACAACATCACAGTAAGATGACTGAGTTTAATAAGAGTATCTGCAGTGAAGATGGAGAGATATTTACCACTCTGTGAGTTTAAGAATAATGTTCCTCAATTAAATATTGCAAATAATCATGATCTAAGGTACATAATATCATTAAAAGATTCAGAGAATCCAGACAAAGCTCTGTATGCAAGGCACATGGCCGAAAACCAATATTGGATATCCATGATCTTTGGGTCCACAGAGAGCACTGTATTAGAAACAGACTTAATTCTATAGTGGAAATCATTGAATTGGCTCAGGAACATTTCCGAAAACAATTGTCTGTCACCATAGTTCGTCGCTGCGTCCACAAATACAGGATGAAACTCTATCATGCAAAGAAGAAACCATATCTAAACATAATTCAGAAAAGTCGCTGACTTCTCTGGGTCCAAGTTTACGAAGGATTGAGGCAAAAATGGTCCTGTGTGTCAAATCAAAATTTCAGATTCTTTTTGCGAATAATGGACATTGCGTCCTCCGGGCTAAAGTGGAGAGAGACCATCCAGCTTGTTATCAGCAGACAGATGAAAAGCCAGCGTCCATGATGGTATGGGGGTGCATTAGTGCCCATGGCTTGGGTAGCTTGCATATCTGGGAAGGCACCATTAATGCTGAACGATATATACAGCTTTAGGAGTAACATACACTGCCATGCAGACAATATCTTTTTCAGAGAAGGCCTTGTATATCTCAGCAAGACAATGCTAAACCGCATTTTGCACATTTTATGACAGCATGACTCTGTAATAGAAGAGTGCAGGTGCTACACTGGCCTGCCTGCAGTCTAGACCTGTGACCCAATGAAAACATTTGCCGCATCATGAAATGGAAAATATGACAAAGCAGACCCTGAACTGCTGAGCAGATGAAATCCCATATCAGGCAAGAATGTGACAACATTTCACTTTCAAAACTCCAGCAACTGGTCTCCTCAGTTCCCAAGCATTTACAGAGTGCTGTTAATAGAAGAGGTGATGCAACACAGTGGTAAACATGATCCTGTTTTTGGAATCAAATTCATAATGAGCATCTATTTGTAATAAAACTATAAAATTTCTCGGTTTCAACATGTGGTCTTTGTTTTATTTTCAGTTAAATATGGGTTTATATGATTTATAAATCATTGCAGTCCATTCTTATTTATATTTTACACAGCGTCCCAACTTTTATGGAAACAGGGTTGTATTTTTCACAGAGAGAATGTTCACGAACAAGCTGTCACAAAAATGCATTCATGTAGTAATACAGTTATTTTCCACTGGGGATAAAAACCAGAATAGGCAATATGGTCAAAATGTTCATTTCACACTTGCAACAATATATTACAATAAATCTATCAATTATTTGGCAATTATTGTTGATGCATGGAATTAAAAGTTAGTAAGTAAGACAAGTTTATTTATTAAGCGCCTTTGACAGACAAACAAATCATAAAGCACTGTACAAAGCTAAAATGCAGAAAAACAAAACAAATAACCCAAAAACAATGTGAAAAAGTGAGAAGTAGAGAACAATACTTGGACAAAACACAATTTTCACAAGATGACATTTTCCCGAAAGGCTGATAAAAAAAGGTCAGTTCTAAGCTGCCCTTTAAACTGACTAAATCGACAGCAACGTCACACTAAGGGCGATTTAAAGACACCTATTCACCGGAACGGCACATCTTTGGATTGAAGGAGGCAAGACAACTGTAACTGGGAAACCAAACGTTAAAGATGCCAGAACCAAAGCCAAAGCCATTGAGATGTTCTGGCACACAAGCGCCCTTGGGACCCACCCAGGCCACGGCAAGCAGGGCGGCGAAGCACCAAAACAGCACATTATTAAAACCATTGTTTGTAAGGCATCTGGATATAATACAAATAAGCAGTGATTTACCATTTGTACCAATTGTATTTCTTTGTCTGGCATTGGATTGTTTCCATTGCACAACATTTCGCCAAAATTGTATCTAAATCCTGACTTATGAGTAGCCTTGGCCCAACCACTTGCCCACAGGCACATTCAGGGCAGAAATCAGAATGCAAAAACTCGCCTCTAGAAAGCACATAGGGAATGTGTTATATTTCGGCTAAGAGGTGGTTGCCTCTTTCCAAGACAGACTTACCATCAATGCACCCTTATCAAAAGAACATAATTTTGCTCACATCATCGTACCCTACAGTAAGCTGGCAGAGAGCATTATTTAATATATTTATTCCAACTGAAATACTTCTTTACTTTGCTATCTAGTACAATCCTATCTTGTTGTAAATGTATTTTTATTGCTTTTATTATGACAAAAGGAGAGAGGGCAATTGTTCCAATTAAAGGTTAAACTGGACTTTTTTACGTTTTTGGTGGCTGTGTGGAACTATAACCAGGGCTTTGTGGCAGTAGGCTATGTGGTACTGCATCAAAATTCAGGACTCATTGAAAGAAAACGGCTTCACCAAAAATCTCTATTCATGTCCAGGGCCCCCTGCCAATACAGAAAATTGTCCACATAGTCCAAGCTACACAGAGCTGCAGAAGTAAGAAATAAAAAGAGAGTAAGTCAGAAACACCTCTAGAAGTAGATCATGGCTAAATAAGCTCCTAAAATCCTATTCTCCAGAAAGACTGGTGGGACTTGAAGCTCTTCCGCTGAACGCACTTAGGTCTATATTTATGTTTATTTATTTGGCAGACACTTTTGTCCAAAGTGATGTACAAGTGGGGCAGATAGTAAAACATTGTGAAAAGCTATTCAAATAAACAAACAAAATATAGTAAAATCTAAATACAATTGCAATTTACAAGAACACATAATCTGGTATTGGAATGTGGGTGTTTTAACAATGGAGCTATTCAGGCTTGCTCAAAAATAATGCGGAATGTACCAGTGAAGAGCGAAGGGAAAATGAATACAGCAGTAAGCGAGGGAGAGATGGCTTGAAGGCATCTCTCTGAACTAATCATTTTTCATTCTGCCCTCAAGGCATGTTTGAGTAAGTAAAACTCCCACAAGATGGATCGCGGGTCAATTAGTGAGGAGGAGCTTGAAAACATCCAAAAAAAATCAAATAAGAAGGGTGACTAAAGAGAGCATTCGGTCTGTGTACAGAGAGGGCACTCAAAGATGCTAACAATGGATGATTAACACATATCCAGCAAGCATGGCTGCTGCACCCTTTGCTTTCTGTGGTGTGCTGCTGCTTAACTTGAATTGTTCCCCCCACCCCAAGATGACATTCTGGTAATGCTACTGTGCCCCTCACCTGTGTGCCCCCATGGAAATCTTGGGCCCAGCCATCAGACACTAGTTGTATGCAAGTGGTGGGTGGAGGAAGAGCTGGAGGGTCAACAGAGAGCTTATAGCCAATAAGACAACAAAAGATTTTCAAATATTTGTCCTGCACTCCAGTTATTATGTACATTAAATGGACATAAATATTGGGAAACACCTGTTAATCACTGAATTCAGGTGTTTCATTCAGACCCATTGCCACAGGTTTATAAAATCAAGTACCTACCCATGAGGTCAGATTTACAAACATTTGTGAAAAAATGGGTCGTTCTGAAGAGCTCTGTGTATTCAAGTGTGGTACTGTCATAGGATGCCACCTCCCTGTGCTCCAGGAGCTTCATGGAATGGTCTTTCATGGCCAAGCAGCTTCATGCAACCCTCATTTCACCAAGCACAACACCAAGTATCGGATGGAGTGGTGTAAAGCATATCACAAAACTTTGGAGCAGTGGAGACATGTTCTGTGGAGTGACAAATCACACTTCTCTGTCCAGCAGTCTGATATATGAGTCTGGGCTGGGTCAGGAGAATGTTACCTGTCTGAGTGCTTTGCGTCACCTCTAGAGATTTGTGGAGGAGGGATAATGGTATGGGGTTGTTTTTTCGGGGTTGGGCTAGGCCCCTTAGTTCCAATGAAGGGAAGACTTAATGCTTTAGCGTACCAAGACAGTTTGGACAATTCTATGCTTCCAACTGTGTGGGAACCGCTTGGGGAAGGCCCTTTTCTGTTCCAGCATGACTGTGTCCCAGTGCACAAAGCGAGGTCCAAAAGATATGGTTGGGTGAGATTGGTGTGGAATAACTTGACTGGCTTACACATAGCCTGACCTCAATGGTCCCAGACTTTGGAACTCTCTCCTAGAAAACGCGAGAGCCACTGAATGTCTTAGTACTTTCAAAACTAGATTGAAATCTTTTACACATTGCATGATCTACAATAATTATTTATGTTATTATTTTATGTATGTATTATAATCAATTATTTTATTCATTTATTTTGGAGAAGGTAGGGACTAGAGTCACTGTTGTGGTAAGGGCTAGTATCGTTTACCATAAGTAGGAGGGTTAGAGTCCCTTCTTCGTTGATGTCGACCACGGGTGGCTCCTCCAAATCCTCTGGGACCGGGGTGCATCAACTCCATATTGATGCCTATGAATTTAGAATGGGATGTCATAAAAGTTCCTGTAGGTGTAATGGTCAGGTATCCCAAAACTTTTGCATATTTTTCTGTATCTACAATTTTCCATGTCTTTTCAGCCTATGCATACCAGTGAAATACAGAGTGGCACCATGTCAAAAAACCTTTTGTTCAAAATTGCATGATGTGTAGTATAATTATTCAAAACAGTTGGAGGAAATCCTTTATAATCAACCCATGAATTGGCATTCTGAATCTCTAACATGTTAAGCACCAAAAACTAGGGCTGGCCTGCCCTATAGGCGACATACGCAATCGCCTATGGTGCCATAACACACAGGGCCAGCCCTGAATATGTGCTAGCAGCAGTAAAGTGACTTGGGGACCTATTTGTTGTCCAGTACTGCCCTCGTGTGTTTACAATTAGAACCGCGAAAACACCAGTGGAATAAATATTGAATCAGCAAATTGTGAAATAAATTCAGAATGGTGCAAACGCTATATTTTGTTACCAGTGATTCACACATACGGAGCCCTTAAGAGGTCAGGGTGGGAAAATGTGTTTTCTAATAGTTTTGTGTTGCCTAGCAATACTTTTGCATTCCCTCGCAGTAGTTCACGAGGCTGAAGTAAGTTTCTTATTCACAAAATCCGTTCCCCCTTAAAGAGGTATAACGTGTGATCTGCCATATTCATATGTACCTGGTCAAAATCAAAACGTAGTAAGTGCAAAGGTTGCTCTATCAGAATTAAATTATTAGAATTTTGAACGGACGTTTTGATGTTGACCAGATAAATTGCTGCAAATATGGCAGATCACACACTGATTTTCAATGGGACTTAATGGAAAATAATGCATATTACACAGGGCACTATTTCTAAAATTCCATAGTAAAATATCTTCAAACTCTGGATGTAATAATTGCGCTATCGCATTGTATTACGGTTTTGAACGGACATTTTGATGCTGACTAGATAAATTGCTTAAAATACGGCAGATCACACATTTTCAATAGGTCTTAATGGGAAACAATGCCAAATTCAGGGGGCAATTTCTACAGTAAAATATCTTCATACTCTGAATTTAGTACGTACAACAGCTGCTCTTTCAGGTGGTACTAAGATTTTGAATTGACATTTTGATTTTGACCAAATCAATTGATGTGAATATGTTAGAGGACGGAATACGCCTATTTAAGGTGGAACGGATTTTGCTAATAAGTATGCTGAATAAGCAAGCAACTTCAGCTTCGTAAACTATTGCAAGGGAACGCGAAACCTTAAAAAACATATTTTTCCACCCTGACCTCTTAGGGGCTCTGCACGATAACACGCTAGTTAAACGTCCAATTTGGCGGGGAAAAAAGTAGGCGGGAGAGCAATGGATTTGGGTGGTGGCGAATACAGTTGTATCTAAGCGGAAGACTTTTAAAGAAAATTCTGTACCTGTCTGAAACAAATGGGACTGTCAGAGGGAGAAATGGAGGAATTTTAAGCAAGCTGTATAGTTATGATATCCACATAGTTCACAATAACAGGTTAATAACGGATTTTTGGTGCAGTTATCAAAGAACGAATAAGTACCGGATGAGTACCCGGCTTTAAAAATAAATGCATTTTTTTCAATTCTGCTTGCAGCGTAATAAAACTGCCGGGAAAGCAGGTCGCCAAAAGTTCGCCTTCAACTTTATTCCCTGTAAAACAGGCAATGTAAATATGCTGGCCCTACCATCATATACAGTGTATTACAGTCTTCCTTCGCAGGCTTGTTGTACGCTTACTGCAGTTCAACCATGTAAAATCTCAGCCAGCAATCGGCACATTATGTAAAATAATAGCCTACGGTGAAAACTGCGGTCATTGCTGGAATATTTTCGTCCATCCGTCCCTTTGTAGCGATGCCAAGTGCAGTTGTGGTTGCAGTGATCCTCACCCTGGAATCGTGTATCGTTTATCCGGGTCAATATGAACCCAACACTAGTCTATTGGAGGTAATTCGTTGTCTTTCACAGCCATATAAACTCACCGGCCACTTTATTAGGCAGACCTGTCCAACTGCTCGTTGACGCAAATTACTGATCAGCCAATCACATGGTGGCAACTCAA
>JAODKL010000107.1:21103872-21127741 GCA_026780765.1 Petrocephalus schoutedeni
CCTTGTTGAATCTATGCCACGAAGGATTAAGGCAGTTCTGAAGGCAAAAGGGGGTCCAACCCAGTACTAGCAAGGTGAACCTAATAAAGTGGCCGGTGACTGTATATGTGCATAGCATGCACGTAACATTTTTAATTGTACTGATGCTATTTGTGCCAGTCACCCGTTAAGCAGCTCTTTAAATTGTGCCAAGTCGCAATCCTTAGAGTCACAAGGGCTTCGCTGAGTTCGATCACTCGGGCCTATTTTAAGCCCAGATGCCAATCTTCCTTAAAAAATAAATTCCAGTCTCAGGTAAACTTCACTAAGCCCTCGGCCTTGTCAATATCTAGAAACTGCCCTGCTAACACATAAGGTGGCGGATGTGCTGCATATACTATGGAATATTATTTAGTAGTGTATAACATTTAGAGAATGTAATCATTAGGATAAGTAATTAATTACATGTGTATATAGAATAATATTCCATAGTATGCAGCACATCCACCATATTATCTCTTAGCAGGGCCGTTTCTAGATATTGAATAATCTCATGATGAGACAATCTCATGGCATAATGACATATGTAATTAGTTACTTCTGATTACATTATGAGACAATAATTGGTAATATCCTAATGATTACGTTTTCTAAATATTATACACTGCTAAATAATATTCCATACATACCGTCGATCCAACCATTTAAATTCTTAATTACTGCGAAAGCATTAAAGTGATTTAATTAATATAGTACAGACCCCTAGAGCATCGTCGCATGTAAGTGAGCACATTTATAAGTGGTGCGATGCCTTTGGACAGTGCTGATGAACGCAATATTGACTTGAGATCCTGAGGCCCCGGAAGCTGCATCTTAGCCTGACAGTGACTCTGTGTTCCCGGAAAAAAACGGAAAGGATGACAGGGCACCGACACAGGGACAGATGCACGGCTACGGAAATATTCCGCCACATGCGTCACCGGTAAGTACATTTCCATAGTGATTTTTACACCCCCGTTATACCGTGCGGCAGCCTCCGCCCGACACATAGTTACACGGCATTCGCAGCTGTACGTCTGGCGATTTGCTTGTTCATTCCTTCTTGGTAAATTTCCCATTCATTATCATATTTTACACATTTTGATAACTAATTATTAAGGTGATGCCAAGTATGAAACGAAGTACAAATCCCATTTTTTTACTGTACAGTATTGCATGCCAGACAAAACAAGGGAAATTTAATCCACTTATTCTTAAATTAATTGTCAAGTAAGATTGTACAGTACTTCAAACAACCAAAATGTGCGTCGCTTTTATTTCAGTTTGACTTTTGACATTTTAACATTGTTTTAATGAGTAGGCAACCTGATACTGATACTGTTCTGAAAGCGAGTACACAGACATGAGAAAGAACTGCGGCGCTGGTATAAATAACGTTAATGAACTCCAGTAAGGAAGGGTAACACTAAGACAAGACAATTAAATACAGACCACCAAAAATTAAATGAAAACCATAATAAAACAAGTAACATTTGAGAAAAGAAAATGAGCCTTCCTTGTCCAAAAAAAGAAAACGAAAAAAAATAACACTGAATTCACGAACAAGTTATAACGTGGGATGACAACTGAGTGGCTGCTGAAATTAGAGTGATTATCGGTGGCAGACATACATTACTTAAATAAAATCGCCTTATTGTTAGGGCCGCTGGACATCTACGAGGAATACTCGCAAAAAACCTGTTAAACGTAGGATGATGTGGTACGACACACTGGTACAACACCAACACAGTATACGCGATACGACACATTTGCCTTCTTGGAACTGTACATTAAATAACCAAAATCAATTTATATACTTACTTTATAAAAAAAAGTTCTACGTTTTTTTGCCAATGTTGGATGCTTGATTTTTTTTAACTAGAACTCAAATATAACTGCAAATGATGTACAGGTTGTCCTATTCCATTCATTTGTTCATTTTTTGACAGAACAGCTCTGTACAGGAAGTTTTTCTTCTTTTTTTACCTCTAAGAACAAACAATGACACCTTCCAGTAACAGCCTCCGGAGAAATATTAAATTCCCCTTTAAGCTTTTTTTCCCCTCTCCGATGGAGGTAATGACTCACTTTGGGGGGAAAAACGATTTTATGCAAAGATTATCTCACAAATGAACATGAGCATCATTAAAGTCACAGGACGAAATCTTTAGGAGAACCGCTAACCCTAACCCGTTTGTCAGCGTCGCGCCCTGCTCCGCTTTCCTTACCGTCCGCAGCGGAGGTAAGTGCCGGAATAAGCTAGAAATGCCGCGGTAAGGCTGTCCCTGCTGCTGGGGGGCAGTTTGGCGACTGTTCCATTTCAATGAAATACTTACATGCATCAACAAAGGCCGATGGACTTGAATTTTGATTATCATAATGCAACGATAAAAGAAAATGGTAAAATAAAACATAGGCAAATGTAAAAACGTGTGCATTTGACTTGTCTTCACTCAGAATGCAACAGGGTCCCGAGCCCGCCCCCACCCACCCACCAAAAAAGGTGCACGTGAGCCCCTATCTCAGTCCCTGTGAATGCTGTACAGTACATTATATTTATACCAAGTATCTCCAGGATTAAGTAATTTTCACAAGGGCACTTCAGTGGTCCACCTACAGCCTCAGAGAGCACAGCTGACCTCTGACAATTTAAAGACTCCGTCTTCTGTGTCTTTTTTGTTTTTCTTTTTGAATCAGTGCTCTGTGAGGTATGACCAACAATGTAGTTAAGAGAAAGAAAAAAGAAAAGGCATGTCTTGAAGTCAGTGCTAACTTGAGACAAAGATGGGAACCACTGAATAAGCCTCTAAGAGCCCCTCACAGCTACCTGGCTGAGCCGCCTCAGTGGGGGAAACCGCTTTCCTCCAATTAGCCAATGAGATTCGGCTCCTTCTTATACGACAGATTGCACAGTGGGGAAATAAACACTTCTGCGTCCTGTCAGGAGGACCACTTCCTTCTTTGTTATTGTCTAATATACATGCTTGTCTCTTAAGAAAACTGATTATTATAATATTATTATTATTATTTGCAATTTTAAGATTTTTAATATTCTACTTAAGGTATGCAATATACTTTATTGTGCAAAACATCTGCAAAACCTAAGGGAATTAGACCTGGGAAGGCAGTGGGTCTCCGTCTCCAAATCCCTCGAAGGCAGAATGGGTGTTTCCCTGGCAGACAGCAGGAGTGTTTTGTGGGGACTTGTCGTCATAAGCGGAGTGTCCCTCGTCAGTTTGCGCGCCATCTCCCGAACCCGCGGCCGGCTCGATCTCGTCCACTCCTTGCTGGCAGCTCTTGTGCTCTTGTGCTACTACTTCGTCGCTCTCCCCATCACCACCTGCTCCTGGATGTTCCTCCTGATAAGTTACCGGCTCCTCGTGCCCCATCTGGTAGTAAACCACAGAGGAGGGCTCTTTCAGGAGGGCCTGATGGTGAGCCTCTAGCTGGCTTTCGGTGAAGCAGAGCAGAGAGCCTCCCGCTGGGAAAGCCCCCTGGATGAGGAAGGGCCCCTCACCCTGCTCCACAGTCCCCCCGTCCTGCGGGGGCTCCGCCAGCAGGCACAGGCCCTGTTTGCCCAGCCCGCATGGGACCTCGTCGGCCTCGCCCTCCTCCTGCTCCTGCTCACGGTTCCTCCGCTCCTGTTCCTCGGCGCTCTGCAGATGCAACACGGCTGCCTCGTTCTCCAGAGCCAAGCTGTCCCTCTGGGCCACGTAGTCCACCTCCAGGCTGTCCGTGGGGGCACTCAGAGTACCTGCCTCCAGCCCGGTGTCGGGGAGGTCCAAGGCCCCTGGGGACAGGTCCACGGAGGGGCTAGCAGCAGAGGCAGGAGGTTCCTGGGTCTCCAGGGCCCCCTCCCCGGGCCGTGGCTCTGGCAGCCGCCTCTGCTCCAGGCCCAGCTTCATGATGGTGTGCAGGTAGTGCGTCCGCACGCGCAGGGGGTTGAACTCGATGCGGCCTGCCGTGTTGCCACAGCCGTCCCGCGAGCATCCGCAGGGGAAGGACATCCGGTCCACCTGCCGGCAGGCGGGGAGAGAGCTCACTACAGCCCGACCACCGAGCCGACTACTGCAACTACTTTGCACTACTGTGCAAAGAAAATTATGTATGAATCTTCACGTTTAAGATATGGTATTATGCCTGCCAAAGTGTGTCAGCTTAACGATCTAACCAGCTTAACCATTTCAGTTAACTCAGTTACTTAACTGAAGGTAACTCAGCCTTTGTGGCGACTGTGAAATGTATTTTTTGACTCGACCACAAGGAGTTTGGCTAATCAATACACTGACTTTTTACCACTAAATTAAATTTTTTTGCCAGTTGTGAAACTTAAATACTTGGAATGGCTGGGGTGCCTCTGGGCATTAGTTATGGAACTGACATTTTTTTTTGGATAACAAGAAATTCTTGTTTGTTTTTGTTGCGTTACTTTTAATTTTACTGTGTTCTAATGTTACTGTGCTTTTTGTTCTGAGCAGATATACACTCAGTACTCAGATAAATAGCTTGAAACATTTCCTTTGGCTGCACAGTACTGTAGGTAATCCAGATCTGCCACTCTCAAAGTGGAACACAGATATAGTGTACACAGCGGGCCTATATAGGCTTTGCCACTCGGTCTGGTGCAACTCACAGCCACCCCTCTTAAGAGATCCTGTGCAATTGTGAACCTTATAAGTTAGTGAAATGTACATTTATATGATAAAATCTGATAATGAGCTGTAATATCGGGTGGAGTAATAAGCCTCAGATATGGGGCCAGCTTGCGTCCAGCTCCTTCCCCCATCTCACCTGGCATTTTATGCCAGCCTGGCTGCAGCCACACCGCCGCGGATCGCAGTACGAGCGGCAGTCACAGCCACATTCCTCGCGCGAGAGGCGGATGGCTCGCAGCTCCGCCTTCTCGCGCGCGTCAATGCGCACTATGCCTGAGGCCCGCAGCAGTGCCCGCCGCCTCTTGGTTGGCAGTGGCTGCAGGAAGAAGCAGTCATCCACCTCCATGCCCTCGACGTCCAGGTCTTCATCTGATACGTCATCCAAGGTCAGCGTGTCAGCCGCCGCGCACTCCACCGTGCCATTTCTCGTGAGCTGCGGGTGCAGGACATACATTAGTCATATTTCCAGTGATGAGGCAAGGGACTGCACAGGGCCTGAAAGCCAAAGAAGGCTTCCACAAGCAGACGTGTTGATATTGTTAAAGACTAGCTTTTCACAAGCTCACCTACAGAAGGTACAAAAGGGTACATTCACTTAGCCTATCAAACAGAGGGAAAGAAACAGTACTACCTCATTTGTAACCAGGGCAACAATGAGTACTGAGGCACTATGGACATCAAGAAGTACTGAATTAAACTGGCTGTCAACGAGTACAGAGACAATATGGTCGACAATGAGTACTGAAGTAATATGGCCCTCAAAGAGGATTGAGGCGAAAAGACTTTCCCGATCCACTTTTTTGTTACCCCAATCTGATCCATTTAATATTTATGCAGTATTGTTTATTTATGCAGTATTATGCAGGATTTTGCAGTATTCTTCCTTATATTTCTGCAGGTTATATCAAGTAATGCTCTACTGCTACCTCCGTGCGAGGGGATGCCATTGCAAACATTCCAAACATTTGCAAAAATGTAAAAATTTTCCTCATGGCTGAAGTCTCCCTAGTTTGCAGTTTCAAGCTATGTGCGTAAGGCTTACCGCAGCATGTCACATTACCTTACCGTCTGTTCGACTGACGTAAATTCGGCGGACGCGGTAAATGAAATACACTCAGTGACAAAAAAAAGTTAAGGATCCAGACGGAGTGCTGGAATTTAAATGAATCTGCATGTGGTGAAAGGTCGTGTGACTGTATCGCAATGATTATAATATGTCTCTGGTCTGTCTTGGGCGACCAGAACCTTCATGACATGTGAGGGAGCCCTCACGTGCCCATTGATTCCAACATCTGGCTACTGTGACATCTGCATGCCCCACTTGCCAGGCAGTTGCACGATACGACCACCTGCCCTCATGCAAACCCACAATGCGATTCCTATCAATCTCTGTCAAGTGCTGGTAATGCTGTCTAATGCGTCTACAAGGCGTTTGCCAGTTCCTTGAAAATCGAATCATCTACATACCCATCACCGATCTGCATGTGTACTAAATTACATCCAAATTAGACTATTACTTCTGGGTGCTTAAACATTTTTTGTCACCAACTATAGATTGGGCTGTGACAGTCAATACTGATGAATTAAAAATGCCAGGATCAGCCCTGATTCCGATCTTTGTTACTGACTCAGGACGTCACTGGAGGCAATAAGGCCGACAATGAGGATTAAAGCAATATGGCTGACAATGAGCATCAAGGCAATATGGCCGACAACGATTATTGAGGCAATATGGCCGATAATGAGGATCGAGGCAATATGGCCGACAACAATTATTGAGGCAATATGGCCATCAGCATGGGCTGAGCCAGCATGGCCGTCCTGGCTCCTTTCCCTGCTCACCTTCCGCTTGCGAGCGTCCAGCTTCTCTTGGCGCAGGTGCTGACGCAGCGCCTGCCGGTGGCTGCTCTCCTGCTCGCGGGCGAATTCGCCGAGGGTGTAGCGGCGGATGGCGGTGTGGCGGCGCGCCATGCCCAGCGAGCTGCCCCCCTGGCTGGGCACGCTGGTGAAGCCCTGCCGACGTGAGAAGTAGTAGACGGTGACGGCGTCGAATCGCACCCTCTTGGGGCCCAGCAGGGGCTTCTGTTGCCTGAGGATGGAGGTGGCTGGGCAGAATTCAGGGGAGGGGTGGGGTTACAACCCGGGGTTACGAAGGATGAGGCATGGAAAAACCTGAGAACTAACGACCTGATCTAATGACCATTCCTGGAACTAACAAGAGCAAAGGCAGTACATGCGAAGCCATAGGTGTGGGAGACATGGAGAAGGCAGGCACCCGACAGCAAGGAGTACTGATTGGATAAAGGGGCGGCTCTTATATTGGTTTCCATGGCAACAGCATCAAAGGACATAAATTCCATAAACACACGTAAATGAAGCGAATAGATAAGTGTCCTAAATATGCATCGCTTGATGTGCCACGCTGAAGAGGCGCAGGCTCGACAGTGTGCAGATGCTGTCACAGGCCAGCGTGCTGCCATTACACTGCCGTTCCATCATTAAAAATGGAATTTTCCCTCATTAAAAGCGAGATTTGTTGCCACCAATAACATGGGGACAATCGATGAGAAAGTGTGAGAATGACTCATCTTATGGACACCTGGGTCTTTGAAGCAGTTCCATCTTTAAGGATAAGATTCCTGCTCTTTGCTTGCCGACGCCATCTAGTGGGCCTTTCTGACATGACAGCTGTCAATTTCTTGTGTTATGTATGGAAACAGGCCACCGGCAGTGGGATGGCGGTCCTTACGCGAGAGCAAGGTGGTGGAGGGGGCGTTGAGGCTGTCGCAGCTGTCGGCACTGTCGCTGCTGGAGATGTCATCATCCGAGTCCTTAGGGGTGGAACACGGGGAGCCGCTGTCCACCTCCTCGAACCTCCTCTTCAGGCCGAGCACGGAAACCACCTCCATGACACCTGCGTCCCCCACATAGTCAGAGGGTCAGAGAGCAATGCAGGCGGTCAGGGGTACATGAGCCGGAATGCATGCTGGAGGCCAGGTGTCATGGATGCAGACAGACGGGGGGCCAGAGAAATTAAAATACAGGGAAGGGCAGGGGGGGGCGGATGGCACTGGCACAACAACATGGCCCAGAAGTAGCAGAGAATCACGCAGTACTACTGCGCAGACATATCAGTGATTCCTGGTCATCTTCCAAGAAGCCCCCCAAAAAATTCTTAATTCATATATTTATAAAACACAACATTATCTTCTCTTTAAAGCTGTCTCCTGACAGCTATATTGAGTGTTCATTTCTAAGAGTAAGCCGCCATAGTTTACATAAAAGCCAGCTTTAAGTGACCAGTGAGGCACACTGGTAGACACTGAGACTCAGAAGACGGGCAAGCACCCCTTATGACATATCAGCTATCCAGCGTGCTAAATGGTTTGATTCGTGACTGTGAGTTTTAAATGAAACACGCAGCTCGGTGGGTGCTGCTTAAATGCATTTAGAGTGTTTTAAAAATCACGGAGAACGACAAACCTTCGCTGTCGCCACTGGCTCAGCTGTCCCGACTCCCTTCTGCAGGCTCCAACCTGACCAGCAGGATGCCAAACAGTTAAAACACAGCATTCCTTATTGGTGTGTCTGGTCAAACAGTAATTTCAGTACAGTGTGCCTTACTTAAATTTAGCTCAGCCCTACTAATAAAGGATACAACACACAAAATAAGCATTTGACCTTATGGCATATAAATACAGTTTGTGATAAACATGTTCTTCAATAAGTGTGTGTGTGTGTGTGTGTGTACATATTGTTTTACATACTTAGGAATAGTTAAGTCACTAGTTTTGCAGACAAAATGAATGCATTGTGGATTAAATCATTCAGTCATTCAGTTCAGAATAGTGACCATACATGTCCCCGAAAGACTAGTCACTCTCGAAACAAAGCACCCCACAAGGTAAATCAGCTAGATTGTTCCCTCTTTGTCAGAACAACCACAGCACCTGCTTATCTGCACCCAGTGAGGATGAACTGATGTGCAGTTCTTCATGAGTAAAGTCCAAAACAATCTCTTTCACAAAAACACTAGTAGAGGTTTTTATGAAGGTGTGTAAGGCATCGGTGAGCAAATTGTTGTTGTGAACGGGGATATGGGGTTGGGGGTGGGGGTGGGCACAGGGGGTCTCCAGCACACGTATGTGACTCCTACCATTTAGGTCAGCTATGTCTCAGCCCCCATTAAACTGGCCAGATACATGTGATTATTCTACATCTATCTATTATATTATATCTATCTATTATATCTCCAAAAATAACATTACCTTCGTTCTGTTCTGCTCCGTCACTATCTGCACCTCTCCCCCTCTGTCTAACACAAAAATTACATTTAGACTGGGAAGTCGAAAAATGTTACCATGACAACCGGAAAAGCACAGTTTACATAAGCTGTACTGGAACGAATGTGCAGCCCCCTTCCTTATATCTCTGCCTCTACCCAGAGCCCTTCTTTTCAATAATAGACAAACTAGGATATTGTGGTCAATCCAGGTGAGTATCCATCTTTGGCTAATCTCTCAGTAAGATGCTTTTGATAGATACAACATCGCTTCACATTTCAGGGTTGAACGAACCAACCAGCATAACTTGGTGAAAACAACTTTCCAGTAAAGCATCACCCATGATGTACAACTTTGTTACACAAATGAGCATAATAAATGCAGTTTAAATAGCTGCCCTGAGAGGAACATGAGATTACCGTTAAAACTACTAAAAATGAGCCACTATCTCTATACAAAAATCTATACAAAATTACAAGCACGAGGCTGCATTTAATTATCTAATAAAAAGACTATCATAGTCACAGAAATTCTCGAGTCCAAAATAGCATGTGAATCACCCTACTCTGAGTAATCTTTAGGAGTCCATGATACTGTATCATAACATTCTCCAATTTTATCAACCGCCAGTGGGGAAAAAGTTGCTTTGTCATAATTCAAGTTTCAAAAGACAAGCACTGAGTTGTGAGTGAACCAAAAAGCCTCTTTATTGAGGGCATCATGCACATGTGAATGTGCACACACTTAGAAATTAGCTCTCCCCAGTACTTTAAGTTTTTTTTAATGGGATTGCTGAATTTTATGCAAATTATTGTACCAAACAACATATCACATATTTTACATTTGTTACTATTTTTAAAGTGTTCACATACCGCCTTACATGTACTGTAATATATTGTTCCAATGTTAAGATTTCATGAAACAATTTATAGGCCTAGTATAAATCAGTAGCCAAAAACGTATACAGAACAATGCTTTTTCTATGGTTTTACCATAGAAATGCACACATCTTTCCATTTCCTGTTTGTCTTCAACTGAATTGCAATAGTAGCAGTAAGATATCGTTTTTCTAAATGTCATCCATCACATGGTTCGGGAGATTATAGTACGATTTATGTTCATGAAAGTACTCTCCATACATACAGGGCAAAGCAAAGACTTGCTATGAAAGTTTTTATAACCGTTTAATGACAGCATTGCAAGAAGTCAGAGGCATTCAACGCCCACTACGTCTCTTAACCCAATTATGTGAACCCGGCATGTTCAGAAACGACAGGCCACTATTCTCAAAAGTTCTCCCTGCCAGGTTGTGATCTGCCAGAGAAACATGGGGTTTCTGAAGAAGCATTAGTGCAAAACAATAAAGCGAGGGTCATCTGACTAGACACACGGTCAACTAACTGCTCTGTCCATCTACAAAATTCCATCTAACTTAACTTAAACTTAAAGTTTTTCTGAGGTTCAAAACTACCATAGTGCAATGTTTCTCAACCCTGTCCTCGGGGACCTTCAGACGGTCTATGTTTTTGCTCTCTCCCAATTTCCTGGAAGCTGGGAGGGAGCAAAAACGCAGACCATCTGGGGGGTCCCTGTGGACTGGGTTAAGAAACACTGCCATAGTGCCTTCTTGTTGGAAATCTAACTCCTGAACTGCATTTTCAACTGCAAAGGCACCGAAGGTTATGAGAGTATGCACAATAAGGTATTATGAAATAAGTGTGATTCTGCCCATAACACTGCTTGTACAATGAGTGTTAGCAGGCGAGGTTAATAAATAAGTCAGTAAAAATGATCAATCAAAGCAATTAAGAGTTGATTATTAGTAAAAACTGCATATCCTGTCTTCTGGATTGAGACTACATTATCGAAACAAAACAAAGGTAAGACACCCATTATTATACAATGACAATTTTCCAAATCTTTATTTTGGAGAGACAATGGAATTATTCCCGGGAGACTTTTTTAAACAGTGTTAGTCAGATGGAATTGGCAGATCACTAAATGTTCTTTCCTCTTTATGGCAGAAAAGGCCATCTTTCTCCAAGACTAATACATGAACAAAACCAGCTGACCCCAAAAAACCCTATAAAATGCTATCCAAATATGCTAATCTTCCTAAGTCAGCTGATTCACAACCACTTTCCAGAGACCACCCCCTACAGTGCCTGAAATATGTTCTGTCTTTAGGTGGATTAGTGAAGCATAATTAGGATTCACATAATATCTTGTTACTACTTGTGATTAATATGACATATATTTATATATATAGCCAACGTGAGATATAAATCTATTTATATAGTGGAGTTTACCCTGGATGACATCAGATAGCTTCACCTTCCAATATATGTCACAATGGCTTTTCCCTTATCAGAATGAAGCACAAGGCTCAGGCGATGCAACTGCGATGCATTACTTACTATGTATGCCTTAGTCACAGTAGTTTGTGGTTAAATTAGCAAGCTGTTCATATCAATACCTTCTCCCAAAATTACACTGGTTGAATGCTGTATTGGAATGCTTCCGCCATTTTTAAATATTCTTTATTATAAAATCATTATGAATGTGCCAGGGTCTGCAAGAGAAAAAGACTAAAACTAAACATTGCACGCACATCCCACCTGAATTGAGTATGTCAACCCCTCTATGACAGATTATCTCTGAGAGGTCTTTTGTTTAATGTTGTTAACTACAAATCTACATCCCTTGCTATGAAAAAAAAAAACATTTCCTTTATGGGAACATACTGCATTGGCGGACAGTCAGCAGGTTGAAGCAGAAATACATTTTTGACTGGAATTTCTGGTTAAGTCTTCTCACGTCTAGGCCACCTTTCAGGTGGCCACAGTCCTTTCCTTCCTTGAGTGTCTGACTTGCATGTTGCAGTGTGCCACTTTTTGTATGCATAACACATGGTTCTTCCATCACACTTTCCTTTTCAGACATGGATACCCAAAAACCCATCAGCCGGGCCTACAACACACACAACATCAAACAAAACAACTGCAACAGTGGAGCTAAAGAGTCACGGGGCAGCTTGGGCGAGGTTAAAATGGCAATAGCCTGCCAGTGGATTGTCACGATTTATCCATGGATTTGATCGAGGTTAGTCTGAGTCACCATTTCTGATAAGATTCCAGTCATGAAAATTTACGGATTAATTTATGGAATCTGACCACTATGCAGCCGTAATAATCAGAACCATGCAGACCAATGGGACAATGTGTCAGTTCTCATCGTTGGATGACCGTGTACATTCCCATGAAAACCTGCTTCCACCGGTGACCGTTATAGTAAACGGTTAAGTCAACTCCGTAACACACAAACGTGGCCCGATCGTCAAGAGACAAACCTAATTGTAAAAAAAGGCAGCAGGCCTAAGGAAGGTCAGCAAGTCTCCAGCCCTCTGCATAATGCAAAAGATCATTTTCATATTGAAACAAAATATATAATACCGGTTCCATCTGGCACCGTTTACATCGAAAATAAAAAAAACCGTTTCTTTTAGAGACAGTCGTGTCATCGTCAACTCAGCCATCTAGTCGCCGGTTCCCTTCGTAAGTATGGGGCAAGGTTAAATGTAAAAACTAAATGGGCATGCATAGTAAAATACGGCAGATGGTTAAACAGTTATTGGAGAAACCTTAGCAGTGTGCCGGGTACCGGCGAAAAAGCGCTAGCTGCCCTCCGCCAGACTAACGCATCGCAAAGCAGCCCAACACGCCCAGGTTCCCCACAACGTTATTCAGCCTTTCTTTCGAATATGGCATTTGGCAAACTGTCAGCAGCCCCAAAGCCCCCGAACTGCTTACCTTGAGAGGAGCGGAGAACGGTCTCGCCGGCCTCCGATTCTCTGAGTATAAGTACCAAGCCCCCTGCACTTTTCCTTCTTATATTGTCGTCCTGATCTTCCTTTTTTTCCGTCCCACTATCTGCTTCCACACAGTACAACGAACGCCTATGCGAATAGAGAATGCTTTTTTATGGCATCAGATCTGACGAAGAAAAAAACTGCACACATTGGTAAGAAGTGCTGAATTTCCGTGCCGCGCACGTTGGTGTAAAATATGACTTTAGGGTTGTAATGCAAAACTACACAGAAAAAAAATACGTTCGGTTGTTTTAGAGCTTGCTATAGTATGTGCGATTTCGCGTTATGGCAGCGAAATGGTTCAGCTATACCGATCAACCCGGGGCAAGCAATAAGAGGAAGACTTCCCACAGTTGTGTTAAATTGTTTTATTTTGTATATTTTTTTCTCTCGCTTGCGAAATAACAGAAGGGTGTTTATTGTATTCTCTTCTCTCGTTGATCTTTTAAAAAAAATGCTTGCATTTACTGTACAGTCCGCTGCACCCTGTTCGATTTTTTGCAACCAGGGCGATCTTGTCACGAGTATGTAGTTTCCAAATATATCGTCTGCTTGTCTTCTTTGATGGTGTCGTAATTTCGCATTTCCCGGCGCAAGATCTTCTGAATGTTGGGGAAAATCGTAGATCTTCTCCCCTTCTGCCACCCGGTTTGTTACAATGTAACAATAGCGTTTGGAATGCTACACGGTAGCCATATATATTCATGGTGACGCCATCAACGTCACATGAATGCCGGGACGTGTAGTCATGTCACCGCGTTCTATAACAAAGGGCATATAGTAATTTGGGTCAGCATACTTTTCTTTGCAAGATTCCCGACAAAGGCTGGATTTTGCTTCATATATTTTTTTTTACTGCAACAGTCCATCAGAAATAATAACCGCGTTTAATCTTCAGCCGATTACGTCATGCTACAGTGATCTAGATATGCTAGGTCGAATAAATAATGCAATATTTTAGTATTAGCCGCAAGAATGTTGCTTTGGGTACGGGCATTTTAGGAAACCTATCATAACTGGCTTGTGTAGTTGATTAACTCCAGAGTTATAGGTATATGGGGGGAAATGGTCGTACGACAGTATGGAAATTTAGAATGTAGCTGAAATAAAAACAATATAAAGGTTGCATTTCGGTCCCAGTTTAAATTAAAACGAACGCTTTGGTACGTAATGTTGCTAAAGCACTTCATTTCCCAGTAGTCCTTCACACAACCCCAGAGGTCACTAGCCAAAATATATCTTTTTTTCCAAGCCACATGACATTTAATATACTCTATGGCCACAGAATCCATTGTTTTAAAATGTTGGATTATGAAATAAAATCAGCCATTGGGTGAATTGTGTTCATTTGTAAAGAAAAGCGTTAACACTGCCTACTTAAAAGTAGCTTATTCTTGAATGTACAAAAAGTGAAAAGTCATTGTTTTTAGACTACCATATAATCATCGGAAATATTTAAAGTGCATTTAAAATAAAAGACAAGCCATGTGTTGACTTAAAAATACCATTTTCAATGGTGATAGTCATATTTATTTATCTTTTCGTGCTTCCGGGTAATTGTGTCACCATGGAAACTAAGGACAGCGTCATATCCAAACTAGAATAGACTAGTATAAAGAAATAAAGAATATAAGATGAATGACTTTATATATAGCTTTTGCCAAGTAGGTCAATGCCATCCAACCAATTTCTTGCAGGCGATGCTCTAAAGGTATTAATCCATTAAAAATTCTGAAATCTGAAATGCTCACTATTTTTAAATCATCAGAATTATACAGAAATATCACAGATAGTTTCTGGAGACAGTGAAGTACAAATGAAAATCAGTGGTTAAAAAGGCAACCAACACTTGAGATTACAAAAGAAACTGCTACATGGACATTCAAGACTCGACTTTAACTGCAGTTTATGGCTTTGAGTCAGCGGCTGGTTATGATATTAATTTGCTCAAAATCTCTTCAGAACAACATTGCTGCAGCTTGGGGAATATAAGGGGAAGCTGCATTTGAAATGATAAAAAATGCAGCTGTGTAAGTAGATTAATCACTCTGGTGGTAAGGACTAGGGGCAAAGATAGACTGTTTTAGAATGTGAAAATCTTCCAATCTATCTATGCATTTGGCTCATGAAAAAATAATGAAACTCAAATATGGGGTACAAATAGTCAGATGTATTAATTGATCTATGTGGAGCTGGGGAGTTCTTGCAAAACTTATTCCAAATGTTTGTCTTGAATGCTGTTCTGAATTGATTCAGTAGCGTACCCTTTATTCCAACTGTGGCTGTGAAGGATGAAGTAGGGATGCTGGGATTTGTTTCCACACGTGAAATTGTTTTGGCCCATGTCAAGGTACTACCTGAGTTAGAGAATAGGACATTCCTCTGTGGGGGCTAACATCTCCTATTATTTTCCTATCTAAACACCACTTGCATGGTAGGGTGGGGGGGGGGTATTCTTGCCTGGTGCTGGGAACCTGGAAAGAGAGGGAGATGCTAAGCTCTTTGCAAACAGGTGGGAATTCAGCTGGAGGGCCCTAGTGCTCCATGTTTACCAGTGAGTTAAAGCATCTTCATAGCTATAGGGTGTGCAGGACAGAAGGCATTTTCATCAAAAATAAAAAGTAACATGCAAAAGGCAGTCCTCTGCCACCATCACCCTCTCTCTCACACACACACACCTATCCATCCATCGTATAATTTGAACACAATTAAGCCATTTTCTTTCTAAATAAATAGGAGAAAGATGCTCCATTTCAGTCTTCATATGTGATCCTTGTGACGGGGTGTACAGTGGGGACAGGAAGCAGAAGACTATGGGCCTGTTGACAGCGAGTCGACTGCCTGCTGTTCTCCTTTGTCCTCATTCCAAAGAATGGCTGCAGATGTCCATTTGAGTAAAAAAAAAAAAAAAAATATATATATATATATATATATATATATATATATAAATGATAATGGCAAAGGCATCCATCGGTCTTCAAACTGCTTACACAAGTCAGGGTTGCGTGGGGGGACAAGGCAGCATAGGGCACAAGGTTAGGGTTAGACCCTAGGTGGGACGCCAGTCCATTGCAGGGCAAGAGTATATACACGTGCACGCACTACAGACAATTTGGATGCCAATTAGCCTAACTGCATGTCTTGGGAATGCAGGAGGAAACTGGAGTACCTGGAGGAAACCCACACAACGCGGGACATGCAAATGCAAAGCAGAAGAGGGACTCAAGCCGGGGCTCTAGTGAGGTGCCAGTGCTGGCCACAGAGTCAGCAGGCCGCTCTAATGTCATTTAGTATTCACCTGGGCTTTGCCCTCCCCCCACCCCCACAAATAGCAATACAATTAGTGCTACCAGCATTTCTTAAAATAAAAATACATTTGACAAAATAAATTCAAGACTTTTTATAGTAGACTTACCTATACGCAGGGGCGTAATTTCCGGGGGGGTTAGGGGGGTCATGACCCCCCCAATAATCAGATCTGGCTAATACAACCCCCCCCAATAATCATGTCTCCCCCTAAATGGGTGAGGATCCCAACCCCCCCAATGTTCAAACCAAAGTTACGCCCTTGGTGTCAGCCCCTCTCTCTGTCTCGTGAGTGTGTGTGTGTACATATACATATATATATATATGGAGAGAGAGAGATGTTCATAGAGTCTCTTATATAAGTGTCTTATATAATATCTTTCCAAAGTATAAATTTAGCTAATAAAGTACCACAAAAGGCACAAAACAGCACAAACGTATCACTAACCAAAGGCTGGAATTTTCATTTGTACTGACTGAAGCGGGCCCAGCGAATCTCCTCGGGTATGTCGCCACCTGCTGGTGCAGCTAATAACCGCACCTCATATTTGCGATTTTTTTCCTACAGATAACTGCGGTAGGAATTAGACAAAAATTCGCAAATAAATAGGAGGGAAGTCACAAATGTAACGTGATCCACAAATGTGCAGAACACGTCTCACGTGTACTAATCGCTCCGCATTTTTGTGGATATGATTACACATTATGATAACACAAAAAATACATATTTGTATAGTTTTCTATTTGTATTCTATATGCATAGTTAAATATGTGTGGATTGTCTTCTGTGGGTTACAAATAGTACAGTCCAATAAAAACTTCCATAGCAGTTTCCCGCGTCAGATTTCGAAGAGAATAGTCCCAAAAAAATAATTTTGAGGGAGACTAAAAGTATTGGCACGATATCTAGGGGGTGATATCCACAATTGTTCTTATTATATTGGAAGGAAACACGTTTAGGTTTTCAAAGAGGCCCCAGTGGTGGTGTGATGTAATAAATCACAGTTAATAAAGCAAAGAGTCCCAGAATACCCCTATTTACCCTAAATGCATTTAGATGAGTGGATTTCATTTCCAGCTTTTCAACGAAAACTAATTACGCTAATTATACGCTTGCAAACAGCTGTAGGCCTGTGTGTCTAAATCGGGGAATATATCGTCACAGTTTTGTTGCTAAAGGACATTATAGATTACACAAAGTTTGTTAATCTGAGAGTGGTTTGTACGGCTCCAGGAACGAGATTGTTTTTAACTAGTTAAATTTACTAATGCTGAATTTTTAACTTTCGAAGAAATGGTTTTCACGAACGTACTTGGTAGTTTTGTGTTATAAAATATAAATATACTTTTGTTGTGCGATGGAACGAAGCGAAGGGGTAAGACAGCGTACGAGAAAGATACTGGTGGCCGGTCCAAAGGCGATGTCAAGCCGGCTCCGAGAAGCGGCCAAGTGAGTATAACAGATATATAATGATAACTTTGTATCTGCGCAAACGATGCAGCCCTGTTACTGGCTAATTAATCGCCGATGTTGTCGCGTAGAGAATTAGATCAAAGGCTACGCTGCTCTAATCGTTTTGCTGCAGCATTATAGTCACTGTTGGAAACGATAAGTGCTGCAAATATAGCAAGGATCACTAAAACCTGCAGTATTTTATTCTTTTAAACGGAGCGATGTCGGCAGAAAATCCTGTGCGCCCATGATCTGCTAAACATGCAAGTGACTTAAGGTTTAACGACTTAAGACGGAAACTTCGCAAACCTCAAACATACTTTTGTAAAAATCTTTCGGGTAAATTTTAGCAATAAGCCATGAGTCGGTTATATTCCAAGAAAAAACATCAGTTTTTCACTATTAGCCCATTCAGGTTCCACTCTAATAATAGCTTTTAGTTTTATAGACGTAAACAATAAATAAAGCAATGGATTTTGATATGTGGGTGACGTGGAGCGCGAATGGAAGTCCCAGGTGTGTGTGTGTCTGTGTCTGTGTGTGTGTGTGTGTCTGTCTGTGTGTGTGCGTGTGTGTGTGTGTGTGTCTGTGTGTGTGCGTGTGTGTGTCTGTGTGTGTGTGTGCGTGTGTGTGTCTGTGTGTGTGTGTGCGCGCGCGCACAGGGCACGTTTGTTGCTGCTAATGGGAACACACTTGCAGACCACGGCCCACACAGTCATCTATCCCAACACCCGCCTTGCGTGAGCCTCAACCGTGACAAAACTGTGGGCAAATTAATTGTTCTCTGCGATATTAAGCATCAGAGTGCATTAATCTCAGCGGCATGTGGCGTGGATGCTAATCAGCAGCCCCGCCCCCCACTGCTCCTCTCCCTCGCTGTCGCTCCCGCGGCCGATTCACCTTCTCTGCTGTCCTCCGGAGTATTTATACCCGCCTCCCCTTCAGGTCAGTACTCAGTGCAGGGGTGGAAGAACCGGACAGGACTCCGGATGGCGATGGGTTTGAGGCCTTTGGGGGGTGGCAGGGGACGTGGACTTGGCCTTCAGAGACCATAGTCCTGCCACCTGATGTCTAAATTACCAGGTGGGGTGACTTACACTCTGAAGAACTTGTTAATTTATGACTGCTTCAGTATAGTAATTAAGAGCCGGCCCCTGGCAGTGGGACTGAGCCTTGTCCACTGATGTGCGGCCTTATAGGACTTCACCGCCGGCTTACGTTCAGATACAGTGTCAGCTTTGCACCAAAAGCAGAATGTTTCTAGTCGCATATTTCACTTCCCGGCTTCCCACGAGCTTCCCCCCCTCCCGCCAAATCACCCGCACCCCCCAACCACACCCCCCACATACAGACGCACCCCACTAAGGCTTCCTAACAGCTGTAAGGTGGCCTGTTTTTACAGTTGAACACAATAATATTGTGCTGTAGTTCTGCAGATAAGGACACAAGGCGGATCTGTCTTAATGGGACGGAGGCTGCTGACATTCGAGGAGCCTTTCCACGGAGCCGGATTGAATTTCCAGCTTTCCCAACATTAGGATCCATCAGGGTGAGTGGAACTTGTGGACCTGGTTTGCTCCCTCTCCCTGAGAGTGTAAGAGGAGGCGATATCCTGGCAGGGTGCTCATTGGGGGTGCAGGGTGCCCCCACTGTTAATTGGACCCGAGGATGCTCGCTCTCCTTTCAAATCCTGCCCCCTAGTCGAGCGCTTCACCCCTCCGCCCTCTGCCCGGGAGAACGGGGCACTTTCCCACGCTGACTGGACGGCTGGACACACGTGTCCCATTCATTTGGGGTCTTGGTATAATCATGTTAATGCTCTGACTTTTATTTTCAGTTCCTGAGTTTAACTTTTTAAGATGTTGTCATTTCTGTATTTACCTTTGTGCATGTGTCTTATTCTTCTTGTTTGTTGTTTAATAATAATGCTCCTAATTAATAACACAGGTCAAACTGTAAACACAAATAGCGAAGGGCCACTTGATTTATAGACAGGGTTCCAGCCCTGTGTTCTTGCTGCGCCTTACTGACTTTCATAGTGGCGCTGCTGTTTGCAAAGGTACCACAATGTGCACGATGAGTTAACGTTCAAAAATAATGCCAAAATGTGCTCTCTGTCAGGGGCTGTTTTCACTCCGGTCCTGGTGGTTACCATAGCAGCCCACCTTAGCCGTCCGACGTGCACAAACTTTCACATGGATTGAGGTCATAATAAGGCTTAATCCCTGACCGATTCCAGCTCATTCGCTCACTGCTCGAGGTCGCCTGTGATGTCATCTCACCCATGAGTCGCACATACTTAGTTGGGGTCAAGGAAGGTCGTCTGGTTTTGGTGTGATTTCCAAACTACCCCTCTCCCGTTCTGGAGTGTGCTGTACCCGCTTATGTGGGCTTCATTACAGTACATCTAATTCCCGCATCCTCTGAGCACATCTGAGGCAGACGTGATCCTGTTTGACACCAAAACGAGAGCCTTCATCTTTCTGGGCTTGGGGTGGCATTTGCATCGCCAGATGTGAAAGATCGTGGAGAGTGTGTTAATGTAACGGGATATTCCTTCTAGCAATATGAAATTGCGTTTGCTTGGGTCTTGGAATAAAATGTGTGAACACGAAAGCGGAACGCGTCCTGTATTTACGGCAGGAATCTACCTCAGCTGTCCCAGCTGATACTCCCAGCCATCCCTCATGGAGACTGTGCCCGCCCTGTATCCGTTTATGCGATTAAAAGAAACATTTTACGGCCTTCTGTTAGAGTATTTTTTATTGTGCTCAGTGGCACATTCCAGGTGAGGTCAAAGGTTGGAAGAGGCCGTCCCCACAAAAGGAACTTAAGTGATTAAAATGTTATGCCAATATTTTGCTTTAAGAACAGCCTAATGACTGCCATGTGTGTCTGTGGGGGGGGGGGGTTCCAAATGATTGGGGCTGTTTTAAGCGATTCCTTAAGGTGACTGAGTGGCCCCAGATTATGGAGAAACTCAAAAAAGGCACTGGTAAGGAATTAGTAAAAGCCCCCATTTCTGTCTAGTTTTGGTGGAGTAGTTAGCATAAAAACACATGTGATGTGCTGATGCCAGGATTTTAAAATTTTGCTTTAAATCCCCCACTAAAATTGAACCTCTACAGTCACTGTTGGGATCACGTTAGCCTCTCATGCCTGGACTCTGTTCCTTCTATTGGATTGGAAAGTCCCAATTATTCAATGAACATCCCATAATCTTAGTAGAGTGAGGACACAAAAGACCTGGATTAAGGTAAGCAGTGGATTCGCATGTATAATGGAGAATTCAAATCCACTTCAAATCCACACCTTCTGTCCTCTTTATCCATCTTCTTCTGCCGTCAGAAATCCACAACCGCTTCCCAGCACTCATCCCCTGACCACTTTCGTTTTAATGGAATCGCTTAAAACACTGGCTCTGGTCCCCCCTCGCCCAACGCTCCTGCTAAATTTAAAAAGATATGGGCGGTAATAGAATAGGTTTAATTCTGTGGCGTCTGGAGGCATTTTGGTCATTAATATGCAAATTAAACGGTAACAGCTTATTCAGTTTCACTCTGCAGTACTGGGAGGCAGAGCTGGCCTCAGACGCCGCTCTCTCGCCACAGTGCCGGGCCGCGCAGCACGCCAGAAAACAGGTGAGAATTCCTGAGACGTCTCAGCGACCCATCATGGATTCTCCAGTTTGTTTCTGAGCCTTCTGGCCATTTTAACAGTCATATTATTCCTGCCGCGGAACTCAGAGTGTGAACGTAATTGTCGAGAAATCAGCGCAGTACAACGTAGGAGGACAGAAGTGAACCAAGTATGTGTCTTTCTTTTAGAGAAATTGATGAAAATGGAGTCTGTGAAGTTTTGCAGTACCAAGCAAATTCTGGCCTCACTGGAAATAAATGGCACGATCACAATGGTGCACGGCTACGACTTGCAAGGCCTTGGTTTGCAGTGCTTGTGAGGTCCTCCCCCCCCCCCCAACTCCCTCTCCAGATGTCAAATATTAAAATGTAGGCACATATCAATAATGTGAGTGAGAGATGTTGTTTTGTGGCATTTAGAATTCAATTTGGACAGCAAACAGGATGCCTCATGAATGCGTAAGAGACTGGGGGGGGGTCACTGACCCACCTTTCGCATCACGTCCCCCCCAGGGATGGTGAGGTACAATCTACAAGCAAAGGGGCTGCAGTCTAAGAAGCTGGAATCAGTTCTGCTGGAGAACAGAGACCTGTTTTAAATGGCATATGTACCGCAGCGTGTGATTATAGCGCTATGCGAGCTCTTGCGTGCCGCTATGAATCTATTGTACGATGTGAGGCTCTGTCCTGAAACTAAGCAAAGGTATAATTAACCGCTTGGAGATCTGGGATTATTGGGTTTCTGGTGTTTGAGGTCAAACCTGCTATATCCTCCTATCGCAGTCAGACAGGAGCTGTCGATAGACAGCCAGGACAGTGTGAGTAGATGTAGGGCCCAATGCACCACTAACACTGCACCTAGTAACTAACTAACTTACTGTAACTAACTTACACTATGGTAATAATCGGGAGCACGGAAAAAAATCAGTGATTCTTCAAAAACTCAACTCACTCAGATTTAACTGTCAGTATCTCTGAAAAATACTCCACAGTCGGCTACATGGAGTCCGGGGGCAAATTTGCTTAATTCGTGCATATATCACACGTGAGGTACCTTGGACTGAAACCACGCTCCTGAATACTCAACCAGGCATTAAGGCACAAATGAATTAGCTGTCGTTTAGAAGAAGTGCTAATTAGCTATTAATTAGACCACACTGTGGACTGCCGGTAACTCTAAAAATGGAGTTTTATGGACTTAGCCAGGGGGAACTGAGCTAAAGCTCATGGGGGACAGTGGTTATCGTTTATGTGGCGGGCATCATTTCATCTTTTGTCTGTGACCCTGTGCTGGATCTTTCAGAGCTTAGGAAATGAGCATTTGTGAGACGGATGCCTTTGGTACGTTCCACAGGACACTGGAGACCTACGAGATGTTGCAGGTGCGTTTAGGAAGCCGGGATGCAAGGGGGTGACCTAAAAACTCACCACTCTCTGGCAATCACCAGTATTAAAATGTCCTCCTATGTCCCGTCCCCCGCCGTGGTGTGGTAATTATAGTGCTTATTATGGTATAGCTCTTTTAGTTGCCGTGGCCACCCTGATTGTAGGTTACCGTCTCGTGGCCGCTAGCCTGCCGACGCTCCAGGTTGTTAGCGCCTGTTACCGTCCCACTGAGGAGGCATGTTTAATCGCAGTCCTTGGCCCACATCTCCCGCAGGGAGGGCGGCAAACACCCCTTTGAAAATAACCCCATTGTCCAACGATTCCGCCCCCCCCCGACTTCATAGCCCTGTGGGAGGCTGATGTCTAGCGGCACCTAGTGGCAGATTGTCCTACCATCATCCGGTCAGGCTCTACCTGCTCATTAAGGCTACAAGTCTGACCATCTGGTGGGAAAATTATTCATTAAAATGTTTGGTCTCTCGCACTCACCATACGCAAAAATGATGAAATTCATTCACAATGTATCGCTGTGACATGTGGTCATGTACGAAATCAAGGCCTTCCTCTGGCCGGCTGAGCTATCTGGCATGGCCTGAGTGTGTTTACTACATGCACTCCTCTTTAATGACTCTTCATAATATATACCTGTCACAGTGATTCTTTATCTCGCCTTATTGTTTCTGCAATGAAACTGCCCCCCATGTGGTACCCCCCCAGCACCCCCCTGCCCAGTGAGAGGCATCCCTGACAGGGACTGCTGCTGGTCCCCTAATTGCCCTGTCCTGGACACGACCTGCTCCAAGCTGCCGGCTCTCGTCCCTCCCCCGCGCCCTCAAACTGAATTATGCATGTAGTGGCTCCATCTGTATTCACTGCTGGGGCCCACAGGAGGATAGCAGGGGAGCGGGACGATGGCCTAAGCGCTGCACCCGTCAGCACACCCGCCCCAAGGCAGTGCAGCACGGCCCCCTCCATGATGCATAAAGGTGGGACAACAGCCAATAGTATATGAGAAGCTAGCTGACGCCAGACTCTGGCTGGACATTGGTGGATTTACCCACCAATGGGGAATGCCCTTCTTTGCCCCCAAAGGTAAATTAGCCAATGACAAATGCAGAGAATAATCCTTCACAGTACTGGTTGAAGCCTATGTGGCACCCTGAGTAAACTTCACTGCTGCTGCCCCCTGTCCTAAACAAAGTGAAATTGGCTGGCTAAGTCGGTGCCCCCTCAGAAGATGGCGCCCTAGACAGACGCCTATG
>JAODKL010000107.1:21127841-21158117 GCA_026780765.1 Petrocephalus schoutedeni
CCAATAATCATGTCTCCCCCTAAATGGGTGAGGACCTCAACCCCCCCAATGTTCAAACCAAAGTTACGCCCTTGCCTATACGTACCCACCCAAATAAACTCTGACATTCTACCAATATATATATATTTTTTCTTTAAGTGACACCATTTCCTGTGTGCTTTCGGGCTTCTAGCGATTCAGGGCTTCGGAGTAACTGCGCACTGGGGAGGGTGGTTATAGGGATCAGGACGGCCCATAAGAGTAAGCAACAGAACTGACAAAGGACAGCACGTTCCAAGTGTCAGCTTCTGATTTGGCACACCAAATACTCAGTGGCTGCAGAATTTTTCTTTTCTTGTTTTTTTTTTTCTACTGTTTTGGGGGTGGGGTGGTTCCGAAAGAAATAATGAAGAAAAAAAAATTAAAGCTGGGGTTGGTAATACAAAATCACTCTCCACTGAATACCACTAGGTTTAACAAAACAAAAATAAATAAATAAAAGAGTTAAACAATGTGGTGCATCTTCAGTCTCATAATCCAACAGTGGCATCCTCTTGAGGATTGCAGGTTGGGATGGTACAACAGGATGCTCTTCCACACAGCGCGCAAGAAAAATCAGACAGGTGATTGCTAGGGAATTATGGGAACCAGGAAGCAGTGCTGGAGAATCACGCTCCATGCCCCCCGAAGTCCATTTGTAACCTTTTCCTTCTAGTGCCTGCCGGTGCCCCCTCACTTCAGGATGATGTGATAGCCATCACCAGTCTCCGCTGCCAGGACAAGAAACAGGCAATTTTACTGTACATAGGAAAGGTTACATATCTCCAAATACTGTGCAGGCATTTGTGATGCACTCACATCCATATAGTGATGGGAATTCATTACCTTTCATTGTGTCTAGAATGAAGCAGGTCTCATCCTGGAAGTTCTGAATCATCTGCAAGAAAGATGAACTGTGCTTTTACAAACCACCTGATTAGGAACTGAAAGGGAGGGGTTGGGTGAAAGGGTTTAGCTCACCTCATCACTCACAAGGACATGGATACCAGTAGGGCCCAGTTTGAAGATCTGGCTGATCTGCTGTGGAGAGATGTTGAAGAGCTGGGCGATCTTCTCCGTCAGCTCCACTGCTGTCAGGTCCTCCAAGTAAATGGCGTGGTACACTGAGGACATGCACAGAATTTAGCATTTAGCCTTTTCCCCTTGAAGGAAAAGGCTAACCATTAGCATAATATCTTTCAGTAGCCATGTCATTTAAAGACCCTGGGCTAGACTATGACTGTCCAGCAGAGGTCAGACTAAAGCCAGTCCGTAGCACAGATGTCTTATTAGATTGAACTTAAAAATAAGTCTCACTCCTCACATAACATCTATATGCAGTTAGTCCTAGGAATTATGAATTCTATTAATAAAACAGAGAGTGTTTTGAGCAAAAGTTTATGATCTTGATTACTACATCAAGGTAGTACTTGGATAAAAGTATAGCTACCACACCAAAATGTTACTCAAGTAAAAGTCATCCAGTGAAATACTACTCAAACATAAACCTCATACTACTAATTAAGAGTAAATAATAAAAATGGTAAATAATAATAAAATAATAAAAAGTACCTGCTTTTTAAAGTACTTAAGTATAAAAAGTAAAAAATACTGGAGTATCATACGTTCTGGAGTATGGAAGCGATAAATAAGTTAGCAAATTTAAGACAATAGCACAGACTGGTATAACTATTTTGATTTGTTTTTTTTATTTTAGAATAATTGATACTCTTACTGGCAACTTATTTGTAATTACTTTGGTCATTAATCTGAACTCGTACAGGTGGAAAATAGCCCCAGCTGAGCCATCTGGGACTGACTGACCGTAGAAGGTCCCACCAGCCGCCTCTCCATTCTCCTGTTTCTGCTGCTGCTGCTCCCGGATCTGCTGGGACTCCTGGCACACGTAGATGGTCAGCCGCGGACGGAGCACCCTGACAGCACAGGACACACGGCCGTGTTCCACATGCCAGCTCAGCCTTCCCAATCCGGCTGACCTTTCAGGACTCATCCTTCAAGGCCCACGTCTGCTTCCGTCCCAGCACCACGCCCACTACATTTAGCCTCAATCCCCAAGCAGATGACCAGACTGAGGTAGGTTCTCAGAAGGAAGACATGAAAGGGAAGAGGGAAGCTGTGGGGAGAGGTACATACTTACCGTCCTTTCAGTGCATTGAAGAGCCGGATGCCATCTGCAGGGCCACAAATCTGAATGACATCTTCCCTTGTAAGCTTCAGGAGGTCCGCTCCTAACACACACAGGATACAGTTGAATACTAGCACCCTGCATTAAACTATTCAATGATAAGTATGTATACTCACCGGCCACTTCATTAGGAACACCATTACAATACTGGGTAGGACCTCCATTACCCTAAGAACAGCCTGAATTCTTTGTGGCATGGAGTCAACAAAGTGCTGGAAACATTGCTTAGAGACCGGGGTCCACTTTGACATGACTGCATCACATAACTGCTGCAGATCTGCTGGCTGAACGTTTGTCACATTCCAGAGGTGCTCTGTTGGATTCAGATCTGGTACCTGCTAGGTCTATTGGCACAATGATAACCGCAATGTCGCGATATCGCGATACTGACAAGCCCGCCACAACTGCTATGTTCATGATTATTTACTTGTGAGTACATACTCAGGGGCAGATCTAGAACAATATTCATAGGGTGGCAAGAGGAGGGGCAGGAGATTTTGAGGGGCGGCACCTTATGGCAGAAGTATATGTGCTGATATAATATGTGGGGTGGCAAGGCTTTTTTTAGGGTGGCAGTTGCCACCCCGGTAGATCCGCCCATGTGCATACTGAATGTTGAGTGCTGTTGAGATTCAGTCTCCACATTACCTGTACTTATTACTTGAGAAGTTGGTCATAAAATATAGAAAATCATAAAATTGTTATCTGAAAATATTAAAAAAGCCAGATGCTTTAAATTACAAAAATGTAAAAGTTAACATACCTTTTACATTTTCCTATCATATATCCTTTAAAAACATATATTTATGATATTTCAACGTAGACAGCAGTCTAAATGTGCACTTCCTGTTTGTTTACATGAATAATAAAGAACCCACCACTCAAAGCATGGTGACATTGGGGTCTGTACCTCCAATAATAAAAGGGTCCAATGATAGATATCTGTCATAGTCCTTTAAAAAAACAAGCTTTCAGTCCAAGCTGTGAACCATGTGTATACAAAATGTACATGCTTAAATCCACAAGGATGACATCACTGATGCAGAGTAAATGGGGGTAGTTTTTTTCTCTGTTTGCCCAATTCCACTGGATCATTGGACATTGGAAAAAAGGACCTTAGAATGCTCATATTTTGAAAGGAACAATATACCTAATAGTAGGCTAGCAATAAAGGTTATTTATATAGCACTAAAATAGGGATAAATTACATAATTTGCCAAATAAATGAAGAAAAAAAAAACCAAACAAACGAATGGCGATAATGCCACATATCGCGCTGTTCAGACACCCTTAATGACCACAGGGGAAATCCCTTCACTGCCACTAAAGCACAATTAACTCACTGTCATGTTCATGAAACCAGTCTGAAATGACTGGGTGTGACCTGATGTGATATTTTGCTGTTGTAGCTCATTCAACGTGTTTGATCTCTATTCAAAGCTGATTTTCTACCACTGTTGCAAAGAATAATTATTTGAGTTACCTCTCATCTCCTTGACTGTTCGAACCAGTCTACCATTCTTTGCTGACCTCCCTCATCAACAAGGTGTTTCTATTCACTGAACTGCTGCTGACTGGATGTTTTTTTTTTCCAAACTGTTCTGTGTAAACTCTGTAGACTGCTGTGTCAAAATCTCAGGAGATCATTAGTTCCCGAAACACTCAAACCACCCTGTTTGGCACTAACAACCAAGCCACTGTCAAAGTCACTCAGATCACATTTGCCCCATTCTGATGTTTGATGTGACCATTAACTGGAGCTTCTGACCCACGCTGCATGATTTTATGTGCTGAGCTGCTGGCATAGGACTGGCCAATTAGATATCTACATGACAGAGCAGGGATATGCCTATTTCTTGACACAGTCTAAGGGCTCCAGTTTAAACAACATATTTCTGCTTCTGCAATAATTAAAGGTTTAAGGCTTATGGTCGCCACTAATCTTGATCACAAAAGGCTCTCACCAGAGAAGTTTGTGAAGACTCGGCAGAAGGGTGAGAAGCGGTTTCTATGGAGCCACTGCTGTGCGTCCTGTGGCGTTGCCGTAGGCGACAGGTTCTACATTTTCCAGAAGAGAGAAAGGAAAACAAGAACAGCAATTTTTAAGACTTCAGAAAGTTTTCCTATGAAGCCTGGTAAATCATGCATGGGTTGAATTTAATTGCACAAAAAAAATCCCAATTAAAATTTACCTACAGAATCCAGATACTCTTCCACAGGTCTCTAGTACCTTACGTGTACACCACCCCACATTTCAGACTGTGCTTTGAAAAGATCTTACATTTGTTGTTTTCAGTGCAGTTGCTTTAGAATCCTTAATATATTCACCCTGCCAATGTTTTTTTTTTTTTTAATTCAGCTTACCGAAAGAAGTGCCTGAGTCAACGGGATCACAAATCAACCAAATAAGGTTCTTATAGGGCTAAAATCCCATTTAAAGTGGAAAAAAGCATTTAATCTAAAAATCAACAAATAAATTCATATGTACCTGAGAGCTCTCACTGTCTCTTCTAAGTAGATGGCACGACAACTGTAAGGCAGAACGTCTCTCAATTTTATAACTTTACTCAAGCATCATCAATCCCCCCCCCCCGTCACATTTCACCTTCTTGGTTTAAGCATGAGACAAAGCAGGCAAAGGAAGTGGTAAACAGACCTGTAACCGCAGGTTACCGGTGACAGTTAATAAAACATAGAGTTTGAATTTTAGTCGAAAATGTTACCATCCGCTTGCAAATGTGCAAATGAAGTGGGGAGAAATGGTTTGCAACATATGCAACGATTAAGACACAACCCAAGCGGGATTAAGCCATATCAAACGCAGGACCGTCCTCTTCATACTGTTCTGTTTACCAATATGATGTTTTTTTTTTTTGCAACTAATCTGCTCTTTGGTGATTTTTAGTTGTGGGTTACGACTCCCACAGCTTTACCTTTTTAGATAGACTACGATTAAAAGCAAGATTTAAGATTAATGGTACCCTGAGATGTAAACATCCACAGAAATACAGAATGCAAAAACAAAAATCCCAGGAATGATAACTAACTGGTTATGGACTGAAAATTTCATTTCTAGCCAAAAGCAAAAATTTTGTGAGTTCCCCAAAGAAAAAGTAGGAAAAGCCTACGAGAAGTCTTCTCGTACTTTACTTTGAGCGTAAACACTGGCAGGACATGAGCACATTCAGAAAGTAGGCTAGTCTGGTGGTCTACCTCAGCTTTGAAATCAAACATGCTTCCTGTTCCACGGCAAGCTGCCCAACGCAAACTTGCAACCTTGTTTGTGTCTGGCGAGGGCCGTGTTTTTTTTTTTTTTACAGTTTCACAATCGACACCAAAAAAAAAAAACTGCTAGCGGAGTTTCCTGCCCAGGTGTTAAGGAGCATGCCAACACAGAAGGTAAGGTGACACACCATGGCTGTGTAACAGCTCCGGCAGCTACAGCTTGTCCTTCACATACACAATCATCATGTTAGTCTCAAACATGTCACCACAGTGCTTATCATGACTCTGCCCAATAACAAATCCATCATGAGCAGAGAGCCAGTTTTAGTATTTAGAAATGACCTTAACATTCAGACGCATGCAAGAGGAGATAAAAGGTACTTTTTCCATATCATACCCAGATGCATTGATGAGAATATCAAATAATTAAGAACATCAAACCATCGATTTTACGCCATAACTTACCGACTACCTCAACATTATACCCCCTGTCCCCCAGTCCTGGTTTTGGCAATTTTTGCAGGCTTACGAAACACACAAGTTTAGATAAAAACTAAATGACGTGAACAAAGACGTCTCTTTCCATACTGATATGTTACATTGTTGGCTGGGTGGAATTGGTCACATGCCATTCTAGGAAAGGTTCACTCATTTTTTATTCTTAAAAATATGTAAATATTGGTGTATTTGGTTCCCCCCCCCTTAACCTGGACCCCACTTCCATGCCAGTCCCTAGACCCATACTCTCCCATTTAGTTTGGTCCCTGATACACCCTAGATTTGATTTTTATGTTTGTTCAATGTTGGCCCAACCTCATCCTCTTCTTATCCTCTCTGCCTGAAGAGAGAGATGTTGCCCACGGAGTTCCTCTGTCTTTTGATTATATTTACTGTCCGGATTAGAGTCATTCTCTAGAGAATTAGATAAACCTACATATACAGCAGCCTGATAGAAGCAAAACCAGGACTGGGTAGCTCCTGACGTCAGTCACTAGTCACTGTGACATGAGAGTAAGAAAGAGAGAAAGATGGGCACACACAGAACACAGTTACTCACGTCTGCCACCTGCACCACAGGCTCTGGCTGGTGTTTTGGGGAACCATTACTTGCAGGGAGGAGAAACAAGAAGACCATCAGCATCATTCCTTCTCTAATGGCCTTGGACATCAATACTGAAAGTCACTGAACAGCTGACTTATCTGACTTTACCGTCCCAGTCACTTACCTTTCTGCTACTGGGAAACTGTTGTGGCTGCTGTTAAAGCCAGGAGACGGGGAGTTGTTGACGTAGGTGACTTCTGGCCAAGGCGAGCACTGCAAGACACTTCAGTCATCTATGGTCATGGCACTTGCAAGCTCTGCTCTTCCCAATGAATCAGCTCCTCTCAAACGACATAGTAAATTGTGCACCTGTAAATGATCTTTGGCTAGTCAGCAAAACAATTTGCTGATTTCAGCCATATAGATATGAAGACTTTCTTATGGACTAAATTATATTTGTGACATTCTTGAGCATTAAAATAATGCAGAGGACATTTTGCTTGTGGGTGAGGTGTAAGGGAATCCATCAAATAAACATCATTCCTAAGTAAAATAAACTTCTTAACTTCTGGCAAATATATTTTTCGCTGGCATTGATCTCAGGTAGATAGTACTCTAAAAGGTTTTGTGGAGTGGCATTATTTTACATAGCTTATTCATCATTCTGCATTGTACATCGGGAGACATCAATATACAATTTTACTCCGTCTTTTTATCAGTACTGGTCCAAACAATTTAGTAATAATTTAATAATTTCCCAGAACATCTATAAACAAGACATTGAGCCACCTGTAAATTAAATACCCAAGAACACCAAAAACAATGTGGATGTGTTGTTTAAATACTAAAGCTCAGAGATATCTCCATATTTCTACATACCCTTTTAGCTACTGGATAAAGGCTTCTAAAGCACATGTTGGGTGGGATTATCATGCAGTGTCAATCACTGCTTGGTTTAACCCTCTCACCATTGGTTACTTTCTTGGTGCCCATTGGCATAAACCAATCAGTGACACTGGCACTGATAACCCCACCCACTGAGTTGCATGGAGTAAATTCTCCCATTACTATGCCTATCGAGTTCAGTGCTCTCCCCCCTGTCTTCCTTTCTCCATGCTCCAAATTCAAACCTCAGTCAAGATGGTGGTCTCATAAGACGGCTGGTACTTCTCCTTCTCCTGCGGGGCTCGCTTCTCCATCTTCTCACGATCAGTCTTCTGCTTTCGATCTGCACCTTTAGGCTAAAAAGCAAAGCAGAGAGACCCATCCCAACTTCGGTCAATACCAAATACTTCCCATACACAAAGTGGCCAGAAGCATTATGGCGGCCACTGTTGCAGCCAAGGGACCGAGACACCAGCAGCTTAGGCACCATTTGGCTCCATCTTTCCCTGCTGGACTCTGAGGGTCTGACTCGCCCAAAAGGGGGTCGCCCCCTCACCTTGAAGACTTTGACCTGGCAGCTGGCAGAGTGCAGGTGCTCTGTGTACTCCCCGCTCTCATTCTCCTTGAAGGTGTCGATCTGGATCCGAAACGGCACACCCTTCTCGCCACCATGTTTGCGCATGGTAAACTCCGTGCTGATGCAGTGCACCTACGGAAGACACAAATGGACAACCTGCTGTGAAGGTGCTCGTGCCACAGCTCAGTAACATAGCTGTTGGCAGGGGTCATTTTGTGGCTTGGGTAGATACATCAGAAAGCTAACACACTCAATCTGACATCAAGTGACAGCATCAAGACTCAGTTATTTAGCTGGCCCTGAAAATACACCGTCAAAGTGTCTTGATCATCATTTTCAGCGTATATATTATTATCTGGAAAAAAAAATTAAATATCAGTAAGGTCTTCCAAAGATTCTTAAAATTAGTTGCCGTCAATAAGAATTTACAGTACCTGAATAAAGACGGATGTCCTTTTGGAGGGATCCCACAGGAACTCCACCGTGTTGAGCTGTGTGGGGTTAGCTCTGGGGTCAATCACACCAACTGACATGGGGATATCTGTGCAGGACAATTCACAAATTCCTCACAGTGTTCAGTATGGACCTCCCTCCACCTGGGTGGGTACAGTTCCCCCGAGTCTCACCCAGATCCAGGATGCGATCTCCAGGGCGATTCCAACGCCATCCTTCCAGCTGCTGGTGCTCTGTGTACTGCAGACGTCGGTCATGGAACACCACCCGTATGATGCTCTGGGGGGGGGGGGGGGGGGGAACAAGACACAGGAGCTGAACACCACTCATGTGATTTTGGATAGAATAAACAGCGGAGAAAGTTTACAGGTGCATTCTTTTATTGTGCAGGTGGAAGATAATAATGAATGCAGGATTTTAATTCTGGTAGAATGGATTTATAGAAACAGTGAATTGATAAACTGAAACCTAACCTGTGTCTAATCTGCTGTTATAATTACTGTTATTACTACTGTGACAAATACTGTGGTTCATAAGTTTCGGGCAACATTTTCTTAATGTAGTTTTAATTAGCCATTACTATGTATTACACTTTCAACACTAAGCATTCATACATCACCAAAATGTCTGATTCACTGACATTCACGACTTTCTTCTAGTCCCAGACCAAAGTGCTAACACCTGGTAAGTTGCCAAGATGTTCCAGATTTATTGTTGGACAAAACACAATAAAACATTTAATATAAAAAAATGGTAACACCATAACTGAGCCTTCATAATGATTTTGCAGAACATTCAGTGCACCTTCATAATGGTTTCATAAGCAGCATGTAACTACACCCTAATATTCTAGCATACTTTAACAGCTTTAATATACATTAATAACAAACGTTATATGAATATACAATTGTAATGTTTGTCATTACCATATAATGTTTGTCATGTATATTAAAGTTGTTAAGGTATGCTAGAATATTAAGGTGTACTTATATGCTGCTTATGAATGTTCTATGAATGCATAATGAATGCATTATGAAGGTGCAGTTAATGTAAAGTGTTTAAAGTTAATGTAAAATATTAGAAGCCACCAGTGAACTCGAGTGTTAAAAACAAATCATATGTATAGGTACTGCTTTGGGAAGAACCTATTTCAGAAGCACATTACATGGGAGCTCAGAGGAAAAAGTATTGGATATGCCCAATAAACACCATAAGAGATCAGCAAATGCCAGAAACACACCCACCTTCACCATTTTCCCAGTAATTTCAGGGAGTTCTCCCATCTTCCTATTGTCGAGCATTCGGATTTCATAAGACTGTCCTGCAACAGACGTGTGGAATCTCAGTCAGCAGCAGGCGCATGCAGCACAGGGCACCAGGGGTCAGCCAGACAAACACAGGCACTAGTGTACGATGGAGGGGTGGGCAAGGGTCTCCGGCCAGGCCGGGCTGTGGGGACTGACCTTGGTTGAGGTAGGTGAGAGTCTCATCATGCAGCTTAACCGCGGGGGAGGTGGCAGCACACAGCACATACTGGAAAGGGAGAATCTTGTTTTCGCTGTCAGGGGGCAGATTGGACTCCTCTTGCTTGAAGATAGGGAGGGCCAGTACATCACTACCAAGGGGGAAGGAGAAGATGCACAGGATGAGGGCTGAAGCTCCCAGAAGCACCTTGGTAATGTTACTGCCCCTTTCACTAACATTCTGCCATCTCTGCTGAGCCGTGACAGACAGAACGGCACTACAAGCCCTCGGCCTGGTGGGATGCACATTGGTGGAACTCATGGTCTCTTCTCATATCATCTACGCACCGCTTCTGCTCCTGCGGGTTATAGCAACAGGATACCAAGCAGGTCAGGCCAGACCTCACTTTCCATGCTCAAGCACATTCTAAGGAATCCTGAAGACGTTCACAAGCCAGCTAGGTGACATAATCCCTTCACCCCAACTGGGACCTAGGTTTGTTTTTTTGGGTGGGTGGGGGGGGGGGCATTTAAAATTCATCTTAAACCTTCCCAGAACACATGAACCTGGATTAGTTAAAACAGTTTAAAAATCTGTGTTCCTTTACATTTGCTTGTGACATTTTGCAACACGCGAGTACTACCTAATAAATTCGAAATGACGAGTCAGCTAATAGGCTCAGTGCCATCACCACACCATTACAGTATAATAAATCACGAGGACATTTGGAAACTGGATACGTGAGAGTGGGAAGAAAGGTGGTTTATGGAGGCCGGCCGTCTTCCAATCCCCCGGTTTCCTAGGAAACGGCCGGGGCCACTTGCACTCTGCTAGCTCTGCTCATGCTTAGGTGCCTCCGGCTCCCTCTCAACTCAAGAATGTTTCACAGTCAACAACAAAGCTCGTACTTTGAAACAGAGATCCAAAAACAAAGCAAGGGGACAAAGAGGCCTGGCTCCAGTACATGCTTTCCCACCATATTTTAATAACTGGGGATCAGTCTGTTTCCTCATAATTATTCTCGCTTCTTTCGCATTAAATGCTGCTGAACCAACTTACAGTTTAATTATCTTATTATATAAAAAAATATCAAAATGTGCTGCGCCAGCACAGCAGGAGAAATGTCCTATAAGGTGCAAAGCAAAACACAGTATAAACTAGGATAATACATACCGCACTTTCACTAAGGGTAAAACAATGTCTCCGTTTTTAGTCGGTCGTGACCATGGAGCAGTTGTGCTAACAACTACATAATAGGACCAAAGGACACCAGCACACAAAATTAAGAATAAGGAACGAGTCATGTGTATTAACATTATCTTAAAGGTCAGATTTCCCCATAATGTACTCTATATCTGTATCCAGAGTGCCCAAAGGTACCAAGAGGCAATTTTTGTTTTTTCTTTTTCGGGCACTGTCTTACAGATGATATACTGTATGTTCCCTGGCTCTGGATTTCAGCATGTGACTTGCACTGTTATGACATTTAAACTCCGATCTGACAGATTAACTGAAACCCACACAAGGAGAGGCTGGGGAACCAGAATGTCAGCATCCACGTCCAATCTGGGCTATCCACTAGCTAGAAAAACACCACACTGATGGGGATGGGTGCCCCGCATTTCACTGCCACAATGGAACCCCCCATTCAGACGCGTTAAAGTCTCGGCGGAGCCCGAACGTGTCACCAGGTGTTTCCAGGCGTCCACTTTTCCCCAGATCCTACCTCATGCTGTAGGCTCCTGCTCCAAGCTCTTGTCCGATCCCAGACAGACTCGCATCAAAGTCCTGGACCAGACCTGACTCGATCACTTCATCGGCAAGCGGTAACTTCAGAGCCCACGCCATGACAACTGGGACACGCAGGGCCACCGAGCTCCGCCGTGCGCCCGAGCCGAGCCGATCCGAGCCGAACCGGCACCACGCTTCGCCTCCAATTACCGACCTGTCCCGAATACCGTGCCCCTCACTTTACCTGCACGGAAGAAACAAAGAACACTTTAAATCTTTCAGCAGCCGCTGATGGCTTCATTAACCACATACCATTGGACAGTTAGGGGGAAAAAATATAAAATTATAAATGCAGATACATTAACTAACAGCCAAGACATAAGCAACTTTTCTGCAGATAAAGGCTGCAATAATTAACCGTATGCATGCTAAGAACTGCTCAGTTTATTACTCAGTATCGCCTCCGCACCCCCGAAGTCTTATGAGTATTTACCGTACTGCACTAGAAAAGTAGCAACCGCGGCGTGGAATTAATCATCTACCAGACGCTTTACGTTTTGCACTCCAGCAATTACTACAGTCATATACTAGCGTTAGACAAAACCCGCGTATGAGTAGCAATTTTATCAAAGCGGGTGCATTATTGGACGTGTCATCGCCAACGTTTCACTAATCAAGACGGATATGAAAACAGATTCTGATTGTGCAGCAGTGCACATTTTTCTTTGTATACTTCTTTCGTTAAATAATCCTTTACTAACCGACACACGATGCAGTAACTGTGAGTGAAGCAGCTACCTTTTTCCTGCACATCTCTCAGCCCCCAGTCTTCTTGAGAACTTAAACAACAACTGGGCAGGACGCGATGACAGAGGCTCGGCGATCGGCACTAGACACTTCGGATTGCTGCCGGCATAGCAATAAAACAAAGATGGTTATCTTAGACCGAGTCCGTCCGATTGTCCTTGGAACAGATCCTACGTGTTTCCCACGAAAATCGGGGAACAAAATACAGCTGCGTGTTGACAAAATCAGCTCTAGCTGCCGTAATATCCGCAGTAGGCTTCTTCTTCTTCATCGGTAAGAGGCAATGTGCACGAATGGTTCACCATCACCACCTGGTGTATGGAGTGAAAATTTGAGAACAAGATGAAATGAGATGAACTTAGTTGAAAATAAAATAAAATTCGGAGGAGTGGAGAGGGAAAAAAAAAACACACACACACACACACCCAATGTGATATGTGACATTATTACGGTCCACAGAAGTGAAGTTAAACGTAGAAGTAGCTGAACCTACCCTTACGGAAATTCACTACGGTTTCCTATGGTTTTTTGGGTTTTGGGTATGGGTTTTTTTATAGTAACCATGGTTTTACTATGGTACCTCGTGGTAATTATAATTACTAAGCTCCTACCCATAGTATTACCAAGACAGAATTGTGTTGGGGTACAGATCTAGAGGAGGTCCCTAAGAGAACAGTGGCTTCTATAATTCTTAAATGTTAGAAGTCTGGAAACACCAACAAACCACCTGGCCAATCTGAGCCAGCTGGGTAGAAGGGCCTTGGTATGAGAGGTGACTAAGAGCCGACTGGTCACCCTGGCAGGGCTCCAGAGAACCTGTGTGAAGACAAGAGAAACTTCCAGAAGTTCCAGAAGCATCACTGCAATCGGAATCTTGACTCATTAAAAGCCTCACTGGCTTCCTGTAGCTGCCCGCATCAGATCTCTGATCCTCCAGCACTGCTCGACTGGTCCCACTATCTCTCAAGGCGCAAGGAAGACATGCATTTAGGCACTTCTCTGTTTCGGCACCTATGTGGTGCAATGAACTCCCCCTAGATGTCCGAACAGCTGAGTCATTGGGTGTCTTCAGATGATGATTAAAGACCCACCTCTTTCAAAACTACTTGGATTAGCAGTTCTGGTCTGCAAAACCACCACAAAGGTGAAGTTTGGTAGTGGTAGCATCATACGATGAGGGTGTTTTCAGCGGCAGGGACTGGGAGACACTTCAGGGACGTGGGAAAGCTGACAGGAGCAAAGTACAGAGATACACATGTGGACATGTAACTCATAATCAGTCAGTCTGCCCAAGGGTGAAAAGTAGTCAATGTGCTGTTTGGTATCATGGTGTGTACCACACTGAACATGGACCACAGAAAGAGAAGGGGAGACTTGTCTCAGGAGATTAGAATGACAATTATTAACAATCATGTGAAAGGTAAAGGCTATAAGACCATCTCCAAGCAGCTTGATGTTCCTGTGACTACAATTGCACATATTGCTCAGAAGTTTAAGGTCCACTGGACTGTAGTCAACCTCCCTGGATGTGGCCGCAAGAGGAAATTTGATGGAAAATTGAAAAGATGGATAATACGAATGAGGCAAGGAGCCCAGGACAACTTCCAAAGAGATTATAGGTGAACTTCAAGGTCAAGGTACATCAGTGTCAGATCACACCATCCATCGCTGTTTGAGCCAAAGAAGACGGCCGAGGAGCACACCACTGTTGAATGCAAATCATAAAAAAGCAAAACTGGAATTTGCCAAAATGCATATTGACAAGCCACAAAGCTAGGAGAATGTCAGCTATACGTTCACAGACGCAAAAATAAAGCCTAAGAAGAAAAGAACACTGTACTTACTGTGAAACATGGAGGAGGCTTGGTTATCTTCTGGGGCTGCTTTGCTACATCTGGCTCAGGGTGTCTTGAATCTGTGCAGGGTACAATGAAAGCTCAAGACTATCCAGGCATTCTGGAGTGGAATGTGCTGCCCAGCATCAAAAAGCTTGGTCTCAGTCGCAGGTCATGGGTCCTCCAACAGGGTAATGATCCAAAATACACAGCTAAAAACACCCAAGAATGGCTAAGAACGAAAGACTGGACTATTCTGAAGTGGCCGTCTATGAGCCCTGATCTAAATCCTATTGAATATCTGGAAGGAGCTGAAACATGCAGTCTAGTGAAGGCACCCTTTACACCTGAGACAGCTGGAGCAGTTTGCTCACAAGGAGTGGGTCAAAATACCTGTCAACAGGTGCAGAAGTCTCATTGACAGTTACAGAAATCGCTTGATTGCAGTGATTGCCTCAAAAGGTTGTACAACAAAATATTACGTTAAGGATATGATCATTTTTGTCCAGGCTAGTTTTATTGGTTTGTTTTAAAATGAGTCAGTTGAACCACAATTAAAAAGCAATGTCTGATTTGTATTAGTTAATTGTCAGTTTCAAGTTATTTCAGTGACCATTTTGGGTTTTTCTTTCTTTAATGGAAGGGTACCAACAATTTTGCCCATGTGTGTATCCTCAATGAAAACCTGCTTCAACGCTCTGGACCTGAGATTTAGCTGATGGTTCACCGCTCAACAGAATAATGACCCTAAGAAAAAAGCGAATACACTGCAGGAGAGGCTTATGGACAACCCTGTGAACGTTCTTAAGTGGCCCAGTCAGAGCTGCCCAACGCCAGTCACCAACCAACCTGATAGCGCTTGAGAAGGTCTAAAGAGAAGAATGCCAGAAAAGTCCCAAATCCCAGTGTGCAAAGCTCAGCCGAGGCTGCCATCACTGTAAAAGTGCTTCAACTAAGTATTGAGTAAAGGGTCTAAATGTCCGTGTCAATGTGATGATTCTGTTTTTCATATTTAATCAATTTTCGCAAAAAATTCTGAAGTCCTGTTTTTGCTTTATCATTACTGAATGAGGACAAATGAGGAAAAAATGTATTTAAACAATTTTAGCATAAGTATGCAACATATAATTTGAGAGAAGTGAAGGGTTCTGAATACTGTGTGCACTGTATAGTGCCTAGATCCACATCATGGGTGTCAGAGAGGGTCAATGTTCTGCCTTTGGCAGAAGAGAACAGACATGTAAAGAAAAGTGTGCAGATCAAGGCTATAGATATCCAGAAGCACTGTCCTCACAGAAGAGAGCTACAAATGCTACTGCCGAGAGGCGAGCAGGGGCGGGGTCTAAAAGTAAGCGCAGGATAGGCAGATCAGCACCCAGGGTTCTGGGTCCTGGCCAATCACGACACAGTAGGAAGCCAGTGTGCAGTCTTCAGGAAGGTCAGGATAGCAGTTAGTAGAGAATCATGGTTTAAAAAAAAAAACATAGATAGTTAATGAAAGAGGCTTCGGGGACAGAGTGAGAAAACCTCCAGGAGGCTTAGCAGGATAAACAGGAGACAGAAGTAGAGCAGGCTGCTAGGTGACTGAAAGCAATTAGGTGTGTCACCAAGTCACAAAAAGCAGATGTAGAAAACAAGAAAAGAAATAGCAGAAAGTAGGTGCCGAAGCAACAAACAACTCGCCAAGCACACAAATGAAAAGCACCCGTATTAGTTTTAAGTTTAATTTTTATTAACAGATAGATCTCCAACTAATAACAAAAAAAGAAAACATTTTTAATAATTTTTGTTATAATTTTTCATTATTCATACCAGCTTAGGTGTATTCCAGCTACAGACTACTAGACACAGGTGTGAGAGGGAGTGATTCCTCTCATCTGTCCCACCCCTTCATTTTACTGGAACGTGCACGAGCCCTCGATATCACTCACGGGTCTCTTATGGATTAGCGAAACCCCAATAACCTAAAACTTTCAGATACTCCAGGAGAAGGACCACCCACATCAGCTCTTTAGAACAACTTTTACATTTACCAAATATATTGGTTAAAATAAATAGATTTTGTTTCACTTAGCTTTATTTCTTGTATATATAAACCTGTCCTTTTAATTTAATTTATATTTGTTTCGTATAACAGACTGTCAGCTGGAAAGAAAGTATTTTCTGTAGACATTTTAGCTATCTTTGAATTAATACCTTTATATATTTATATAAGTTAGCTCCACATTAGTGGCGTCCTCTTCACATCAGGTATAGAACTCACCATCAGATTTACGCCTACAATACAAGTCTGGGTATAACGGTTAGACTTAACTATTTAACAAAGAAGAGTGAAACGTTAATGGAAAAAAACTGGTTATTTCCAATAACTAAATATCACAGCAATGACACTATAAAACAGTTTTCTGTTATCTTTTGAGCTTCCGAAGCAACGTGCCCACCAGCACCACATTAAAATGGAAAGATCTGGCTCCCCTAAAGCAAGTCGTTTCTAGAATTATGTGACAGTCTGATTCAGATCAACTTGACTATCAATCCATTTTGAGTAAGGAAATATGCCACTGGCTGGGAACGGGGCTCGTTTAAAGTACAAACGTTTAACAATAAATGAAAGACCTTTCAGAAGTATTTCCTGTGAGGATCAATTGCACAAACGCACGCCTGCTTTCTCAGTGTGCAGTGCAGTGACATCTCCCAGCATCCCACTGCGTAAAGGACAATTCATCCAATGCAATTTTTTCTTTTTTTTTACTCCAGGCAGTGCTCTGCAGTTTGAACTTTTGCTTTCAAACTTCTCTTTCCCTTTTTTATCTTTTACCTCAAACCTACACATAGTACGAAATATAATTATGCATTGTTAAGGCTTTTTAAACAATAGCATTACTAAAACGGACCAAAACAAACAAAAAACAAAAAGATCAGCATTTACGCTACAATAAATCCTACAAGAAAAGTAAACAGATCTAATCGTTTGACAAATCCTTGGGAAGTGGTTCTGATACAAAAACACTCTCAATTAAAACCGCAAACTTTACAAACACCTTTTCCACCAGCAACTACCAGAACCTCTGCCCAAAAATAAAACAAAAATAACATAAAAAAACTAATAAGTGCATTTGACAAATACATGAGTATAGTAAACACCACAAGACTGACAATACAAACAAAGAAAACTTATTAATGGCATCTCCTTTTAAGCATGGAGTGTCAGAACAGATGGAAGATACCTGTTTCCACACATACGATGAATAATATGTAAAAGACACCTTACACAACAGCAAGTCAAAGTAATACATGACTGCACTTATTTCAGCCTAAAAAGAGAAGAGATCGCGCCTTGCAAAAATGGGGCACGGCTGTGAAATGCAAGTACACTAACTAATCGTGTATTTGACTTTTATACACGGTTATACAAAACACCCCTCCTCCAGTTTAATATTGACAGACCATTAAACAAATCTGACAAAACGGGAGCTCACTTTAAAAATAATGTACAACTGCATTTTAAACAATGCATTCAAAACTGGTTGTTTCCTATAAAGTACTCTTGTGGCTCATAGAAAAGCATGAGGGATTCTAACATCTCCACCACTCCTTTCCTTATCTTTTTCCTTAAAAAGAAATAGCTGCATTAAGCTGTTTTAGTTAATTAGGCCAGGGATAACACAGCTAAGTGGACAGCATAATTTCTAAAAAGTTGTGGGGCAGGGCATTCAAACATTGAATACAATTTAGTACCTACCCCATACGACTAACAGGATAAACTTCCAAACTAACATTTCTGGCCAATCACCTTGGAGTGTGCAGTGTGAAGAACAAAATGTATTTTGCTGCTCCCCATCGGCTTATTTGACAAGTGTGCAGAGAATTATGGGATTGATGCCAATGTGTCCCCATTTCTCTGCCATCAGAAATCATGACAAATAAAAGGCATTTTTCAACCCAAAATACTAAAAATCAATATGGAAGAAAATGCATCTGTGTAATTTGAAATCTCACAGGACAACTTCTGGTAATAATCTAGAAAAGTAGGTTCAATGTATTCATTATCCCTGTCCATTATACTGTTTTGGCCCCTTGCAGACATAAGCCAGAAAAAAGATTTTTGTTCGTAGCTGCTCTGTGAAAGCACCCACATCTTTAAAAAATATATATCATAAAAGTGATCGCACCTCACTGGGATCAAATCTACACACAGAGCATCCAAAATCTGCATTTTTCCTCTAGACACCATTAGAAAAATTTTGCCACCGTAATGGTAAGTACCTATAAGGTAGTCCTAGCTTAGCACGGGCCAGAGCCTGGTCAGTTAAACACAAGCTTGCAAACGATCAGTCTACTGGTACGGTACGTGAGCTCCGTCTCCATCCTATTTATAACAATAGATGTGTACTGGTGGTGAGAGCAGACTTTCAGACTTATCCTGCCATTGTTAATTAAACAAAAGGAGGGAGTGCATCGTTAACAGGAAGGCATGCAGCACTCTTACTCACCGAGTTCTGAACTGTACTGATTGTCCAACATGACACATCCAAAGCACAATTTGTATCAGAAGACGAACCATACTAAAATTACAGACAAGATTAAAAAAATCCAAGCATCCATAGCTGGAGGCAGCCCCCCCCCCCCCCAAAAAAAAATCTAAATGCATATGAGAATGTGAGGCCATCCAAGCACACCATCCCTCATAGTTTGCAGAAAGAGTCTGGTGTGAGCACCTCAACCAGAGACAAATTACAGCTAGTCTCCGTGCACTGAAGGGTACAGCTAGCTCTCTTCCATGTCCATTAGCTAAAAGTGACTGCATATTCTTCAAGTTGATCAGGCTCCCACACCACCTGTGCGCGTCACCTCTAACAGCGACTGGCTAGCAGAGGTGAGGCTATGTACGACGGTGACTATTTGCCAATATGAAGGACGACTCGGGTGGGGCATCTTAGAGCTCAGCCTGACCTCCTGGGCGTCTTTCTAGGAAAAACAAATCCCTTGAAGAGTTTCACAACAGCTTTTAACCGTCTTTCAAAAATAAAAAATAAAAAATAAAAACAAACGCCAGATGAATTGTTTCTGTTTGTGCATGTGTTTCAAAGTTTAAATCCTGGTCCATTCCACTCCTAGGTTCAATGTCCTTCATTACCACCAACAGCCAATGACAATCATGGGGTCTCCAAAATCTATTCCCATCATGCTCACTTTCTAAAACCCTCTGATCTCAAACTTTCCTTTGCTCACAAAGGTTCCTGGGCCCGGCAGACCCTCTCCTCCCCATCCATTACTGCACTTGAAAAATGTTGATCTTGCTGGTGTTCTTCAGGGTCTGGCGCCTGTTGCAGAACCAGACTCGGACCACTTCACGATCGTAGTTGAGCTCTTTGGCGATTTCAGTGATTTCCTGGCCCGTGGGCAGGGCGTTCTTCTCGAAGTATGTGTTGAGCACCTCGATGGCCTGCGGGGTGAAGCTGGTACGGCGCTTGCGCTTCTTGGAGGGTTCTCCACCTACGAACTCCATCAGGTTCTGCTGGCCCTTCTGATTCCACAGCTCCGCCTCCGCCAGCCACTTCTCCAGCACTGGCTTAAGCTTCTGGGCACTCTTGGGCGTGATGTCCAGTTTCTCAAACCTACAGTCGAGTTTGGTCTTTTGTTAAACCATTAACTGTGCGAGACACTGAATCACTCTAAAGAGGTGCTTATTGAATTGAATACAAATATGGTTATTCAGTGTTTAAAAGCCTGTAAAAGAATACCAAACAATCCTGCAGTCATGACATTTTGGTGAATCGCCCCATTTGAAGAAATTCAACGTGAGCAGTGAGGAATCTTTCCAGCGAGAGCTTGCTCGAGCAGCTAGGGGGTCCTCACCTGCATATGGCAGACTGGCTGTAGGCGGGACCCTCTGTAGCAGTGAGAGCCTGCCCGACTTGTGTCTGCGTGAGTCCTAGGGAGAGTCGACGGATCTTGAAGTTCTTGGCAAACTCACGGATTTCTTCCAAGTTGATGCCCTCCTCATCCGGAGCGCCGGGCTGGGGTTCTGTGAGGGGAGAGATGGACACCTTATATCCTGGGGATGTGCAGCCTCTGAAACTGCATGTGCTATGATCAGTGCGACGGGACACTAGAAGGAATGAATGAAGCTAAACCACCCCCCCCCCTGTAATCAGATGGCCTACATACTGCTGACAAGCTGGCCAACGGTAGGAGAGTCACTACAGGTGAGAGCTGGGGAGGACAGGGGAGTGACGCTCTTCACGACCGAAGGCTGGGGAGCGATGACCACGGGGGCCTGAGTCACTGTCACCACCTGGCCCTTAAGGGGGAGGGCAAAGCAGTGACTTGCTTGAATAGCATCAGAAGGAAACAGATTTAACACCATTCTAAAGCCACGCATCACATTCACTGCAATGTGGACCAGAAAGAGAAATCTACAACAATCGGTGCCCATCCCTGTCCAGGAATCGGGTCATGACTCACCTGCGATGCGGATTTCGTAAGCGTCAGGGGCACAGAGGGCTTGGGGATCACAGACGCCGTGGTGGGGGTGCAGACAGGTCCGTTCCCAATAGTGGCTATAATCTGGCCCTGGGCATTCAGCACCAGCTGAGGGGACATCGTCTGCACCTGTAAGCCCGGGGCCTGGAGGGGAGAGGCAGTGGCGCCCCCTGCCAGCGAGGCTGGGTTCACCAGAAGAGGCAGAGCCCCGATTACCTGAGGATAGGAAACGAGAGAAAACAACCAGGTTGCTTGCAGGGAGGCTTCAGTAATGGTCTGGCTAACTGTCCATTTATGAGCTGAAGAAGAGTAAGAGAACAAAAACAGGAGCTTGGCCACTTGCACCTGTCCTTGTGCGTTAGTGATGATCTGCCCAGTGAGCCCCGCCATGCTGGATATGGCGCTGGTGATGACTGGGGTGGTGGTCAGGGAGCTGATGAACTGTGGCTGGGCCCCCAGAGACGCAGCACTGATCTGCGTAACACAGGAGGGGTGTGAGGCAGGGAAAGAGGGAGCAATGGAGCGATAAACCAGACACGGGAAATGGATTTTAATAAAGACTGGTGCACCCCCCCCACCCCCCAGTCTGATATACTGGGTGCCTGTCAGCGGGAGGTACTCGCCGCTGCCTAGGTGCCTCACACAGCCCGAAGGGGAACACCAGAGGACACCAGAAATAGTGACAGAGATAAGCAGAGCGTGCAAACCCACAGCCCAGGAAGTGTGACAGAGCTTCCAAGTGTGCCACCACAACGGGACCTGCCGATTGGACAGTGAGGTTGTTTGGCAGGGATGTGCACAGACTTTTTGAGGAGCAAATGCTGGAACGGGGAGGGGGGGGGGGGTGTTGGCTGGCTGTACATTTTACTGCCCTGGGGGTGCCCTCTTGGTAAATTTCCACAAGTGCTGGGGGCGGGGGGAGGCTACCCACTGGGAAGATTTTGTGTGGTCGTTGGGTACGCTTGGAAGTGCCCAGTATTTTGATGTTCCAATTATTCAGGCAAAACAGGCAGGTGCTATGGCACCCCAACCCCCCCCCCCCCAATGTCCCTGCTGGTTGGCAAAGAACACAGTATCTCAGGCAGCCATAACACACACACACACTAACAATGGCTGGGTTGATGGAGATCCCTGCGTTCTGCAGCGTTGCCACGGAGGCGCTGGGTTCAGAGGCCCGGGGTGCAGCAGCGGCGGTGGAGGAAGCGATGGCCACCTGCGCAGCAGCCTGTGTGGTCTGTGGCTGCTGCAGTGCCGCCTGCACCGACTGCAGGGGCGCCGCTCCCGCCTGGGGCTGCAGTACCGTCTGCGCAGCCGTGTGAAGCTGCGGCTGGACCGTGTTCAGCACGGTGGCAGCTGGGAAGGGAGAAGCAGACCGACATACCATCAGAGCCCCCCGCGGCAGTCTCCAAGGAGACGCCAAGCCAGTAACGAGCAGCTCTTCGCGGGTGCCTATCTGCCTTTGATGTGGCGGCCCATTATGAATCCGGTGCATCCGGAGCTGGGAATTGTAATCTTATACACACAAAAGGGAAAACCCAAGAAAAAATACAGCTAGTGTAAAAGAGGATGAAAGAGAGAAGGAGCAAGGTCTGAGGGTTTATGTAGGCTGGTGGGGAACAGGGCAGGCAGACTCACCCTGCAGGCCCGCTAAGGGCAGCTTGAGGACGCCCCCAGCTGGGGTGGCCGCCGTTAGCCCAGGGAGGGTGGTGACGGTGGCTGTGGGGAAGGTGAGCACAGCCAGGCCGCCCTGGCCGCCCACTGAGCCCGCCATACTAATAGGGATCAGCAGGGGCTGGCCCAGAGAGCCAGGCTGATGGGCCACCATGCCCGTCATCAGGGTGGCCAGGCTATCCTGGGTGAGCATCTGTGAAGGCATCCGGGGTTCACCCACAGAACAGGAACAGCAAACCAGCTGCAGGGCTCAGTGAGTGTTAGGGCGGTCAGGGGTTGCTTGCAGCGGGAGGCTCACCGGAGGGCAGGCCTGGACGGTGACGGGCACGGCGGCCTGGTGCTGTGACAGGGCCGCGCTGAGGGGACCCGCCTGGGCTGGGGTCTGTACCGCCGGGGCAGCCACTTCCGCAGACGGGCTTCCGTCACCCAGCACTGACCAACAGGGGACATCACGCTGTTACCCTCTGGCTAGGTCACCTGCACCCGGGCAATACTTGTACAATTCCAATGATTTGGGGCCAGGGGTCTAACTGCGGATGCCAGTGATCTGGTGGGTAGATGTCTTGGGTCACACAGCCAGCCTACTACCTCTCTGAAAATCCTTACATACTCCACACTGTTCTGCGGCTCTTTTTTTTTTTTTTTAGTTGTGGGTGAGTGCTTGTGCATACTTTGATATGTCTCTTTGATTCGGGGTCCCAGGTGGGGTTGTGCCCTTCGTTTTCGGGTTAACTGCAAGCCCCCCCTACGGGACATCAGGGTAGAGGAGGTGATGAAGAAGTGGACGGAGGCAGGGAATGGCTAAAGCAAGATCTGCCAGGTTTGCCTGTGATGAATGGCTGTGGATAGGAGCCATTTCTTATACAACCCTCAAGTACATCCATTTTGATGTCAAAAACGTGCTCGATAAATCAGAAACGGGCAGTTTAACACTGGCAAATTCAGACCCACATGGGGTAATCGCAGAATTTTTGCATCATGAATTTATTTGCATCTTTGTCAAAACATTTCAAGTCAGTTATGATTAACTATGCATAACAGTCAGAACCTTGAAATACCTGTGGCTTAAGGATGATGCATCTTTGCCTTAATTACCTTTGGGACTTGAAACTGAGATAAAAGCAATTGTGAGCTTTGCAGGCTACCATAAATCGCAGTCGGCAGTGCAATATGGGAAACTGAGTCTGACAGAGTTGCACGAGCAAGTGTATGATGCTAACAAGCGATGTCATCCAGCTGTGTAAACGGTTTCGATAATGTGTGGTAAATGAACCCCTCCTCCCCCCACTCAGTATTTATCTCTGTCTTCACATAACACAACCTGCGTGTAGTCACCAAAAAAAGTCACCAGCTATACTGGTTGCTAAGGGTCAGCTATAAGATTTGTTAAGGGGGGTAAACAAGACTTACCTGCTCCCCCAGTACTACAGGGTGGCACGGGGGCATCCTGAACGCCCACCTCCACTGCCTCCAAAGCAAGCCGGCCAGCCCTTTCAGCCCCCGCATCCACCTTCGTGCCGGAGCCAGAGGCCGGTAGGGCCGCGTCCACCTCCACCTCCAAGACACGTATCGTCTCGTGGCCGGACATCACTATCACCTACACGGGCCAGAGAGGGCACCACCAAAGGGCGTGTCGGTCAGATGAAGGCCCTTCACGGCAGACTAGGTGGACTTCTCCCCGCATTTCTACGCCCAAAGCACTAGACGCTCCTGCACCCTGCCTGAAGTACTCATGCCTGGTGAGATCTGCATAGTTCTCTCACTTCAGCTCTTCACATTTTGACAACTGTATCCATAACTGAACTATTTTTACCCTATTTTTAAGACACCCACCCCCCCATCACCCTCAAAAGAAAAAAAGCCAAGAGATGAAAGTGAGGGGATAAAAAAAAAAAAAAAACAAAGAACAGACATGAATCCCGAGGCAGGAAGCATGAGAGAAACACAAAGCAGACAGGGAGTGTGCGTACCTGGTTCTCCCGGGCAGGGAATTTCAAAGTGCAGGAACCTAATGGCTGGAAAAACACACCTCTGCCGTGAGACAGTGAATGGCGAGGGAGAGCCCAAGCACACATTAGCACAAGATGGCAGATGCGACAAAACAACGGGAGTCCTGTGAATACAATACAACAGACGGCGTCAGCCAGCCAGCAGATGCAGCAGTGCCTCCGAGAGACGACCCCACCACCTGCCGGGCTGGCATCGCTCCCGCCGACGCCGAGCGCACAGGATGACCACGCACTCATGACAAGCAACGCACGACCACAGGACTGCAAGAAGACTCAGTGTTTTTTTTTTTTGTCGGGGGGGGGGGGGGGTGGGGGGGATTTTATAGACAGATTATTAAAGGTTAATATCGTCAAACAGAGGGGCCCATATGGTGGCAGGGGAAGCGACTTGTGGAGCTGGGGGTGACAGTTATGCGACGACATTATTTCTGCAAGACGACAAGAAGCGGTCCGGAGCGGAGGGGGGGTACCGGGGCGGCCCTGTGCGTGGCGCAGTACCTGCTCATTCACGGTGAGGGGCGCGTCCTGAGCGCCCAGCTCCTCTGGCTCCATGGTCCGTACTCACGCCGGCCGGCAATCACTGCGCCCGCATGCTGTGCAGACGACACGGCCAGGGGGGCACGGCGTTACCAGTGAGCCCACGTCCCCCCAGTACATGCACCGAACACACGGCTTGATCTTCCAGGACTCCTCTGTGAATGTGGGCGCTCTGGGCAATTAATCATGCTATACCTTTCATCTTATTTTTTATTTCATAAACTCATACACTAATTATCAATCATCTACCAATGGCTACTACTTACTACCCTATATCTGCTGGAGAGTGGTGCCCACACAACCATCACAAGCACTTATTTTGCTTGAATTTATAGTAGAGATGCAAGTCAGATTTGCATAATAAACAACCTTAACCTGCTTTACAAGCTATTAACCTTTTACACAGAAGACGAATCCATGATGGCCAGCACTGACACTAGCAGTTGTCACTAACATACTTATAACGTCACAAAATATGAAGATGTTGCGAATATTCTTAAAAAATTCATCTACAAACATCTGTGTACCCAAGACAAAATACAAAATAGTAAGTGGTGGACAAAATTACAGACCCAAGCCACACAGCAGATAATTACTGTGCTACTTCAGAGTCCATAGCTGTCTCTTCCAAAGCATTAACATGTTCTATTGAAAAATATAACTTTTTTCCCAGTCATTCTGCGTTTCAAAGTGTTACCTAATGTGACACTGCTTGGGGGTAAAAACAACCCAACACGTTGCAAAAATTTGGAGCCTCGAACTAATTGCCTTCCGAAAGCCTTCTTTATTGTACACCCCAGCTCTGTTTACTTGAGTGTCTTCCTCGTATCAATTTGGCAACCTGACTCTTGTGGGGGGGGGGGGGGTCTTATCTGCTTTAATATGCATTAGCTTACATAAGGCGCGCATACAATAAGAGCCGTTCATGAATTATGTAGCTAGGAGCTGGCTTTAGGTGGGTCAGGAGCGGCGCGCTGGCCGGGGGGGTGAAAGCCGGGCGAAGCGGCGCTGGCAGCCGGGGCTGCGGACACTGCGACTGCGCTGCCGCCGCTAGCTGCGCCTGCACCACGCAGCAAGGGCGAGTACGTTACAAATAAATAATACTAATAACTGCATCTTCCCACTTATTATTATTTTTTCCATCCGCCGGACGCGGTGTTTGTGACGTAAAAGCTGCAGATCTGACGCCCGACGGACGGGCTTTTTTTAAGCGGCCTAGAAAGGGCCTTTAAAGCGTCTCGTCCGGGGTGCGAATCTGCGCAGAATGTCCGCCTGCTTGCGGCTCCGAGCGCGCAAACGGATCATTTACAATCGAAGCAGGAAAACGCCTAATGGGGGGGCATGTCGTGCCACGCCGCGACCTCCTCCCCCCTCCCGCAGAAATACTTGATCGGTCCAAACTTCGGCGGGTCCTGCCAACCTGAATCCCCCCCACCCCTACATCCAATAATAATAATCTGCACGCTAACTCCAAACCAGCGCTTATCGCAAAGATGCACCGACTTAACTGCGGCACTGCCACAATCCAAGGCACGGCATTTTATGTATTTCAGCCGCTCTTTATCATAAATATATAAATTATGCTAATTAAGAACATTACATATTAACCAAAAAAAAACCCTCTTATCTTTCCTGCACCTCGCCTCGTCTCCAAAACATACTGCGCCGTTAGAGAAAAAAAAGACACCGTGTATTTATAACAACTTACCGGTAAAGTGTGAGGTTTTTTTTGGCGATTCTCCCCCCTTTCACAAGCTTTGCCACAGTTTGTTTAACAGGCGAATAATTAAAAATTCATCTCGCGGCTCGCAGCCCGGCGCAGTGGCAGCACACAAAAGGGCGATTTGCATGGATAAAGAGGGTCGCTGGCGCGCCGAGCCCCCTGTCCTTAATATGCAATGACGCTCCTTTCGTTACCTGCGGCTCGCCTGCAACTCCAAAACACCTTATAATATCCGAAAACGCATCTTTCCGCAGAAAAGTCCCGCAAATTTAATAGTAATTTGGCCTTTTGCACTACGTCATGAACATAATTTATGCAAGGCAAGTCTTTGCATGGAAAAAAGCGTCGCCGTCCGACTGAAGGGGGAGCTATGGCCGCCTTAAAGCAAGCGCGCTTCCTTTTCAACATTCCCACTTTACAGCATCTGCAACTTTATTTTCAAACGTGTTGGCTTTTTTTCCTTTTTTGGAGATGTTATTTAATTCACGTCCTCTATTAAGGTGATTAAACGAATGAGATCTAAAATAGTGTAGTCTCTATTGCTTCTGTGTGTATAATGCTAGTGTATATAACTGAGCCGTAGCGCGAGAGGGAGGGTTAAAAATCTGCGTGCGGAACGTTGAACAACATGCATGAATGACATGTCTAGCAAACAACATTCGTTTTTCGGTGAATAGGTACAGAAACTAGAAAGAATGCATTTACTTATGTTGTGTGCACCACATGTCATCTACAGTCTACAAATCTTTAACCTGTCTTTATGCTGCGCACACCGTCTACACTTTCTAAATACTGTACAGGCTCTGGTGCCGTTTTTATTATTTATCATTTACTACCTTAGTAGTATTTTAACCTTTTCTGATTTTAGTTAATTTATTGCAATTAATAGCACTGAGTACGGGAACTGCAAACTGTACATTGTTGAACTTGTGCAATTACAATAAAGATATGCTGTTTTACCTCTGATTGTAAAACTGTGTGAGGGAAGCGAATATGTGACTCTATAGCACCAAAGCATCACATGCTTCTAGATTATAACTTTCACAGGTGAGAAAATAATATGTATGCCTGGCCCACCCAATCACAAGGCTGGCTTTGTGATTATATGTAATTATATGTAATTGCCCCCCAAAAAATCTTCCTGGGCCACCCTGTTACCGAGGGCTGGAGCCGGGCCTGGCTGAACCTCAAAATACTCTAAACACAAGCAGAATGTGGAGACAGAGGGCTTATGAACATTACTGTTTTGCAGAAGAAATCACCCAAGGCCCCTTTTCATTTTTTGCTTTATTGAGTAGTAATTTCAGACTGCTCTTAGTACTGCTATTAAATGTCTCTATCATAGCATTTTTAGTACATATCACACCACGTAATTTTATAATACAGCTGTTTTCGTTATGTCTCATATTTTAAACCACATAGTAGCCTATATTGGAAGACATCGCTGTTTGCATGCATTAGCAGCTTATGAGCATGAAGCACATAGCCAGATTTGGTTTTGAAGAATAGCGCAAAATCTTTAATTAGCTTCACATCCATTGATGATTTCGGTACAGATGATTTGTTTCACACACACTCAATACACATCAATCTTCATAGCTCTGTCATATTCTTATATGGTGAAGTTGGCTACACTTTTCCTGATCTGTTGTTCTAAATCCAACATATTATGCTAGACTGTAGACTTAAGATTTTCATTCTTAGTGAACACACCGAACAAAAATGCAGATTACGCTGTATCGGAACGCAAATACAAAATACATTTTCATGTCACCAATAGAGGGCAGCAAAAACAGAACACCACGGGAGTGGTTTTGGGCTGCAATAAGTTTTATTTCAGCTTTGTGAATGATAAAATAACACAAAAATAATTGGTTCAGTTGCAGTGGAAACAAAGTATCTCCCTTGTCACTCTTACCTGTCACACTGAGATATAAAGCTCATATATTCCAAATGAGCTAAATCCAAATTACGACGCTGCCAGCATTAGCCAAATTTAGACTATCCAGTAACTCGTTAGTAGCCTTTTAAATTCGAGAGAAGACGCGATCAGATGCGTCTTATTTATTTGTGGTTTCGTCACAGATACGGTAACATGAAGTAAATCCCCAGCTGAACTCCCATGCTCTCTTAAGCCAGATCAGAGCAGCTTGTCTCCCGGAAGCGATCCGCGACTTCAATCCACTTCCGTTTCTTAGAAAATGGATGGCAAGCTTTCTCACCTCTGCGGATTTTGTGAAATGAAACACTCATATTACTTAACTGGTTTGGCGTGTTGTATAACAGCATATATATGAATGTATGTCTCACACTTACCTTAATTTAGCAGATCTTCAGAGCCGTACCCTGCTTTTTACCGTCAGCATTCAAATTTCAAACAGATTTCTTGTGTAGTGCTGTTGTGCTTTGCTACTGAATTACTTATTATCATACAAAGACTGTTAATGGAATGTGACTTATTCTGATTTTGGCATTCAAACTTTTTATGGTAAATAATTAATTTGACAGATAATTCAGGTTTTTTTGAGGATATTCAAAAATCACAAATAAGCATACATCAGAGACCAAAGGTAAGATGTAAATTATGCGACAAATGCAAGGTTGCCTTCTTTGAAATACCATATTATGATGCCGTGTATTGCATTTTGGTTCATTAGTTTGAAGAAAGGCATAATTACAACAGATAATTTTTTTTACTCGTATTCTGTCAAAACACCTGGATACAAAAGTCACGTCAATAAATTTGAAAAAGAGAACATATAAAATCTCAGAAGCTCAGTAATTCGGCTTCAGTTCACTTAATTCAGCAGCAGCCTTTAATGCAGACTGCGTATCAGCGACGAATTCTATAAAAAATAATAAGAAAATGAATGTTGAATAATAAAATAAATACAAACGAAAGAAATGTGCTTAATTTTTGCACCCAGTGGATGGCGAATAAATTGTGGCAGCACCAGCGTTCGGCTTGAACGCCGCGAAAGCACATCTAAAATGTGCTGTTGTGTGATTGAATGTCCTAAACTATTTAACAAGAAATTAGAGCTTTTATTAGATACTTTTGTAGCCTTATTTTGCAAATATTTGTCCTGAGAGCTAACTGACATTACCAAGGGTATTTTGCATGGGTTCTACACAAAATAATTATGCCATCCAGTTATGAAGATCCCTTAGTCCAGGGGTCGGCAACCCGCGGTTCTTTCATCCTTATGCTGCGGCTCCCTGTGGCTTTGGAAAATAAATAATGATTATCCAATTCAAGTGTATTTAATTTTTAGTCGTTAGTTTTTTAATGTAGTTCGAAATTTGAAGATTACTGTGATCTTCTAACATTAAAATACAATGTGTTGCATATTTTGAGCGACAAAAAATTAGTCACAAAAGCCGGTATACGCCCGCCAAACCGCCGTGCGTTTATCAAGCTACAATCCTGTGTAAAGATGAAGGTGACATCTTACAGCAAAAGTCCCATAAACCAGGTAAAATATATATCTTAATGAGATATTTTGGAAATATGTATTGTACATTGCTCAGTGGGGCGGCACGGTGGTGCAGTGGGTAGCACTGTCGCCTCACACCTCTGGGACCAGGGTTCGAATCCGGCCCAGTT
>JAODKL010000107.1:21161075-21200950 GCA_026780765.1 Petrocephalus schoutedeni
TCCGGGATAGGCTCCGGACCCCCCGCGACCCTGAACAGGATAAGCGGGTTGGAAAATGGATGGATGGATGGACATTGCTCAGTGTTTTTTTCCCCAATTTATTTTTTAAACTCAGGTCGATGCTCCAGTAGCCTATACGTGGTGAAAGGATTATGGCATGCGGCAATTTTGGTTTGCTACATGGATACTTTAAGTTCGGTTTTTTATTTCATTTGAAAGAGACCTTCAACTCAGCGCGTTTTTTTTTCTTTTTACAGAGTGCAAAATGTTTTCTTCGCATAAATAAAACTTCATAAGTAACACACTGTCATGTTTGCGGCGGGAGAAACGACCCATAATGCAGGCTGTAGGGATTGAAACCCTCCAAGGGGCGTCTATTCCTCAGGATAAACACGGGAGCAAAACTGACAGCGAGCACACAAAAGCATTGACAATAACCGACAGGGGAGACTGGACTTAAACTGACTAATAAAGGGAAACACATCAGGGACCAAACACAAGGCAGGTGTGCGGGGTTAACAAGGGGGTTGAAACGCAAGGCATAGCTAAACAAGGGACAGGTGCAGCGAATTAAGCCATGCCTGAGGGCAAAACGGGAAAAGACACGCAGGGCGGGGCTGAACGTGACACACACTAGCCTAGTTTTTTTATACATAGCATAAAGGTAAAAAATATATGCAGTGTTATCTTCATTTTAGATGTCAAAAATGATTTGTGGGTCCCGGTGTTTTCTCTTTTTTGGAAACTGGGTCCAAAAGGCTCTTTGGGTGATAAAGGTTTGCCCACCCCTGCTCAGATAGGGAGCACAGCAGTAGATTATCTGCATATTATACTAATGTACTCCCTGCTTTTGGAGTGTATGACTGCAAATGTTTCATGATTTATTGGAAGTGGACTGAGGGAGACTCAGTGTACCCTCAGTGAACCCTGTGAGCATAACACTCCAAGTCCATCACTTACACTTGAATGTAAAGGCAACCAATATCAAGAATCAGAAAGAACAGGGATGGAAAATAAGGAATTAGCCAAATCAGTGACAGGAAGAAATGCTGTAATGCAGGAGTTAGGAATAGAGGAAAGGAGAGCAGCAGGGTTAGGGACATTGGATGCACTGGTGAATATAAAAATAAACTGAATTGAATTGAATTGAATTGAATTAGACAATCTCAGGTTTTGAACAAATGGCCACATATCGCCCCTAGCTGCACTATTTCAGCCTATATAACTGAGATGCCATGTTAAGCCTATGGGGAAAAGTGATTCAAGATTCTTCAATTGTCACATGCATAGTTATACAAAGTACAACACACAGTGAAATGCATCCTGAACTGCTCTTTTGTAGACTGTGCAAATTTAAAAATCCAATTATGCTAAAGTTAAGGTGCAAAAAAATGCAAGCAGAGAAAGTATGTTCAAAAGTTTTGAGTCTGATTTGAGCTGAAACAGGCTGTTGTTGGGGTGGGATGTGTCCTTGAAGGCCCTTCCCCTACATCTCTTTATGTAAATGTCCTGGAGAGATGGAAGGGCTGACATGCAGCAGTGTTTTGCTGCACAGATCACCCTCTGGAGGGCTTTGCGGTCCTGAACACAGCTATTCCCGAACCAGGAAGTGATGTTCTGAGTCAGGATGCTCTCCACAGCGCCTGAGTAAAAAGTCTATAGGATCATTTGAGAGACCCTGAACTTCCTCAGCTGTCGCAGGTGGTACAGGCGCTGCTTAGCCCTTTTGGACTGGACTTGGATATGAGTGGTATTGGGCCTTACAGTACAATCCTTCTTACTCTTCGCCCATAAAGCGTCGGGGACTTCCCAGAGGAATGGGTGGTCAAATATTTCCTCAGGGTAGGAATCGGGAGTCCTTGGGCTTATCAGGGTGCCTAGTAACTGGGAAACGCACATCGTAGGGAATCCACCTCATCTAAGCAGATAGGAACCACTAGGCCCAGGGATGCCAACTGTCACGGATCTGACATAACTCTCACAGTTTCAGACTCTCATGCTTATGCAAGACATCATCTGGCTAATCTGTGTTATTCCATAATAAATCTAAAACTAGGTACATCGAAATTTTGTACAGTACACCTACAAAATTAGGCACAAATTAGGTACATCAAAACGTTGGGGCAGTCAGCAAACCTTATAGACTACTTACAAAGTACTTACAAGGTAAACTCTTACATACATGGAAATGTGTGTGCAGACTTGTCTCAAATTGAAAATCTCACACCAGGTAGCTGACCAGAGTTGTCAGCCCTGCCGGTTCCTTCAGGAAGCCCCCAGTCAGGCTTTGTATATATATATGATCTTATATAAAATCTTATAGTCCTTCAGATCCGTCACACTCAGGGAAACATGGGGTGATCCTGGGACACAAGAAGTGAACAGGCTGCCTTTGAGATAGAGTGACTTTAGCAGCTGCCATAGACGGAGACAGGAAGAGGAATGTGAGCCTGTGAGACTCACATGGGTTAGACTGCTCTAGCAATCGTGTCAGAGACAGATCACATGCGGCATGGAGCAGTCATGAAGTGCAATGGAGATGAAGAGGCATATTCCAGTCAGGAAGGAATGCTGTTATTATATATCTATACATAGAGTAATATCCAAAGCTGTATTATAAAATGATATTAAAGGGGCCCTATTATGCTCTTTTTCACTGTCTGTAATTTTATTGTGGGGGTCTACTAGAATAGATGTACATGCTTCAATATTCGAAAAGCACAACATTTTTGTCATATTGTACATTTGTTCAGCTATTCACTCTGTCAATAACACTGTCTAATTGCTGTGTTAGAGCTTTAAGCTCCACTCCTCATGAGCCCAGTGTGCTCTGATTGGTCAGCTTGCCCTGCAGCTTGCAAGACAGGGGCAGGAAAAGTTGCTGCGCAGGTTGCAGGTTGTGTGAGAGGACGCCAAGCTTACCGGCCAATAAGGAAAGTGTTACAAGGTGACTTCACCATGTCACAAAAGTAAGAGCTGGAATTCAAACAAGGCGTTTCAGGCAAATTAGAGAAGAGTAGTGAGAGTTACTCCCTTTGGCGTGTACATGACCGCTTAGATGGACATAAAACTATATAATAAAATAAAGGAAAGGGGGAAACTGGAAAAGCATAATAGGGCCCCTTTAATACAGAATATAGGCCTAATCCGTCAGCTGTATTGGCTATTCAGCAGGAGAACTTTGAGAGGAGATCCCAAACTAGTAGGTTAATTGGACAGGTACCACTGACGAAGACAGAAGGGGTGATTGGTGTCCATAGCGCACCTCTGCAGGTTGTGATACGGGGGAGCATTGGGGCGACCTGCCATACCCCACAGTCCAACACACTTCCAGTGACGGGGAAAGACAGGAAGCATCAATGCATCGAATGCTGGAAACTACAGCCCCAGTGTCCACCAGAAAAGGAATAGCACCACCGATCACATAGAGGGATATTAATGAGTCTTCACATGGCTCAGAAGGCGCATGAAGTTCTCCTGTCTCCACGTCCCACTGATGTCGATAGGGTAAGCTTCCTGGTTTGCATATCGACGCTGGAGGAGGAGGTGGTGCTGACAGTGCCGTCAAGTCTTGGTGGTCACACTGTTGCTGGCTCGGCCATTGAGTTGAATCATTTGGACATGCACAAGTCCAATGTCCAGGCTGTACACACATAGCAGAGATCATTGTTTCCAGTCTCTCTTCCAGCTCCTCTTTGTCCCCTTCCCCATTGACTACCTCTCTCTCTGATCACAAGCCCTTGACCTTGAGCCTGTTGCAGCAGAAGATTCAACAGCTTCATTTGAGATTTATGGACTGCACCTCTGCAGACAGATTAGTGCCCATTTGGGGATGGAGGTGCATAGAGTATTCTTTATTTCAGGTCTCAGGTGTTCAGAAAGATGGCCTGCAAAGTGCCTTCTCACTCTATCTGATTGGAGATGCTAGAGTGGTCTCGCAAAGTCTGTTGAAGATGGCCGAAATTTTCAGACACTGTCTTTTCCAGCTCCTGTTGTACACCTTGGTTCTTCTGCACGTACACATGGAATGGAAACATGGTCTTTAGCAAATCCTGTAAAGCCTGCCAATGGGTTGATACATTGAATTTGATTAGTCTAAGGCTTAACAGTGCCACCGCTTGCACCTCCTGTACGTCCCAGTTCCTTTGGACCAGGAGAGTGTGTCAGGTTGCCCTTGCCACGGGCTGGGCATCTCCAACAAAGGCATTTTGAGACGGGCATTGGGAGGGAACTGGTTTCTGTCATGTAGATGTAGATGATGTAGAACTGTGTGATCTCCCCTCCGCTGCCCACAGCTTTAGGCCTCCGTCTGCCCACTCGTCCATTCTCTCTGCACTGTGGTGCTAGTGTCATATTTCTCCTGGATCACCTGGCTGCAGTCCACCTGGGACGGTGGCCAAGGCTTGGTGTGCTGGAGCCTAAGGCAGTGGTGTTAGAGGGGGAGAGGCTGGCGGTACACGCGCACTGTCACTGTCCAGCTGTGCATACTTCTTTTTTCTCACCCCAACTTCTCCTGTCTCTACCTCACTGAACAGCAAAGACATAGCTTTGGTTTTAACATTGTCAGGGACCAAATCAGCCCCAAGTCACCCCACCCACCCAAACACAGGTACTCCCACAATATTATGCTCTTACAGAACAGCATCTGCACGCCATTGGCACGCATCCCATCTCTGCTTTGTCCATCGCTTCCTGTACTCTCGCCCCACAAAGTTATTTATTCTTGATGAGCCCCCAGGAATCTGTCACAGAAAAATAATAGGAATACAAACCAGGTGAGTTTAAGTTCTTTGTTCCTTTATTCTTGCCCAAAGATATACAGATACTTCAGATGACCCATCTGAATGCACCTAGTCTTATGCACTAATCTTATACATTAGCTGCATATTTCACCTGTGACTTTGCTCTTAACTTGTTAACTTGTTTCCTTTCATATCTTGGCAACCAGAAAGTTGTACCTCTATTTTCCCTTTTTTAAAAGATGTATTCCTGTGTATTATTTTTTGATTGATTCCAGGTCCCTTGTGATCAGAGAGTAAATGACTAGCCCTGAAAAACAATCCTATACCTCCACCGTTAACACAATGCAGTCAGGTAGGTAACATTCTCCTGGCATGCACCAAACCCAGCCTCACCCATCTGCCAGCCAGAGAAGCATGATTTGTCACTCCACAGGTCATACAAATAGTGCTGTCATGTAACAATTTCCTCTTATAATGAGAGTAAAATTAAACATATAGAATAAAAAATATAGCGTACAGTATATAAGAAAAATATAGAATTAGCCTATAGAAATTTCCAGCATTGTTTAAAATATTCATAGTCGTCAATGTGTGATCAAACATGGTGATAGCTATGTGCTTATACACACGTATGTATGTATATATATATATATATATATATATGTGTGTGTGTGTGTGTGTGTGTGTGTGTGAGTGTATGTGTGTGTAAATATTAGAGTTAAGTGTAATTGTGTCTTTTCTAGGGTACCGACATACCGACTATTACTGTTATTTATGTAGAACTGCGTAGTACAAAAGGCTGAGGGCGTGGTGAAACGAAGATGACGTACAGCGACCGCAACAACACAAACAGTAGAGTCTGCAGCTAAAACAAGGAAGTGAAAAGCTGGTACTTTGCATCATCGACACTGTTTTATGTTATCCAGAAGGCCAAGGTTTACTTTCAGCCTTTGACATACTTGGATTGTTGCACACGACAATTTTGGACAATGAACAATAAAGGTACGATGCATATTGTGTTTGCATGTATCATAGCGGACGTAGGGTGAAGTATCCAGCTAGATACTCGCGTTTTTATGATATGCTTAGCTTGTGATAGCTGGCTGGGCTGTAGCTGTCCCTAACACAACGATTCTGCTGGCACAAATAACGTAAATATAGGTACACTACAGATCGCTGATACCGTGTGGGGGATTTTTATAAACAAAGACATTGTACTGGCCGATTACTGGTTCGCTGTCTTTGCTTTGCGGGAATTTGCAAAACTGTGAGATTTTTTTGCACCATTTATCAATGTATTTGACTAAAGTGGAGGAGGCGCGGGATCTGGAGCACTGGCCAGGATCTCTCCTTGGCTGAGCGCAGGAATGGCCATTTTGAGCAAGGCACGCCGAGGTGTCGCTGCGGCTTCCAGTCCAAGCTACGGCAGTCCCTCCTTATGACGTAGGGAGCCCATATGACGTAGCCGGAAATAGCCGGGTAATCCTTATGCAGCTGTAGCCCATGGTAGTATTTATAATTTTACCCAATCACTCCATCGTCCGTCTTGTTTTGCGCAGGGTTCCATATTTAGCACATTTATTACACTAGCGCCACCTTTACCATTCAGTTTCATTATTCCGTCATAAATATGCTATTAACATAATGTATCTGATTTTACGCGTTTGTTTCATTTGGTCATTTATTCATGTCAAGCTCTCTTTGCATAAGTGTTTCATCATGCAGCTTATCAATTCTGTTACTATGCAATATTGTGCATTACATTCTCAGACCTTAAGTTGTAATTTTTTCACTTCTTTTACTGAAGAAGTGAAGTATATTTAGTGTACACGTAATATCACGTTATATATAGTCGTCTGTAGTTATCTGTAGTTAAAGTTTGCAAAAAAAAAAAAAAAAAACAAGGTAAGGGGTAAAGTCAGACATTGTAATTGACCTGATCTGAGGTAATTGTCTGACCCCTACAACCTTACAGCAAAGTAAGTAGTTGATGGATGATATAGACCTAAAGCTATAAAATAAATGTGATATAAGATTATATAAAGTAAACCGTTCTAGCTTATGTCATATTAACAACTTAAATTACAGTGAAAACACCATGAAGAATGAGAGGTATTAGGATAGTTCATTACAAGAGTTAAGAAATTACACACTTCCAGGGTGTAAGTTTGGTTTCAACATTGATAGGAACAAAATAAGCCCTTTCACACATGTGGATCACAACCAGAAATTTTTGGTGTCAGACGTTCACACCCTACTAGAAATACTCTGGCATTGTTTAGATTACTGGGGGGGGGACTTGGGTCTGGCATGCAGGAGACAGGACATGACGCAAAACCTACGCTGCAGAAATCCCAAAATCAGCAGAAATAAGCAGTCGCATGATACGAACGTCATCAACACGCCCACTTACTAGCGGTAAATTCTCAGCAATTCGACAATTTACTGCTCCATTCACATGTCAGTCAATCAGTAATGATCCGGACTTTTTACTAGGGAGCTAGCAGGGTAAAGTCCATCAGATGTCCAATTACTACTGTTTTGGACATTTTCATTCACACGTACAGCCCCTCCGGGTAATTTCCGGGTGTGTTCCTGAAAGGGCCTCTATCTAGATGCCTAGAAGCACCTCAGCTGGCCCCATTTGATGCAGAGGAGTAGTGGCTCAATTTTGAACTTCTCCTGAATGCCCAAGCTCCTCAACTATCTTCTTAGGGAGGGGAGGGTTACTGAAAATCAGGCCCTTCAGTAGCATTTCAGTATTAAAGCCAGCTATGTTTGAAATCAAGCTGGCTCTAATACTGAAATGCAAAAGAAGGGCCTGCTTAACTGTATCAGGCGAGTTAGATTAGGGCCGGACCCAAGTTCGACAGAGTGGTCGATCTCCAGGATCAGGAATGTTGCACAGTACTTTTCAGTGTTGAGCAGTATGGATAAATAATTATTCTTGACTTACTACATCTTTCCAGCCCAGTACTAGGTAGTGCGGAGAACGTGCAAAGTTCAAACACACAGAGCAGGGATGGGAATCAGACCCCAGAGTGACAGCGTTGTCCACCAATAATCTGTATATTTATTTCCATATTTTGTTGCAGGAGTCGTTCAGAATGTATGATTGTATACAAACTATGCTTATTATAATTATGCATTACCTAGGTTCCTGAGGGCTTAGAAGAACATTCTCAGATTTAATTTTTATTTTTAGTACCTCATATTTGTTTACATTGCTCTGAAGTATGACCTAAAATACAGTTTAATACTAGCAGCACAAGTTGATTGTGTTTTTGCAGTAGTATGGTTTCTCAAAGGAGAGTAGTCACACCTTCAGGTTGTGGATTTGGATCTGCTGTGGAGTTTGACCTGTAGAAGGAAACACATATGAACCGAAGAACAAGAAGTACGGATGTATAGTTGATGTTCAAGAGAACCACTCCAGGTTACCCTTTATATATGTATATTTTTATGGTCCTTTGTTACTTGTCTGTACTCTGCCTTAAGCCCTGTGCTTCCTAGCACGGACTCTAGAAGACACCAAGTCTGCTTGGATAATTGAAAACTTAATAATTAATTGGATAATTGATTATTATGATTGAATTATTGTTATTGTGGAAGAGTCATTTGAGAAAGAGTTTGAGAGAACAAAAGCCTAATCATAGCATAGCATAAGATTTAACAAGGAGTTTTAATAAGTATTTCCTATTTTGCTAATTACTTCAATGTTTATTACTCTGTAATGTCTTAAAAAAACAAGAAAAAAGACTTAAAGGGAAGAATCTCCTTCATGATATTAATATTAAGATATGATTTGCATTGAAAGTCTGTATACAGTAACACCTCTGTGATTCTCTTTGTCTATTGAAATGTTAAAACTTGCTGTATTTGCAGTCTTCCTGCTCATTTCCAGCCTTAGGTCCTCAGTTTCCCATGGAAAGTTAGTCCTCTCTGGAAGTGGGATCATTGTTTTTCACAGACTACAGTGGAACTGCAAAACAGCATTTAATTACTATACTTAAAGTGAATTCACATTTAGATTTGTCTTGTTTAGGATGCAGTGTGGAGAATTCCCACCAAATGATTAAAACATTTATAAATAATACAATATTAGTAATTACTTCTTGTTAATATCCTCTCAAAATGTGTTCCAGATCAAAGTGGCATATGTAAAGTTTTTAATATGTATTCAGTATAGATTTTATGTCCTTATTTATGTCCATTGTGAAAGAACTGAACATGACGTGTTTCCTTCCATGCCTGCGTTCCAGCCTCCTACCCCCAGCAAGCTGTGTACCCCCCACAACCTGGTACAGCGCTGTACCCTCCTGGAATACAGGTCTCCCCCCAGGCTCCGCCCTATTCTGATGCCCCCCCTTCATATTCTGAGGTGATCGCTGATCTGCCTGAACGAAATCCTGTCTTAAATATTGCTAGTCAAGCCTGAAATGGGGCAAATGTTGGCTGGTCAAGGACCAGCCAGATGTTCGGCCAGCTGCAGTGCTTTGCATCTCTGTGTACAGCACTGCACGTTACTAGTCAGAGCTTTTTGCTGTGAGAAGTCATAAGTTTATATGGTCGTCCCAAAAGGACATCCCATTTTTATTGTGCTTGTGTAACATTCTCAAAAAAAGAGAATGCTGATGCTCTTTCCACTCAACCTATGTGGCAGTTTAAACTCCGCAACCAACTAACAGGTGAAGTTTTGACTAGGTATTTTATGAGTTTTATGAGGCATGTACATCATAATTATCACAGATCACTTTGCCTTCTGTTTTTACAGTTAAATTTAGCTATGGAAATAATGTTACATTATCATTTTGCTCATTCATTGCTGTAATTCAGAGCCTGTGAGTATCTTTGAGTCTCCTCTGTTCAGTGAGTATTTGTTGTAAAGGCTGCCATGTCGCTCGCTTGCACACAGCAGGCTATGCTGTGGGTGGCTGTCTCATGTGCCTCTCTGTTCTTTCCTGTTGTTCTGCTTCCCCCGCCACATCTCTCCCTTCCAGATTTACCAGCCCAGGTACATGCATGCTCCCCAGGCTCCAGGCCAGCTGCCTCATATCTCCGCAGCCTACCCCAGCACGCAGATGTTTGTGCCCCTGCCGCAGACTCTGCCGATCGGACCCATGAGCCACACCGTTCCCATGGCCTACTACCCAGTGGGTGCACTGTATCCACCAGGCTCCGCAGTGCTGGTAGAGGGCGGCTTTGACGCAGGAGCCCGCTTTGGGCCAACCAGCAGCGGCAGTATTCCTGTGAGTAGTGACCCCGAGTGTCTTTCACATTTACTTATAGGCTGTGTCACCTGTTGGGCGATATGCGAAGGCGACGCCGAAACTTCAAAGCCGGGGGTTGAAACTCCAGAGGCTGATGGGATATGAAATTCCGGTCCACTTTATCTTTCAAGACCTCGTTATTCCCATAAGTGCCTTCACATGAATATTGATGATTCCTGTACACCCAACACTGTAACACTGGCCTCTAAAAATGCATGGTCAGCACTGCAACTTGCGGTCCAATCATGGGTATTGCTTGTATTTTTGCAGCCCCCTCCCCCCGGGCACATGCCCAGTGCAGCACAGCTCGCAGCCATGCATGGCGCCAACTTGGTGATGACGCAGCGCAAGAACAACTTCTTCCTGGGGGGGTCCAGTGGGGGCTACACCATTTGGTAACGCTCCTTCTGCCTCCTCAGCCTGCCCGAAACCCCCGCCCATCACACTCCCCAGGGCTGCTTGCCACAATACTGATATCACCTAACGGAATGTAATATTTTACTGGCCAACCTCAAAGTGCAGAACTTCGTTGCACAAGCAAGAGTCCATGTAGAGTTGCCCAATAGGAAGGCAGGGCGGGTGTTGGAAACTGGGAGTTCTGTCTTCTGAATATTTTCAGTGCACCCCTGGGACTGTACTCCGGGGATTGCATTGGGGGGAAGCCCCCCTTTTTTAAGTCAGTATATAGCAAAGCAAAAATTGCATTTTCTGCAGTCTTCAAGTACGTCTTCTTCATAAAACGTGTTTTTCTCCTAGTGCAGCATTAGGGTCCCTTTTTCAGTTGTTTTTTGACTACATCAAGTATTAAATATCCCTTGTAATATTAACCATATTCAGATATAAAATTCCTTTTTTTTGTTTTGTTCTATGGGATTAATAGACAATATGCTGCAAGTCAATTGATTATCTAAACCAGATGGGATGTTACATGTGTATCCTGTTTCACAGATTATATCTTTAGTATTACAGTTTAGAACTTTCAGAAGCAGCCTAACAATGGCATTAGATGTAATGAAAAGAGAAAAGAGTGGGTTGGTGTACCTTTCAGGACAACTTTAGATGAACATTATCAGGTGCCAAGGTTTTCAATGCTCCCTTACTTAGAAAACAAAGAAAAAAAACAAAGAAACTTACAAGTATCCTGAAATTGATTGTAGTGTAGGTCACATTCTGCCCTGGATTGGAAGGACTGGTAGGCATCATAACTTTAAAAATGTATGTCATTGTTTTTTGTCATACGTCAAGTTCGGAGTTTACTTTAGTACAAGGGTGGCCCATCTTATCCACAAAGGGTCGTTGTGTGTGCGGGTTTTCTAATTAGATTACTAATTAGAGGACTGATTGGCGGAGAGTCCTCACACCTGGGACTGAACAGCTGACCTAAATGTGACCTCAAAAGTCTGTATACACGCCCTTTGCGGATAAGATTGCCCACCCCTGCTTCAGTACAACTAAACTGTCCAACACATATTCTGTAATGTATTCCAGCATGTAGAGTTACTGTATATCATTTGCTTTTTCTTACCCAAAGCATAATTAGTATTATCACTTTTGTTAAATACTAAAATATGGGTAATGATCAAAAAGCTACGTTTTTATATTCTAAACAATTACATTGGTAATCAAGGGTTAATTACAGTGTATAATCAAGTGATTACAGTTTAGTGCTGTTTCATTTTATTAAAGAGAAAATCCCAGTGAAATTTTAACGTGAGCATTGTGACATTGATATCAGCCTAGGATGTAGATATTCCCAGAGGTGGTGTTGCTGAAACATCTTTACCTTGAAAGAGCGTGTTTGAGTAAACCCATTCTGAGTTAATGCTATAGAGTTAAGCAAGACATTAAAAAGTCAGTCATTTATGGTGAGCCTAGGGTGGGCTAAATTTTAGACATTATACTCAATGTTATAATTTATCTGTCCATTTATTATTCAGTGACTGTCACTTCTTAATTTTTAAATACTACATAGTGAAGTGTAATGAAAAAAAATCAACAGAAATGGTCCCATTGCGCAACACCCAGAGTGATACAGTTCAGTCTCAAAATTGTGTTGTATATTATAATATTATATAATATTATAATTATTATATAATAATAATAATCTTCATTGTCGTCGTTTTCATCATCAAACTGGTTTTAAAATGATATTCTAAAATCATCAAAGCCGGGTGTTTGAAATATAAATGAATTTGCATAAAAGTGTTCAGCCAGTCAAACACTGCAAAATTAGTGATTAATTATTTTCCTTGAAAAGTAAAGGCTGTCTGCAAGTGTTGCATACATTGATGAACAATGAAACACTAATGTGCTGATGCACATGCACTGAATGACAGAGCATCAGCATTTTTACACTTACATAACTGCAAAGCTGTTGCTTATTCATGCATTTTTTTTTTAGATCTAATCATTGCTCAGTGTAGACACTGGTTTGTTAAAATGCCTTTATTTTCAGTTACAGTTTTCAATACCGGGTATCTAATTTGGTGGCACAGTCGCCCAGTGGCTCGCATGCTTACCTCACACCTCTGGAGACCTGGCCATGGCTGTTTGCATGTTCTCCCCGTGTCATTGTGCAGTTTCCTTCAGGTTCTCTGGTTTCCCCTATAGTCCAAAAACATGCCAAGGTGAATTGAAGTTACCAAATTGTCCGTAGGTGTGAATATGTGTATGTGAATGGCGCGTGTACATTGCAGTGGGCTGGCGCCCCATCCTGGATTGTTCCCTGCATTGCGCCAATAGCTTCCTGGATAGGACCCCCACACCCCTGCCTAGGACAAGCGGGTTTGGAAAATGAATGGATGGTTGGGTATCTAGTCTAATAAGAGTGTTTCTGCTGACACACTATAGGCAGACTCCTGGAATATGTCTACAAGCTTCTTGTCTTCCCATGGTGAACACATTTCATAATAGCACTTGCACTAATTTTTAATATCCAGGGACTTAACCTTCATTATTCTCTCCAAGAATCATCTAGCAATTCTTTAAAATACTGTTAGTACAAGAAAAGAGAGACGCGCTCATGTTCTTTTCCCGGTTTGTTATGTGAAAAGCTGCAGGACTCTCACAGTAACCTGAGATCTGCTGAGTATCTTTTAAGGACGCCAATCAAACTTTGGGGTGAAATACATTTCTGTGTAGTATTTGTGGACATGAATAGTTCAGGGATTGTATTACATTTTTATATGTACATATATATTACAAACAATGGGTTCTGGTGAATATATTTTATCGTCTAAGGTTTCTGAGAAAGATTTGAATGTAACTGTGCTTTGTGTAAAGAATTTGGACACTTGAGAATAAGGACTTTGGAAAAGATTTTGTAGTGGAGCTGTGGTGCACTTAACTTTTTTTATACTAAACGTAAAAGAAAGATTAAAATTTAAAATAAAACAAGAGTATTTTGGAAATTTGAATTCTTGAATTCTTTACCTTTACTGCATTTATTCACTTGCTGAGGTAAATGAATCACGTTTGTCCGAGGCATGTTAAAGCTACTGAACATTTGACACATCCACACAATATATATATATATATATATATGTATTATATATATACACACAAGTCTATGAAATGCATGTATCATGATGAGGTCCTCCTGTGGCCAGCCAGGTCCCCCAATCTTTCCCCAGTCAAACATGCGTAAGATCAGCTTGGACGTTAAATCTGCAGGATATCAAGGGCCAGTTACAACAGCTGTGGGCTGACTTGCCACAAGAGAGGATACAACTGCTGTATAACTTCCTGGGCTTATTGCACAGGTGACTTCTTATCATGCTACCATGCTTGAATTCACGGGGCTCCTGAGAGTGACTCATTCTTTCACAGATGTTTGTAGAAGCAGTCTGCATACCTAGGTACTTGATTGTATACACCTGTGGCCATGGAAGTGATTGGAACACCTGAATTCCCAATACTTAACAAAATACTTGCCCAATACTTTTGGTATTATAGTGTATATTAAATTTGCCAATAGGGATGAACCTTTTAGTAAAGTGAATTTTTTTTTTTTTTACATATTGCTACTTGTTACAGAGGCATTCAGTCTGTTTGTGTAATACCCAAATAACACAAGTGACTACTTTTTCCGTTTTATTTCCTTAAATATTTTCCGTAACTACAACGCAAACAGGAAAGCTTACATAAGCAGTTATACAAAACGTATATCATTCATCTTCAAAAACATTCTATGTGGTCCAAGATTTGACTCACGTGCAATGCCCTGTGCAGTGTTTATAAGAAATAAAGAAAAAACAACATCGAGGTTTACACAAAAACTGCAAAGAATTTTACACTGCGATACCTCAGTAGTACAGGGGTGCCTTGTAGATGTCAGGGTCAGTAACACCTTGCGTACAACCTCAACGTTTTGTAACAGGCTTGTACTTATCGGCCCCTGATGGGACAGAATGGCACACACATGACAGAGCATCCCAGTGCTGCCATTGCTTTCCCCGTTTGCCAATGTTCATAACAGGGTCTAACTGACATACTGAAGCAGACATTCAAAAAAATAATAATAATAAAACACTTCAATGCACTTCAAAGTTTTTTTTTGTTAAAAAAATTACTTTCATAAAAAATAAACCAGTCACTTCACTTCAGATCTTATCAAATAAAATCTACCAATTTCAGAACTGGGATGTAAGACAAATGTATCAAACTTGTCAAAGCAACTGAGAATGGGCGTAGAAACAAAAGTGGTCTTATTGTATGTATTGTACTGGGTCTGCCAGGAAAAATAAAATGAAACACTTTCTGAAAGTAACATGGGGTTGCGGCGGAGTTTCCCCTGATGCTGTTCCTGATGTTCATGCCTCTTTCGCTCACTTCCGCAGTCATCTCATCTCTCCTGTACACCAGCAGCCCCATGACACAATGCTGAGACCCAAACATCTTTTGCGCATCCCTCATTTTCATTTCTCCTTCTTATTTCCAGACTCTGTTCATATGAAGTACTCCTTCTTGTCATCTGGCTCTCTGTTGTAATCGGCTTGCTCTGGGTCTTCTCCTGGGGCCGGTTCTCCTGTCGTCCTGTAGTCGCCACGGTTCGCACACAAGTACCGGTACAGCAGGAAACTCAGGCACCCCAGGGTCAGCAGGACAAGAATAACCACCACTGAAAACACAGTTAGGCAGACAGTTATGTTGGAAAAGACCTCGACTTCCACCACAGCATAAATCTGCAAAGTCTGAGGTTTTAAGCAGCTGAAAAATTACAGTAGTCAAATTTAAGAAAAAAATCAAAGTACCTTAAATCAAGTTTAAAACATCATTATCTCACAAGGGAGCAAGTAACCTTACAACTTCAATGCGACATTATCCAACCATTAACTACCTAAAATGAATCTTTTATGGCAAACATCTGCTTTAATTAAAAATATTACTAAAATCGTAAAACTCTGTGCCAGTGATCAGCCCCAATACACCAACATTCACCTCCAATGACAACAGAGTCTGTATGTCCAGGTAGAGGTGTAGTGAGCATTGACAAGGAAGCTGAAAATAGACAACAATAAAAAAAAGTTAATAAACAGTTCATAAACCAGTATAACAGGACTGCGTACTCCAAAGCAAACTTGTCAGGTTATGTAATCTTGGGACATACACTAGATCCTTTCAGTATTGAGAAATAGAAATGAGTTCAAGTAGTTGGGAGGAAAATTGAACCCTGCACCACTTTTCCCTAACATTGTTTTCGTTGTGTTTGTTTAACAGGACAAAGTCATTTTATATTGCAGTTGACACCAATGAATGCAGATGGTGCCAAAAGTGAGATGCCACTTGAATCAAGCTTTCAGCAGGGAAGCAATTTTGAAAAAGCTTAAGATATTATTTTGAATACATGGGGGATGCCATTATGAGGAATTCACAAACTGGAACAGTTTGGATGACATGCAAATGATACATTTATAAAAGCATGAGTCTAGGTAAAATCAGCCATATTAAATCACTGGTAACATCCTGTGAAATTGGTTTAGTAATTTATATTCCAGCAGTGTCAACACTGGTTTAATTTTTCCTCATATTTAAATAATGTCAAATACCAGTGTATATTTATCTGCCCAAACAAAAGGAAATACCACGAAATATAAAACCATTTACACAGAAAACTAAAAGCCTTACTTGTAGGCTGAGGGGTTGCTGCCATGGTGACCATCATGGTATTTGTCTCAAAAAAAAAGAAAAACCTAAAAGAAAATCATTGAGAATGGATGTTTTAAAATATTCAAAACTTTGTGAAACATCCCTGTGCCGTGTGTTTAATGCATCATTGTATCTTGTTTTTGGAATCCCCGAATACCAGCATTTCTGTGGTATGACCCTGAATAGGGTTCTAATACAGGGGTGCCCGGCTCCAGTACTGGAGGGCCAGAATCCAACACAGGTTGCAGATTTCCCTGGCCAAACACACCTTGATCAGCTAATTAATAGAATTAATAGGTTTAATAGGTGTGTTTGAGCAGGGAAATCTGTAAACTGCGTTGGATTCCGGCCCTCCAGGACCGGAGCTGGGCACCCCTGGGCTACGTGGATGGCGAGCCACAGAGGCAGCAGATGGTTTCAGCTGCGATCGGGAGACGACGGCTGGGAAGCAGCTCCTGAATAAGCGCCCCATAAAGCAGCCGGCTGTGTGAGCTGCCCGCGGTTTAGCTCTCCCCGTAATCCCGCGGAGCCGGTCGGCGCGTTTCTGTCGCCGGGGGCCAGCTGACAATCACGCGGCTCCCCTGCCCGCTCCGCCGCTTTCATTTTCTAACCAGCCCTTTAAACTAGGCGGCACTTTCTCCGTCCCGCAAAGGGCATTAAAGGCAGTCCCTCTCCGTCACTTCTGGCATGATATTTGGTGTAAAAGTTCCCAACACGAGGGTCCTTTCGAGAGTTTTAACATTTAGTTGGTTAGCTTTGGCTGCTTATGTGCTAAAATAGCGTTAGTCTGGAGCACATTTTGGGACTCTCAGCCAGCTAGCCACTACGCGAAACAATGGGGGGTAGCTAGTCGGCAACGCGCACAGAATATACACTTAACAAGACTTGCGTAAAAATAAAAATATGACACAAAGAACTCATCACGCGACACTTAAACGTATCACTCCTCGCAGTCGACGGCGCGCGGCTGTGTTGAGCACGCTCACCTGAGTGTGAAAGTTTTTCTCCGGAATCTGTCAAATAAAAGTATTTTTTGTAATATATCCTTTTATCTCGAAGATATTTATTCCAGAATTTTACCAGAAAGGGTCATTTTATGGCCCTTCAGTTAAGTTTTTTTTTTTTTTAAAGGCTAGCTCAGGATCCTCAAAGACCCGCCGAAAGACAGGCAGGCGCGTCCACCTGGCGCGCGCCGGTCCCGGCCGATGCGCGCTCCCGCGAGCGCGCCGCGCCTTCGGAAAATAAAACCCTGCCCTGATTAAAGGTGCGCACTGCGCACCAGCACCCCACCACACACCAGCGACTCCACTCTAGGCGCTCAAAATGTCCCTTCCTGCAATTTACTGAGTATCTGCATATCTTTCAGCACTGTTTGCTTTTAAATTTCCCCCATCAACTCTTAACTAGGGTGTCTGAGCGGGCGAGATACTGGCTGAATAGTTCTAAATGGAACTCTGTTATCTTAGTGGAACTAGCTGTTTTTCTGTCAAGTATCTTAGCAACGAGATAAATATTAGACTCATGCCTGTATTTGCACTTGTAGGTTTTATATTTACATACTAAATGTCAAATGTATTTCTTATATAAATACTGAAAAACAGAAATGGTATTCTTAATTCAGTATACAAATATGCATTTAGTCTGTGTTTAATAATAAAAGAAATCGTTTAAAACATTTTACATTGATTTGTTTATTTAGTATGTTAAGTGATTTTACTAATACGTCATAGTGTCTGTTAAAACATTTTTTGTTCCCTTATACAAGTTCCTTTTGATGAAATTATGAAAGCAGTCAATTTTGAATGAAGCCTAAAAAATAAAGTAAAAAAAAACTACAACAACACTGGCATCCCCCCCAAACTAAGTAAAACTCTGCTCCAGGTTCCCTCTGCAACTAAGCTGCAGAAAGCTGTTAACCTGTAAGCTTCTTGTGGTTCACTATTCTGTGCATTATAACTATTATACACTGCTTTTGGTGCTCATTAGAAAAAATGCTTTAGTGCCTGGGTGTCATTAGTGAAAACAGTCAACAATTGATTTAAGTTTATAAACTAATACAGTCTGATTAGGTTTTGGATCAAAGTGTGTATTGGAGGCCAACAATTGAGCCAATCACATCCGATTCATGGCATGATCATTGCAACACGCTATCCTTTTTGAAAGGAGATCATGTTCGTGAGGGCATAACTTTAGGCCGAGCATCGGCGGGGAGGGGCGGGTCCCTTGTTGATCGGTGAGTTCTGCGGTTCTGCATGAGTAAATGCTGGAGGCTCAGTGGTAATGTTCTTGTGCCTGGGCTCTCCAGACTGCATTCTAGGAGAGCCCCTGTTGATCTGTGTGCTGTGATCCCACGGATTTACGTGATTCTTTTTTCCACATCCTCCAGCTGAGAGAACAAAACAATGTTAATGCTTTGTCACATATTACTAGAGCTATTAACTGGAGACTAGGGTGTATAATGAATTGGATTTTAGCCAAATAGGGACAGCTATTCTTTTTACAAATTAAAGTCAGTAAGAATGCTGGAAAATTATGTGAAACATATAATTAAAGTAATGCACAGGTACGTTGAATATGTACAACAATGACAATGACAGTTATGTGAGAGAGGTTATTGCTATATTGCCTATTGGACTAATATAAATCGTATTTTGGCAATGTATAACCTTTTATACTACATTAATCACCTTATTTTGAAATCCTGAGGTGTTCCCTGCTTCAGATCTATCTGCACTGTCAGCATCACAATCATCTTTGTCAGATGAAGGACAATCTGAGTTTGGGCCTTCCTCCTTTTCTGTCGATTCAGTGTCACCAGGGCTCTTGTGGCACAGAGGGGAATACCCTAGGATGGGATGTGAAGTTTGAGAGAAGGACTAATCTACAGAGGTTTGTCACATAACATGGACATCGACCATGCCAGATCCTGAAAATGTCCCACTAAATGAGCTTTGGACATTTCTTCTTACCATTCTCACTCAATTTGCCAGATTCATCTGGGAAGTGGCTATGGTCTGGCTTGGGTAACCCATTTTTATTTTCCTTTGAATGCTCTTCTTCCTCTTCCCTAACTGCATTTTCACCAGAACCCTCTCCTGCAATTTTGTCTTGTTCGGAATCCTCCTCCAACATTTCATTGCTACGTGGGAAGTTCAGCTCCAAATCCGTGCATTCTGACTGGGCAGCCTCATCGATGTACAGGGTCCTGGAGGCCTTGGGTGGCGTATGACTCTGTAGATCCAGTGCCGAATTGCCCCCCTTTGAGTTGGCCAAGTCCGATTCTTTCTCCCTCTCATACTGCCGGAAACTAAATTTCCGCGTCAGAGTTGGAAAGGTAGTTTTTATGGGAGACAGTACACGGGATCGCCTCTTTTTGGAGCCAGAGCTTAATGATAGAAAAGAAAAGCATTAAAGCAACTACCCAGCCCGATTAACCAGTCTGTTTCACAAAACAAAAATGACTTTAGCTCATATGCTAATAATTTTGACTGGACCACAGAGCAAAGAACTGAAGGCCACATACGATTGCAACGCTCTAATGGTCAACACCTCATCTGGATACTGAGCCTCAAGACTCTTCATGGCGCTGAACACTTCATGGTTCAGCTAAAAAAAGAGATTACATAGGTTACATTACAGGACAAGGAAAGTGCGGCATAGTCTCCAGGGGCCTCTTGACACTTCCGTACTTTCTTTTAATCCTGGTTTAATTTGAGTTTTCATTTAAGTGTCAGGATAAGGAGGAGTTTAACGATCCACTTTCTGGGTGTTAGGATAAACAACAAGATTGGATCAGATACAGAGTAACTGAAGCAAGAAAGAACATCCTATTAAATGATGAAAATGTACATTTGTTCTGTTAAAGAATAATGAAAAAAAGATTCATTTTGACTATTTATGTACGATGTTACAATTAATCTTTAATGAAAATTCACAGCAGGTACATATTAAGTGTGCATGCTTCCCTGCCCGGGTTACCTGGTGAATCTTACCGTGCACATTTCGTGGTAGAAAATGTCCCTTAAACTGGAGATTTTCTGATAGACTTCCACATAGCATCCGATGCGACTTTGAAAGGCAGAGGAAAGTACACTTCAGTCTCATTTTGTCTTTGCCATCATCATGGAGTGATCAAAAGAAGGGATGCATTTTTTCATGGCCAGAACAGGGCACACGCACGTAATCTGTCCCACGGCTCACATAGCAACACAGACGCGAAGCTGTACCAGTGTGTGACGGGTAAATAATACTGTGGTTAATGGTGGTGTTAACCAGCTCTGCTGTACCAAGCTGATCGTCCCCTGCTGAATAACACTGCATTTAGTAGGGGAGGGGGATCACCATTATTTTCACAATATTAATGGTATGTGGGACTATGGTCGCAGACACCCCAGTTCCTCTTTGTATTCCGTCAGGCCTCACCTCTGGTAGAGTGATGAGAGCTCTTCCTTCATCCTTGTGTTGATGTCATCAAAGACATTTCTAGTTAAGCTTAACTCCTCCTCTGCCTGGTCAGAGAAATATTACAACTTTAAACCAAGCTGGAGTCATATGACAAGCATTCTGAGGATGCACCATGCAACACACATGAAAATGAATCAGATCCTCACCGCTCTTGGAGGTAATACATGTTTTGACATTTCCATAGTCCATAGTGACCAGCTTTGCTCAAATGTTATAATGAAAGATATAAAGATTCTTCCATCTCACCTTGGCTATTTTAGCCTCATCTCTTTTTTTGCAGTTCTGCAGCACCTCCAGGTGGTGGCGTGAGGAGTCATAGTCCACCAGCTTCCTGCCTCGCTTGGCCACCTTCTCCTGGATAAGTTAATGAGCAGTAGTTCAGGAAATCTCAATAAATAAACAAATACGGGGGGGGCAAGAATGCAAGAATCTGTGTTTCAGGCCGAGGTAGTAATTAAGCAAACATCTGTAAAATGATCCTTTAAAGTAAAAATGAAAATGGTGACTGGGAAGTTTTCGTCAAAGTGTGTATGTGTCTGCTGCTGTTTTCACAGACCTTCACTTCGGGGAACTGGCCCATGTAATTATCCATGATACGGAGACAGTCATCTGCAAGCTTCTCCTCATAGTTACTCCACAGACGCTCCTCCTTCTTTTATGTAGAGAGGAAGAGTTTACTGTAAAAAAAAGGAGTGACCCCCCCCCCCCCCAAACACACACACACATAGCCCCCCAAATGCTCCCCAGGCATCTAGGCTAACAGGAGGCCACAGCACCATACCCCCATAACGAGAGACAGGTCCTCCTCTCTTTCAAAGTCAGAGTTGTAGATACCCATCAGCGTCTGTGACAGCTGTCTGGAGGTCTCACGCATAACTGTGGAACAGGGTACAATGTGCAAGTTACGTACAAGTGAGACTCAGAGCCTAAATTTAATGGCTTCACTGTACAATATACAGTATTATAAGTTGGGGAATAGATATATACACACTTTCACATATTCAGCAACTGCTTTATTTTTATGGACCCCCTGGTAGTCAGCAGTGTCTTGGGAAAAGCCCGGCTTATTGAGTGTTTTCTGATTATTAAACCCGGACTTGTGAACCATCTCATTTAGGCAGGTTAAACAGGGCTGTAATGTATGATTGGACCAGAAGTACTTTACATCTTTAAATCGTTTTGGTATTAAATCACTGACCACAGCTCCTGGTCCTCAGCCTGAAGTACTGTGTTTGCCTAAGTGATCGGTAGCAATTTCCTTGCTTTTATAGTTTCCGATAAATAATGTTAGTTAGGATTAAAGATTATAAATGCATCTGGATTTAATATTGTGATTCACTTGGCCGGCATTACATGTTTGGTTATAGGAAATCAATTAAGACCCTTCAGGTACGAGAATTTGACAGTGCTGGGGTATAAGTATTATTGAGTGCATGCTGGCTTCTCTGCCATCTCTTCACAAAGCAGATAAATGTGTTAATGTGAAAAATAATTGTACTATTGCCCACAATATGTGGGTGAGGGTGATGATATTTTGTTTTGTTGTTTGGTTCTTGTAAGCTGGCTAATTAGGAAAGAACAAAGAGATTTTTAAGAACAGAAACCCATGTTACAATGTTTGTTTGTCAGTGATGCTTGTGGTAAACTTCTCTTTGAGGCAAGGTTCAGAGGACCAGACAGAAGAGAAGAGGGTACCTTTCACAGAACTGTAGTATGCCTTTAGGTCTTTGAATAACCTGCTTCCATCAGTCTACAAAAAAACAAAAACATTTCCTTGAAATTTCTCAATAAAAATATTTCTCTCAATCCTGTGGCTGCTTTGATAGGAAAATTTACTCAGCAAATCTATCTCAGTCTTACACTGGCTGTTGTTTTTGTAGGAGAAAATGCATGATAAGAAAATATTATCTCCAATTTGACACACGTAGGTTTTTGAGCATTCAGCTCAAAAACATTCTTTAGCCTAGCGGGATTTCACTGTAGACACAAATGTCTGAAGTGTGAGCACGGACATGATATATGTTACATTGCTGGGTAGTTTTTAGAGTCGCGGGCCACTTGGAAGATTCTTTTTCACTTTGAAAAACACTGCAGCACAACACCAAATCCCTCTGCCTGGAAGTACCAGCTCAGGATCTGCAGATGTATTCCACTGTAATATCAGGCCGATCACGGCAAGCCCTCTTTGTGAACCTCATGAAGTTAGCCATCTCTGTCGCTATGGACCAGAGTTGTCGGTATCTTGGATACCCTGGCAGATTCAGGGGCGGTTTAGGTGATGTTTTGCCAGGGGGCTCAGAAATTCCAGGTGCTCTGGACATAGTTGTTAGCATACCCTGGCATGTGGGAATCATCACCTTAGTGCACATTCACTCATTCATTCATTCACTCCCTAAAAATTTAGGAATGGTAGCATCAACTCACCTGCTGTTTGTTCAGATTCTGGCAGCACTGGGCAAAGTGCTGATCCTTGGTTTCTTCCGACTTCCCCAGCTTCTGTAAGACCTGCAATCGAGTCACGCATCCATAGGGAAAAAAATCAAGCAGTTATTTCCTTTTGAACTCACTATGAAACACACAGTGATCTAAAACCATTCTGCGGTGGCATTTTAGGCAGGTATTAAAATTTAATTATATTGCTGAGAAAAAAACAATTATGGGCTCATGCTCCGTAAAATACTCGAAAGAGCCAGAAGGAATAGCCTTGATTTATGCATATCCAAATTATGGTCTAATTTTATCATTCATGCTGATGTAATTTACAGGCAGTTGTACAGATACGTTCAGGCTTTATTAGTCAATTCTGCTTCCTCTGCGTTCACACAACCATGCAAGCTAGGGAAGGACTTCTCTGTTGCAGGCCAGCCCTACTAAAATCAGAGGATATTAATATGAGTGATGGGCCAATAGACCTGTCACCTTTGCAGAAGTTTAAGCTGCCAGCCAGTCTATAGAAACACATTATAAATACAGTAGAAGCACTGAGGAGTAATCGAACCTGACTCTCTAAAGAAAAAGGTGTGTTGTGGAAAGTATATGCAGCGTTGCCAGCTATCAGGCCTCTGGCGTCACATTCATGGCTTCAGACTCTCACGCAAGAAATCTTATGCCAAATCTATATTATTGCATTATAAACCTAAAATTAGCTACATCAAAAGCTTTGTAAACCCTACAGAATATTTACAGGGCAATAAAACTTACATACATGTAAATGTGCGTGTAGACGTCTCTCGAATTGAAAATCTCACGCCGGCCAGCTGACCAAAGTTAGCAACCCTATATATGCAATAATAATAATAATATAATAATAACAATAGATACTTCATTGATCCCTTCTCACCTCCCCTAACCTTGCTCTCCAGAGAGAAAGCTTGGCTGTGAAGGGCAGCCACCTCGAGCAGCGCCCAGGTAGCGGGGGTTAAGGGCCTTGCTTAAGGACCCACAGATGTGCAGAGGCCAGCAACCTTCCAATTACAGGCACAGAGGCTTAATCCACTGAGCCACACTCTGCCACTCCTAATGCAACATTTTAAGATGTACAATGAAACTGCCAATTTCACAGACATCTACTTAGTGTTACACAGAGAAACAGACCTTAACACACAAGGACAAGAACATGAAACAGCCTCTGTGCTTTTGGCCTAGTGGTGTTGTGCAGAGGTGGATAGCTCACTTCCAGAAAGTAAAAATCCAGACCTAGATTTCAAACAAGTTTCAAACAAACAGCAACTGGTTGGTAGAAACAAAATCTTGTTCTGGATTTTTACTTTCTGGACCTGAAGTATCCACCTCCGATGTTGTGGCGGTGTAACAGAACTTTGCTGCAACACTAATTTATTACAGAAAATTCATGCAGGGCCACTGCATCAAGAGGACATGCGGCAGCAAATGGCAAATGTTTAACCAGAGCAGCCTGGGGGAGCTGCTGGCCCCTATAAAGCTAAATTTACATCAACCAGTTCACTGGAGGCACTATTGTTTCAGATCAGATTTAATGTGGTAATGCTTACCCGGCCCACAAGTCATTACCTCTTAATAAAATGCATGGCTAAAAAATGAGCAATCTCCCACTACCAATAATGATAAAAATTCGATTCCATATTAACGACAACGTTGTACAGCAAGTAGCTAAGGTTTGTCAGGAATGTTGCTAGATTTGTCACAAGGCGCTTTTTGTCCAATAAACATGTTAAGTGCATATATATTCCCTTTTTTCTTGAGTCTGTTTGCTCATGCAAAATGAAATGCGATTAATATAGATTAAAAATGAATGATATTTTAATCGTGATTAATCGAAATTAATCCACAGCAACCATGCGATTAATCTTTAATCTGATTAAAATTTTTAATCGTTTGACAGCACTAGTATATATATATATATATATATATATATATATATATGAAGAAATCGCTTTTTAATATGTATAGAAATGAGTAAGTTGGTACAAAGCAAAGGTCATTAGAAATCAGTCGGGGCATAACCCCATAGCGCAAACTATTTTCAGCACTTAATTGCAGGTCCAGATATGTATGAATGTATGATGCAAATATATATTTAGGCAAATAAAAATGACATTGTTACATATTTCAAGCATAGTGTTAGTGTTGCCTTTGGCTGTAATACCCAGTTCTCCTGAACAGCACTGAGAATTTTTGTCTCACCCTTTAAGCAACAATAGATGGGCTATCATGGTTTTCACTTAGGAGCTGCTGATGGTTTTGAACCCCATGGCACCACAAATGTTATTATAAAAACATTAGAAAATGAACTGCAAAGCACCCCTGACAATTCAACTTATCTTTTCTTCAGTTTTGTAAGCGGCTATGTACCAATCTCAGTGGGAGGTTTATTCCTGTGTCATTAAGATGGAATAGAAAAAAACAAGGCCTCTCTGTAGGCCAACGGCATAAACAGATCAGCAGCAGCTATCTCGGATGCAACACGTTAATCTCTGTTTATGGAGGACGCAGCGGGGATCGGACGTGCGCTCAGGTACTGCTCACAGGGGTAGCTCGCCCGGAACCCAGCCGAGCCTGTACTGGAAGATAAGCTTACCTTCTCCTGAGCCCGACTGAATTGCCTCTGGACCCGCTTAGCAAAGACTCCCGTGCCTCCAGGACTGCCAGTGGTTGACATGCATTCTGATGCCTCCTCCTCACCGTCACTCTCTCTGGGCTTTGCGCCCCTGGAAGCCTGGGGTGTATTTTGTGCTTCTTGCAGAGGAAGAGGTCAGCAAAAATTATCTTCAGTACTGCTAAATCAGACTCAGAATTAACTTTAGTGGTCAGATACGCCTGCATGTGCAAGGAATTTGTCTTGGCAATATTGGTGCATACATAGAATAGCGCAATAGTGAAAATCAGTACAGGACAGTCAATGATTCAGTATTTGCAAAACGTGCAACACACATACACACAAACATACACACACATTCAATATAGATGTCAATATAGATCTCAGCTTATGGTGACTGGTGTTTTTGGTTTCCATGTCTTTGGAGTCTTGGCAGCTAGTCATGTATTGTGAGCAGTGAGTCGCTTTGGTGGGTGGTACTATTACTGTACTAGTACTGTGTGTGTGTGTGTTTCCTCTGCCAGTCCAAGACATGCAGCCAAGTGAACTGACACCTCTGATTGCGTGTAGCTTGCGATGGACCAGTCTTCTCTCTAGGGCGCACCGCTGCTCTGTGTCCCCCAAATATCTCGGTACTATTAAGTATGGAATTCGCTGAATATAGCAAATAATTTAATGGGGTTAATCATACTCAAATTAGAATTACAAACGCACAAAATCACCATCCCATCCATCCATTTTCCAACCCGCTTATCCTGTTCAGGGTCGCGGGGGGTCCGGAGCCTAACCCGGAAGCAACGGGCACGAGGCAGGGAACAACCCAGGATGGGGGGCCAGCCCATCGCAGGGACAAAATCACCAGTCCAAAGGAAATGTTCATTTTGTGTTAAGTAAAAAATAATTGTAAAATAATTCCTATACACACGGATGCATTCATAATAAGTTTGAATACATTTACAGATTTGGGTGTTTCTCATAACGATGTATAACGGCTGTTTTGAAACAACGAAACTAGTCCCTACGTATATGCAGTGGTTCTCATAATGATGCACTGTTACTGTATAACATACTGTTACTCTCCAGAATATATGCTCTTCGTCATCTCCAGGACCTGGTTCCGTTCATAGTTAAAATCGGACATCTGCTTTACTTAAGCTCTGCTCGGATTAGGGAAACATCAATAGACGAGATGCTTTCTGGTATGCAATAAATGAAGCACTACAATTCCCAGAAGTCATAGCGGGCATAGGGTTCCGTCGGGAAGCAAAAACACGCGCGACTTTAAGGTGGGGTGCCGTGGGGCTGCTGGTGTCCTGCCAAGCGTAAGCATGGGGAGCATCTTAGTGCGGTGTGCGGCCACAGACCTAGCGATTCAGTGGGGCTGCTGGGCTCTAGCGGCAGCTTTTAAAACGGAGAAGTTCTACGATTTAGCAGGTAATCAAAATACGGCAGGGTAAGGTCCCCGTCTGGTACTGTAATTTATAAGCAATACTAGCTGTGCATTTAACAAACTGTACTTTTGTACGAACATTTCACTAAGCTGTGAAGATTTGGAAAACCAATAAGATCTACCTGAAGTAGGTACAGACATAAATGACACCGACAGTTGCTGACAATGCATGCGCTACTCGTTACAAAACAGTGATCGCCCAAGTGAAACTTTCACAGGAAAACGACCAACTCGGACATCTGGAGTATATTAGCAATGCCGTATGGTAAACGCTGCCGATCCCAAAAGATCAGTATGGTTTAGAAGAAGCTTGTTTTAATCTACGATTCCATGTTGATTATTTTAACTTATGAACAAATAAAATTAATTTGTCCCTGTTTAATCGATTGGCAAAATTTATATATTTAGTACTCGTGGTAAGAAACCCGTATTTCTGCGCAGAAGGCAGCTAGACTTGATTCATTCAGTTAAAACTTACAGCTGTTTATGGCAATACCGGCTGACCTTAAAATATATTCAGAATTATCCGTGATAATTTTCTCTGTTACAATAATAATACAAAATTATTTATTGCATTTTGTCCAAAAAAAATAAAGATTACCTTCCATTTCTCCTTGTTAGTCCTCTTCTGGTCTCTGCTCTGTAAAGCTGCCCCCTTGACCTTTGATACGTAGCCAGTTACTTAGCCAGGGTATTTCCTGAAATGCCTATGACCAGTAAGCATACTTACAGCCCTCGACAAGGCATGCTGTACCTAGTACTGTCCCTCCCTCATAACGGAGCCGGCTTGCCTTTCACCTCACCTAGACCTCAGCTTGTGTGTTTACAGGCTCTGGGACATTCATACTCCTGGTTCACCTGAGTCACACATGGGGCGGAACGAGGCACGTCCGCCAAAGCGTTCAGACTGGCCTCGTGACCGCGTGGGCACTACGGTGAGCCACACTGCAACACGTCTGTTCAGCTCCTTTGCAGCACACAATTAAGTTTACGCGAAGGTTGTCTTGCCACATACGTTTTAAATAGCCCTCCTGGCTAACTGAAATGGTTTAACGCCATGAATGATTAACAGACTAGAGATTTATATCATGAATGTTGCCCTTCAAATGCTGTGTCCTGCAGACTGGGTACTTTCCTTTTTATGCGTATATTGAAGGAGGGCCAAGATCGACGGTTTAACAATGTCAGAGACAACCCAGGAACTTTTTTCATATACTGGACCATGCAAGGTATGGACCATGTCTAGTTATCTACACCGCTTATTCACACAGCTGCAGTCCACACAGAAATTAATGCTTCGCTCCCCCAACCCTCTCCTAGCTCTGTGGATTTTCGTGACACTCCTGCCCACCCTTGTTCTGAATGCTGAGCGTCGTGACAAGCCCCTGGGCACACAGGACGTTGTAGGCTGGGGAATGTGGGGCCTGGGCTTTGCCATAGAAGCAGTCGCTGATCAGCAGAAATGGAATTTCAAGAACAACCTCGATAACAAAGTAAGTGTCCTGTTATCTTGGGCCATGAGGGGGAAGGGGACTTTCTGGAACAATTCATATTAAACTCCTTGCTAAAGCAGGCCCCTCCCCTTCCTGCTTTAAGCCCTTTCCATAATAAACTGCTTTTGCTAGCAGGGGACATTCTCTCAGGCCCAGACCAACCTTGTGTAACCATGAACAAGTCATTGGTACCTCCACTGACTTTTCTTTATTACTCATGCCCTTTTCAGGGAAAGTTCATCCAGAGTGGCCTGTGGGCATTCAGCCGGCACCCAAATTACCTGGGTGAGATCCTGCAGTGGTCGGGGCTCTTTGTGTCTGCCGCCTGTGTGATGCAGGGACCCCAGTACCTTAGTGTAGCATCTCCTCTTTTTGTCTGGTTCCTTTTGCGCTATGTTAGCGGGATCCCCATCCTGGAGATGCAAGCAAGGTCGAGATGGGGCTCTGACCCAGCCTTTCAAAACTATATCAAGAATACTCCTCTTCTCTGGCCATGTGTCAAGCTTTGGTGATGCTCATTTACACATTTGGTCAAGGTTAACATTTCCAGATATTTTTCTTCCATCGTTTCTTTGATGACATTATAAAAGCAAGATCAATTTAAATAAAGATTAACCCTTTCCATCTTTACACATTACTGTGACAAACCCAGGCTTTGTAAAAGCTGCAAAGATGTTATAGGAGGAAAAAAAAAACACACACACAAAAACATGCTGTAGATTGTATTTTAGTGAAATTGCAAAGCATCCAAAGTCCTGTAGTGTACATAAAAAGCACAAAGGTGACCACTTCTTTTTAACGGTAGATATTAGTCACAAAACATTTCAGCTGTTGAAACATTACAAAAATAGGTCTAGAAGACCTAAAACACTAGCATATGGAATTAGTCCTTTTATAGGAGAGTAATAATAATTGGCTTTTGGTGATGTTAAAGCCCTCTGGAGTGTATATCCACCATTCATTTACAGAGAGTGATTAGTTAAAAAGGATCAAACTGCAAATAATAAAAACTGGCAAATGAATAAAATTACAGCCGTTTCCTGCCACAAGCCTGCAGGCTTAAGTTCACATCCAACCAGAACTGGGTGGACGATCCCAAACCTTCGTATACATTTACATGACTCATGAACAAACATTTGAGAATAGCAGTAGAATTATGCATCTGAAAGATGAGCAGGGATGTGCCATTCTGGTACCCATTAAAAAGTGGCACCATGACATAAAAACAGGATTCTGCTACTGTAGGTCAAATAAAGCCATGGGGAACAGATGTACAGCATAAGTCCCTTTAAATCCGACAGCTTGAAAATTAAACCTTAAGTACATAATTTTCCAATCTGTTTTTTCCATTTCAATATTAAAACATTTGACAGAATCTTCCTCTAACTAGTATCTGCACAGTATGCTCAAGAGGCAATTACTACAAGCTCATCCACCAGTTATGCCAAGTGGAAGCACAAGGGTAAATCAGAGAGGTATACAGTTCCCCAAATGCTGATGGAGCATGGGCCCAACAGCACAATATTTAGATGAAGAAAATAGAACATACTCTAAAAAGATATTTAAATGCTTGGGTACATAACAGGGTAATAGCATAACTCCCTTTTTAGTAAATAAAACCAACAGACAATTAAAATCCATTAAAATGCAAATTACAATATAAAAAGTTGTGCCACAGGATCACTTTATATATAAAGTGATACATAAAAAAGCACTGCAATATTGCCACAGTCTGCCATGTTAAGTGCCCAGGCTACTACTTCAGAAGAGGGGAAGCAAAGAAGTTGCCCTGACGCCCAACAGCCAGGGAAGACTTGCTCTTGCTTCCAAACCTGTGGATGGAAGACATACTCAACAAGCAGAAGAAACTGCATATGAAGCTCTTAGGGAGGGACAGCTTAAAAAAAAAAAAAAAAATTCTGATTCTGAGCCTATAATATTTAATTTTTAACAGAAGCGTGAGGTAAAAATGGCCAAAGGTCTCTCCTGCATTGACTGCAACCATATAAAGGTATTTCAGCCTACTGCAACTATTAATCCCTCCTTTAAGCTATAAAGTCAAATTCCAAGCAATAATTAAGATGGTTACCTGGGTGTGTTCCTGCTCAGTGTAGACTTCATGCGTTGAGACAAAGAGCTGGAAGATGGCGTTTTGCTCATCTGGTGCTCTGGAGTGGTCAAGGGCCCTAGCATGCTCACTGCAAAAGCAACCAACCAGAATGTGTTAATGATTGACAAAACAGTAGTTGCACATCACTCCCTTCTCCAATACATATAAATATCCTTCACAACCATCACGAAAATTTGCACCGTGAACACATTCTTTGAATTTAAACCCCTTCCACCCTATTATTTAGAATAGGATAATTGCCCTGTTGTGTTATTTCAGGGTTCTGGCACAACTCTCAAGGGTTACACATTTCACTTCTTTAATTACACATCAGTATTAAGGACATGAGCCAACAGGCTCATTGTATAGACAACAGGTCTCACCTTTGTTATCAGGGGTGGCATAGCAATTAGCATTCTCGATGATCATATGATCTGGGTTGGCCTGCTCAAAATCCACCATGATAAACTGGCTCCAGTACTCCACTGGCAGACCCAGAAGGCGCTCAACCACCTACCAAGTAGTTTAACAGAGGCAGTAAAACAGATTTTGTGTGTGATGGATACCAAAATTGGTTTACAGAGAAGCCTTTAAGTAAATATACAGCATAGCTCCATCAGAAACCTCCTCATACCTTTGGCTGCCGTTTTGTATCCTGTAGAATTGTCATTGCATCAGGGTCAGGCACTGCATGTCCAACAATGGTGGGGCCAAACACCCGTGCCAAATTGCAAACGTCCATCTTGGTATCTGGACTCTGAGAAACTCTGAAAGTTCAAATAAAAAGGATGTCATAACACCTGCCCTTCATCTAGTGATGGCTGCCATAAATGTCATTCTTTGATATTTGTTTTCACATATCTGTATTTGTTTTCATGAACATTAATTAGCTTTGCACCAACACCAGTCAGAGCTGTTCTGTTCTGCGCCAAGTACACTTTCAGGTGCTGCAATGTTTCTCTGCTGGGAAGATGCGTATGGGAGAAGTTCATTTTCTGCCTAAGGGCTTAAGGAGTGTTAAAAGTTACATGGCCCGTTTTGGAGATTTTATACTTCTTCAAGTGGGCTCATTTCCTCTTAGGCTGTGTCCACACGGATGATGGCGTAGCGCTTGGCGCAGGTGAAAAATTCAGTTTGTGTTCACACTACCAGCAGCAAACACGGTGCTTGAGAAAGACTGGAAGTGTGAATATTGTGCCATGAAAGAACACTTGCCAGAAAATAAGTGCGATTGTGAAGCGTTTCTTGGCTTGAGACAAAATAAGTCGTACCTCAGCGGTACTTGCGGGTCAGGAACTCGAACCCGCGATCTTTCAATTATGTGGTTGCATCCCCAACTACTATACCACCTGCCTGCCCCACATGATGAGTGATGCCGCTCTCTCTATTGACATGACAATAGCACAAAGATTTCACCACGTGCCGTGTGGATCCAGCCTTAGTTACGCACTGCCGGCCAGGCATGCTTATTTACGCTTATGTTCTGTTGGGCATATTTATAATTTGGCTTCTACAGTGAGTGGTATGAATGCATGTCTATTCTGTACATTGTCATGTATTTGAACAGTTAGTGGATTTGATGAAGTGCAACAAGTATAATGGAAAGAGCAAATTATCAGTAACTGAAGAACTATGGTGTCATGTATTTGAACAGTTAGACAATGAGATGCAATAAAATGAGCAAATCATCAGTAACTGCAGTGTCATGCATTTCCTGGAGGGACTGAAAGAAAAAGCACATAAAGGTTCAGGTCTAAATATTTACAAATTTCATAGCAACACAGTACATTTTTCCCACTCTTTCAAGGCAATATACCACTCAAGCCAACCTACCTCTGGAGATGAATCATAAGGAAGGCCAGTGTATCTCTGTTAGCCTGGGGCAAATCGCTGATCGTTTGGTACATCAGAGCAATACTATTGTCATCGTCTGCAGTTTCTGCACAAAGTACAAATACATACCTCAGCATTCACAGTGTGCAAAAGGATGAATTTTCCAAACGGCTGCTTCTACCAAACCCCTAGTATGTCACCCGCACTCACCTGCTGCTTCCATAAAAGCCCGAACGAGACGGAAGGTTAGCAGCGGCTCCTTGAGGTTTCTCAGGAAGTCCTTGAGAAGGCCACAGATAGCATGAATATCCTCCACTTTGCTGAGCACTGGGACAGTCTTCCCCCTCAGGAACTTCTCCTTCAGTTCTTTTACTGTACGGTCCATGCCCGAGAGTCTGTAAAGTCCAGTCTACAAAACAGCGGAGAATGGTAATCAAAACAGAGGACAGTAATCCGCCTATTGAGTGCAGCCTTTATGGGACATTTCATTAAGTTTAAATGAGGAAACTAAACCCTGGCTAAATGGCATACTAATTCATTACTATAAGAATCTTGATTCCCAATACTGCACTGGACATACAAAAAAAAACCCAAGAGAGCTTAGACAGGATGCAGCATAACATCAGATTTATGGTCTGAAACAACACCGAGTGTAACAGACAAGGACAGAATCACTTACCTCATGCAAGCCCCTCTGCTCAATCTCATTGACACAGTGGACCACCAAGGAGGGAATCATGGGAGAGGTGCCAGGGACATAGTCTGCCAGAGTGCCCTATAAGGAAACCAGGTTAAATGGAAAGTCATGCCAGATGCTATGGGGAAGGAATTCTTCATTTAAAAAAAAAAAAAAAAAAAAAAAAAAAAAAAACAACCTTAAAATCTTGTACCTCTCCAATCTTGACTGGAGTGCCTCCCAGGCTTGGGATGCATGGCAATGGACATCGTTCACGACACTCTGGGTGAGTCACGAGTCTGCAATCGCGACACTTGAGAGAGACTTTCCCAAACTTGATCCTCTTTCCACAAGGCACACAAGATTCAGGCTTGATAACCTATACACAAGAAAGAAAGCATCTCCTGACACACTATTTATTAGAAAGGTCACTATACACTAAGGGGTGCACTGAAGCAAAAACAGCAAGTAGCTTTTTTGACTTGTGTACACTTAGGCTAGCTACAGGCCTCAGAGAAATACCAAATTATGGACGTGTCACATGTAAATAACCCTAAGTGCATTCTGCCACTGACTTAAGAGCATGTTTCACTACATGCTCTAGAGGGCCGGATCTAGTCACACCTCCACAGGGCCAAATGCAATATTAAAGTTCTCAGAAAACTGACCGTAACAAAACAAAAACTAACATGTATTGTACATTTAGAAACAAAACCTATGACCAAAAATGGACGTGAATAAATCATATAATTCTCATATAATGCAGAAGTATACAGAAATATTTATGAGTATACAAAGTCATTACCATTAGGCAGGATTCAAGTGACATCTGCCTTAACACGGGTTCAAAGGAAAGATATGCCAACAATACCAAGCCACAGTGCATGTACTTGCACTCCTGAGAGAGCAGGACAGAACCAAAAATTTCTGCCCTTGTCTAGATGTACTGAAGAAAATCTAGACCTAGCCAGGACACCAATTACATAACCATTCTATACTTAACAGTGCAGATGTGTAGGTTTTTAGTACCAGTGACTAGCAATTGGTTTGGAATAACACTATACCCTATACCAAATAAAATAATAGTCCAAACAAGCTTATCAGTAATGCATTTTAAACTTTGAGTCCATGCTGGTAATAATACCAATATTGATATGGTGTCTGTTGGTCAGGCATACTTGCTTTTTTACAGAATTGTTCTTAATAAAGAGGGGAATAAGCCAAAGTGTATGGATTTGATCTTAAACACAAAATGGGTTGTTCTCATGAATTAATTACCGTAAAATATCAGTTTTCCATAAGCATTAAATTAGTTTGACAAGACAATCTAAAATGTTGATTTTGTCTCAGTTGTAATTTCAGATGCAGAGTAAAACAAGTTACAATACGAAAAAAAACTGAAGAAAAAGGACAGACATTCCATTGTAGGTTTAAAAGTGTATAGATTTAAGAACACTTGCGTTATTTAATCTTAAAACTGCAAAGGTAGTGCCCGTTTGAAGAAACTGGTTGAAGAATTATTAAATCAGAGCTATAAAATTACACAATGCGTCCAATACTTTTGTCCATATAGGTGCATATCAATTCATTAAGAGAATTTCCCAGAACAACTTATTGACTTTCCATTGTGGTATGCCAATTGTCATATTGCAATGTTTCCCCCATGTATCCCTCCAAAAAATTAAGTACATCACTAAAGTAATTTTAAGTAATGAAAAGTAATGGGGAAAATTGCTTGGTTAGATTTCAAGGCATACCATAGAGGGATATATTCTTGATCAAAGAATCTGTTGGTATTTCAACTTTAAATGGTATAACATACCGTTTTGGAGATGAACTCATGGAGGCGGATCCCAGCATTGCTTTGAGGCGTCCCCGGTTCAACACGTGTCTCCTTCTCAGGGATGGTTGGGGCCTTAAACGCATCTTCTGACTGAAGAGAATCTGTATCCCAACCTTGAACAGCTGATTAAAAAAAAATAAAATAAACCACCACATGCAACTGAATACCACCCAGATAGTGAACAATTTATTACCATGGGCACTACAAAAAAAAAAAACCCATTTCAGGATTGCAACCTTAGCATGTTGAGGGGGGTCGTGTGGCTCAGGGGTGAAGCATCTCCTACCCTGGACTTGCTTACAGAGAATGTTCCCTGCCTTTGCTTAACATGCAAGTAAGCATCCCTTATGTTTTGCCATTTGAACAGGTCCTTTGAATTGCAACGGCCCCCAATTCGGATCGCATATTAAAATAATAATAATAATTAAAAAAGGTTTCCATACTCAACTGTAATTACACCAAACCGTGAAACCAAAACTGAGGTTTGCCCCGAACGGTGAATTGTGTGTACCGTTACACCCATACCATTTGTAGATGCGTTTTGCTGCCTGACCTCAAGACACCCTAGTAATTTGATGCCAAGTGACACGGGTGAATGAGAACAAGCTTCTCTAAATCCAAGGTCATAGAAATATATAAAAGTTATAAGAAATTGTCCCATCCAGGTAATGAAAAAAGTCTTTAGAACAAGAGTTTAAGTATCTCTGGATCTTGTTCACGGTGATGGTAAGAGGAAATGTGGGACTGACAAGCAAATCCGCTCAGGAGGTCAGTTTTGCAGGAAGTCCCTATCTTCACCTATGATCATGAACTATGGGTAATGACAAAGAAGGAAGTGCAGGAAGAGAGAAGTAATGGCGAATGCCAGCGCACCCGGATCACACACGGTCATGAGTGAATCTGCCTATTGGCTCCCACTACAGCCAGAATCATACAGCCGGTTCCGAGCCGAGCACCCAGATCATACACAGTCATGAATGAATCCGCCTATTGGCTCCCTCTACAGCCGGAATCATACAGCCGGTTCCGAGCCGCGCACCCGGATCACACACAGTCATGAGTGAATCCGCCTATTGGCTCCCTCTACAGCCGGAGTCATACAGCCGGTTCCGAGCCGCGCCCCCGGATCACACACAGTCATGAGTGAATCCGCCTATTGGCTCCCTCTACAGCCGGTTCGGAACCGCTCACACCGCCTGGCGTAGCACAGCACAGACTTGTTCACACACTGGTCACTGATTAGACTTTGTTACCAGTGAGATTTGTAACAGTATGATTTGTAATGCTTTGTTTAATTAATTAATTTCGAAGTGCATCCATTCTCATCACAAGCCGTGTATACTTTCTTCTTTGAAAAACAAACGTTTCAGCTGGCGATTTTGCAATACTGACTCAAGTGAGTCGCACACCTGGATCAGTTTAGTGAGTGATTCAGAGGGAGCCGAATCCTAAAAACTAACCAAATATTACAGCTCAGCCCACAACTAACAAAATGACTTGTTCATGCTCCATTGTTCTGGGGTGGCAGAGAAGTTGTGTGAAACTGGGTGTGAAGTTTACCCTATAAGCTTTATGCGTCTCCAAGCTTTAGCATAAAGGTCCCAGGTCCTGTTGTGTGGTAAAAGCAACACACAAAAGTATCAAGGAGCTACAAAAGTACCCAACCAAGACAGCCCAAGAACTTGTAAACAGGGACCAGGTTCCTGAACTTCAGTGTGAAGGCACCTTTAGCTACTGCTCTTTTGGATCAAGAAATCAAATGAGGTGGCTGGGACATCTTATAAGGATCCAACCACAATGGTACCCAAGGAAGCTGCCTTGGGCATCTCTCACTGGGCAAAGACCCTAGGACAGACCAGGATACATGGGAGGGATTTTATGTCCCAGCTAGGTTGGGATTATTTGGCAAGATTATTAAAGAGAGCTGGTCTGACCTGCTCAGCATGCTGCCTCTGTGACCTTCAACAGAAGCAGCGGATGAAAAATAAAGAAATTGCAGCTAAATCACTTTAAAATTTCCCTTTATCCATCTATGCAGTGGCTGAGGCTATTGAGAATTTATCCACATTGGTTATAAATTTTACAGGAGAAAGAACCAAGCTATCACCACACAGTATTTTCAGTGCCACCATTGTGCTGAGCTCCTAACTAGTTTAAATTGTAAAGAAATAAGATAACACAGAGTTTCCTGCATCCATCATAAGGCAGTCCCTCCCTCATGGGCCAGAAAGTACCACAGGCGACCCTCAGACCTCATACCAGTCTTTCTTCTGCTTCTCGTCCAGTAAGGAATGGCCTCAATAGTGGAGACTGCCTCAATTGGTCCTCCATCAGCAGGAACAGTTACTGTTGTCTTTGCCACAATAGACTCATTCCCCTGGAGGGGAATTAAAAAAAAAAAAACAGCAGTGTCAGAAGAAACCAGCCCCAACCAATATTACAGCCATTTCTGCAGGCTATCCCAGAAATGCCCTGCTGGTACCTTGTCCGATGTTCGGCCAGTGGAGCGAGACTTTTTCGCAGCACAAGGAGGACCGTCTGTATGATTCCGGGACGAACGCTGAAACCAATAAAAATATAGCATCAACACTGCCCGATTTACCAGTCCCATCATGACTTGAAAAACCACTTACCCTCTTCTCTCGCTTCTTCAGGCGCACTGTCCTCACAATCGAGGAATCCCAGTCCTACAACAAAATCAATATATAACTGCCAGTATATAATCACTCTCTTTCCATTTATAAGCTTTTGTGGGGCAAAGACTCAACCTCCCCCTCAGGTCTTCATGAAGTAAAAAGGTTTACCAGAGAATCATCCGTCTTATCATAGCTGATATCTGACAAGATGGAGGCAGATTCATCAATGGTGGTTAACCTGTAAAAGAAGGAAAAAACATTACACTACCACACCTTCCACAAACCAGAACTTTTGAAGATGGGACATGTGTAGGCCATGCATTACTGCATACCTCCGACTCGCATTGAGGTTGGGAGCCGCCTGCGTGCGCGCATTGAGGAAAGCCAGGGCTGAGCGCTGCTCGTCATTCAGCTGGATACTGTTGCTGGAGCCCTCTGTAATCAGCAGCTCCCTGATTAGCTGGATCTGGCGGTCCTGTGGCACACAGACCAGGAGACGAACTAGCATCAACATTCACAAACCTTTACTTCAACAAGACAGTCGTATTTCAGCTCAAGGTGTCTGCAAACAGCCTGAGACCACATGCATAGTAGTGGGCAGAGAAATATACGGATTATTTGTCCAGCAAGAAACCAGGCCCCACAAACTGAAAGATGTACCCACCAACTTTTCACACTCTGCTTCTGCCTTCTGCCGACGCCTGATCTCTACGTCAACTTGGTTCCGAGCATGCTTGAGTTTCACCTCCAAAGCGCCCCTCTCAGTCTCCGCTTTAGCCAGCACCTCTTTGCAGGCACTGAGGTCCTGCTCCAGCTTCAGCCATTTACGCCGGCAGTCCTCAAAGTTCAATGCCATCTGAATGAACTCTGGAAAAGGGAAGGTGGACAGAAATTTACACTGGCCTGTTAAATGGGCACACAAGCCATAGTGAAATACCAATGAGCAATGACTTACGAGGCTCAATGCCCTCATTCAAGACCTCCACATGTGCCCGTAGATTGTCAAACAGGCTGTGTAAGGTCAGCACCGCGGTGTCCATGACCTGAAACAAAAACTGACAGCTAAGCATTTCTATCAAATCTGGATCTGAGCACATTCACGTGGGAAAATTACGATAATACCGGACGATGACCCGCTACAGCAGATCAAACTAGGCTTAGATGCGCAGTTGTCCCTAGGCCTGCAAGATGCCTCTTCAAAAGAATGCATACTACACAATACAAACCACATTAAGAATCGACAGGCAATGCTGCCTTAAGCTATATACAGCAACACTGCTGGCCAGTGATGCGATAGCATTTCAAGCTCTCAAGTACCGAGTGTACAAGGATTACAATCAATCAAATCGACATTTGCACATCGACTTCAGGCACTACAGTTTAATACTAGCCAGTAAACGGACATTATTAATTTAATCAGTTCTGTAACGACTACGTAACATAAACAATAATGTACTGAGGCACTGCCACCTGGCCAAAACGTTGCGGCGCAGCACCGCAGTACACGCCGACTCAAAGAATTACACATACAACACCACACTTTTTTTCTGTATTCCTAACTTACTCTTCCTCGAGGAAGCCCAACACAGAGGATTTCGCCTCCGTCCCGAGCAGAGGTTTCCGTATTTCACCAAACTAACCGCTGTTAATCGCCCACTGTATTCCAACAGCCTTACTCCCTGTTACAAACTGTTCAGTTACTCTTCAAATTTACCCGGCAGCCAATAGGAAGGAGCGCGCATGTCGTCATCACGCAGAGCAGCCACTGGACGTGGGGGCGGAGTCAGAGGGAAATTCTTATTACGAGTTCGCTGACTCCCCTGCCTCCTCGCCAAACAAAGCGCAATATACGCGATGGATCTGCTGATGTGAGTCATCGCTCTGTTTGACTGCGAAGAACATTCCGTATTCTCTAAATACGCGCTTACAAGTATTTATTTATTTGGATGTAAAGCAGTTTCACAAATGCGAAATTGCAACAATTTCTTTTCGTTAGATACGGAATTTCACATTTTAATCATCATGCGACTTTTTTTTTTTTTTGTCGACGCAGGCCCTACACCTGTCAGGGTCAGTGCCCAACCAACTGTTCCTTTTGCGTCTCCCTGTTTGGCCAGCAGGTGCTGCTGGCCTTTCT
>JAODKL010000107.1:21201050-21214824 GCA_026780765.1 Petrocephalus schoutedeni
GATTTCACATTTTAATCATCATGCGACTTTTTTTTTTTTTTTGTCGACGCAGGCCCTACACCTTGTAAAGACAATATTTTTTGAAAAACGCCTTCACTACCCGTGGAAAAGGTCGCAGCAGTTGTCCTGATTTTAATTAGTAATCACAGTACATGCATCAGCAGCGATCGGGGAAATTGTTTGCTGACTCAGCCAGTTTTAAAAGTATTCGAAGGATAATTCAGGGAAAGTTTGCAGGCATTTAAAACCCATCTGTCAGGGTCAGTGCCCAACCAACTGTTCCTTTTGCGTCTCCCTGTTTGGCCAGCAGGTGCTGCTGGCCTTTCTGACCTCCTCCCTGGGTAACCACATAGCTCAGTGGGCTGAGTGTGTGGCTTCACTATCCCATGGGTTTGAGGCTGGCCAGAGACCAGTGTCTTCTGCTGCTTTGTATTTATTGAGTTCCTGTTTTCCAGTGTCCCATTTCCTGTTCTATGTTTACCCTCCTTGTGCATTTGGTTATTCTGTTTTCTTTATCTTCTTAGTTCAGTGTCTCCTTGTGTTTTTTTTGTTTCAAGTTGTCTTGGTTCCTTAGTGTTCATTAGCTTTCAGTTTCTTCACCTGTGCCTTGTTTTCCAGCGCTTCTGATTATTTTTCTCTGTTGCTCATTGTCCCATGCCTGCCATGATTGGTTGATTGTCTTATGTTCTGCACCTGTCCCTCCTTGTTATTTCCAATCATCAGTGTACTTTAGTGCTTGCCTTTTGGTTTGTTCTCTAGTCAGTCATTGGAGCAGATTAAAGAACACTGCAGCACTACTTGTACACTCTGGTTCCCAGTCTTTGTTGTGTTTAGTTTGAGTGTTTTTTCCCTGTTTGTTTTGACTCTTTGTGGTCTGTTAAAATTTAGTTTCCCTAGTTTATTCTATTCCCTCAATAAACCATGTTTTTGGTGTCTGTACCGCAAGTGGATCATCCCCCTCATTTTCGCGCTAGCACCATGCCATGCCGTCATCACCATGACACACATCATTTTAATGAGTTTAACAAATTTAATGAAAGCAATTATGCATTTGAATGTCATGAGCCTTGTTATAGTACCTCATAGTATTTTCTGTCCTTGGTCATTCTGGCCCTAACACACTATTCTGGGAGATGTTACCATTGTCAAACTTTTATATAAAAAAAATAAGCGATTTCAGGTTTCACACAAATGTTTTTGATCCTCAGTTGTTGATCCACAGTAAATGCTGAAATGAAATAAATGTTAGTCTTACAGAATCACATTTGTTTTGCTTATGCATAATTGTATCAAGTTTTAGAAAACAACTAAGATGTTTGAAAACTGGTGCAAATTAGCACTTTAGGTGTAACCCAAAAATTTATAATCCATTCATAATTGATAGTTTCAGATGTTAGCATTGTGTGCTTCGATAGGTAATGTGAAAACTAACAAATGTATTTCACTGCAAATGGAAATACAGATACACTAGCTTATCACATACAGAACTGAGGTAACTCATCAAAAGAAAATATTTATTGAAACATGAACATATGTACAGTACAGATGGCACTCCGTGTAAAAAGGAAGAACACGTAGCATTATGTCTATGCTAACACGTTGCTTATTAAGGAATCAGCAGAATGGTTTAGGTCCATGCGTTTGGGATAGTTGTGTTTAGCAAAGCATTTGCAGACTCTGTCTTAATTAATTCCGGAGCTATTCCATATTATTGATCTTACGCCGAGAAGGCGATAAGTTAGAATTTGTGTGTAAGATCGTATTTAATAGGAATAAAATAGTGAGAGGGCGAGATAAGGATAGAAGGAGGGAGCGCGCTAGAGTGAGAGAGTAGGGGGTGTCCAAGTATTTCTAGTCGAGTGATTCGTGTTTGGTAGTTGAGCAACTGAGATCCCCAAAGGTTGTGATGCGGGATTCACCATCAGAAGTGTTCGAAGATCAAGGGAGGTATCAAAAGATCTCGATCTGAAAACGAGGAGCGCCGCGTGTTTGCATGTTGCGAAAAAGCGTTCATTAAAGCTGCAAGGATGATCGCCACCACGCAACAGAACGTGTCTACAGACCTGGTAAATTGCACCCAAATGCATGTGCCCGAACAGCTTTTTTTCCGCCTGTGTTTGATTGGCAGCATGGAGACTCCAAAGTGATGCGCGCAATCTGAAAGGGCTCGGCTCTCTGGCGCACTGGTCAGCTTTCATTCACCTTTCAGGAGTGTGCCGTCTCCGCCGTGTGGGTCCGCAGAACGCCCTGGCCACGGCAGGGAGGTGTGTGCATGTGTCAAGCTGTGTTTTTATCTATGCATCTGTATGCATTAAAAGGAAAGGTCGGATTGTCTTAAAGGGACGGGGCATTTCCTATTTAAAATCTTCTATTCTTCTGTTCCGCTTGTATCTTGCAGTTCTACCTTATCCAGATTCCCCGTGCTTATTGTTTCCCAGATGCTTGATTACACTTGCCCCCCTTATTCATACTTTTGAAGCAATCGATATGCTATTCCTTTTCTGTTTAGTTTTATTGAGCACTGCAGCGATCTCTGAATAATCACTTTCACTTACGCTACTTGAAGCTATTGTCCGCGCTAAGTTAACCCAAAAGCGGTGTGCACCCCCGTCGCTGTAGGGGGAAATTAAACCGCCCAGAATGATAGACTCCAAACAGGTATAACTGCTGGAATTGCCCATCGCCGTTAATTGCTTTGCAGTTTTTGCGCACGGACGGGGCGCTGTAGCGTGGGGTAGTGCGGAATAACGGGGGCTGGCATTAAGCGAAGCGCCTATAATTAAGAGGCTGGGCCAATTTTGTGCGAATCTCCCCGTCTACAGCGCTTGCCTGCGAATTCTGCAAAAACACAATTGGGATATTGGTCACGCACATCTGTTAAAATGCTTGGGTATGGTGGATCCCGTTACTTAATATATTAGCAATGTATGGGAAGCTTTTAAAGTAAATATTGACTATCTCGAGAAGTTATTTTAGCAGTATCCCAACTTAAATTATAAACCCGAAAAGGTTAAAGTGGATTACATAGCGTCTTAGAAATATTATTTCAGTCTGCGTGAGTAGAAGCAATAAATTGTGTGACTGTCATGTGTGGTGTGTCGTAAAATTGTATTAATCCTCCTTTAGGGAAAACGTCTCAATTCTCTGTCATTGTCTGGACATACTATATTGCAGTGCACATTCACGTCACCGTTATATTTGCTGAGGGAATATCTTAGCAGGCCATCACACCACGCCAGCCCGATCATGGAAAAACAGCCGAGTGAAAAGTACGCCCACCCTTTCCTTGGTATCATCGTCTTTAAAAAGGACAACCTCTCTTTTTCTAAGAATGGTATGCAAACCACCTGCTTCCAGTTACGTTGTAATAATTTTTCATTTAAAAAAAGTGCATAAAAAGGTCAGATTCTTGCCCACAAACAATGGAGAGATTACGAAAAGTTCACCCAATGGAATATGTTGCACTGCAGCTATGTTGTCCAAAATTAAACAGGGAATACTTTACATTATAGCTTGGCTTAAAGGAAAATACCGTAAATACAGTCAGAAACGTAACGCAACCGAATGTGATGATCGCTAAAATATCGAGGGAAAAGGATTGCAAACTCATGTCCCATGGGAGCGACCCTAAGTTATGAAGGAAATAGATTTTTTTGCTGCTCCTGAGGATCTTTAAAGGTGTATTCTGTATTCTGCATCACGTTTTGTTTGCTGCATGCACAATCCATCAATTCAGCAGATTTAATACAGAGAGAAACTCCTGTTCAACAATCTAGTTTGTTGACATTATATTTTGCAGTTACCGTAACAGTCATTAAATTAGTAGCCACCAGTTTATTTTTAAAAAACCATTAGGAGCCAGCAAGCTGTAGGCCTAATTAGTGAAGTAGTGATCATGAGTTGGAAATTTCATTTATCACACCAGAGCTTTACGGACACTGTACTAGAATTGTTAGCAGAAATAATGTATAGCTAGATAGATAGATAGATAGATACTTTATTCATCCCCATGGGGAAATTCACAGGCCTGTATGTTAATAAAATTCAATTAAAACTTTAAGCTATATGAGTTTCAACACATAAGGCTCTCTTATAAAGATATTACTACTTTGATATGCTTGGTGTTTTCAATACAAAATCTAAAACAAAGATGCTTTGCACAGATATTGAGTTTTTTTTCTGTTGGGATGCTAGCTGCATTTGCCAGTATGCATCCAAGCGGCTTTTATTGTGTGGTATTAATGAGTGAGTGCAGATTGGTTCATTTTAGATGAAGGGAAGCCTTAGTAGGTTTTGTACTGCTGTTTTGTTTTCATATGGTAATTTCAGGGCATAAAATGAAATGATACAAGGACAGTGCACAGTGGAATGGGTTTTAATTTGATTTACCTAGGACTTTAGCATTCAGTATGCTGGTCTTATTTCCCCGTTAATTTATTTTTTATTAAATTTTAATTAAAGAATAAGTGCCCCCCATCCCTCTGTTATGAGTGTATGCGTTTGAAATACTCATTACTCTCTCTGTGGGTGTGAGTATGTCTACAATTTTAGCCAGAATTGCTTCAAACACTGCAGTAATATGAAAACTAATTAGATTACAAGGAACAAAGCTACATTTAAGAATGGAGATGGATAGGTTGCTGATGGATGTTCCAAGATATTGAAGAGAAAGAAACAAAGGTCTTCTGAACATGTGGAATTTATTTTTTAGTATAGTGGGTTATTCGTATTTTTATGACTGTAGGTTATCATATTTTTATGACTATGGGTATGGCTCCATCACAGCTCTCGGCTTAATCTATTAGAACACTAAAGCTTCCAATTGCTCAAAATAGATTTTCGTATTCGTCTAAGATCTGACAAATGGAGTTTATCTTAATTTAACTAATGCCCTACAAGACCAACAAACTGTGTACTTTAATTGCCAAGTCTTAAGAATGAGGATGGCATGTGTGGGTGGGTGGTGTGTGAGTGTGCCCTGCGATGGGCTGGCCCCCCGTCCTGGGTTGTTCCCCGCCTCATGCCCGTAGAAGTGGGATGTTGGTTGTTTGCAGATTTTCATAAAATGTATTAAGTATTAAAAAGTGACATGCAGTTTGAGCCCCCAGATATGCATTTGTTGGTTTAATTTAAAGACACTTTTATTTTGAAAGTGGAAGAAGTGATCTGTGTAATTTGGGCGCCGCATGGCTTTGTCTCGCGCTCGTTTTTTTCTCTCCTCCTCATGATTTCGAATGCAGTCAGTCAGCAAAATGAGGTAGCAAAATTTCTGAGGAAGCGACTAACCTGGTCATTATTAGAAGCTTCCACCTTACAATATGGAGAGGGTTGTGGCAGTAATTTAGCGCTGCTCAACAGCAGAACAACAGGTCTGCAGGACACTGCACAGCATTCGTGGGTGTCAAGGGGCTGCTGTCAATTTGCAGGTAGGGTTGCGAACTTCGGTGTTATGAAATAGGGGGCGCCCACCCCTCCACCTAGGTGATGCTCTGATTTTTGGAGAAACCAATACATACAGTTTGGAGTGCTTTTATATCAAGACAAAATAACAGAAGCACTAACAATTACACAAACAATTAGGTATAAAAATCCAGACATAACATTGTGTCCCTTCCAATCACATGGAAACAATCAACGACTGCAACCATTCCCTAGAAAATACATCATATAAAAAAATAAAGTCTCTTTATCCCTCTAGCAGCTATTGCCTAGTTTTGTTGGTGACAGTATAATGTAGGCTAACAAAGGCAATGTAAAATGAATTAAATAACAACAATACACCATGTCTGCCTCAGGGGACGTCTGAGGTATAAGGAATCAAGCGATTCTACTTTGTGTCATCTGCTGCTTAGCTGCTTGGATGTGGGTAGCACCTGCAGTGTGAGGTTCTGGGTCAGACATTTGCCTTGTATTTTTCACCAGGGAAAGGGCTGGTCCAATGACATTCTGTCTCTCATTTGAACCTATACGTCGACAGCCTCTTACATTTCATGGGCAGGATTATGCGTGAGACATACTACACTAATCAGTCCCTGGATAATACGGGACAAATCGCATCCCAGTTCAATGCGGGATGCCCCGTTTTATGTCCCAATACTGGACGATCCTGTACTATAAGGAACGAGTAGCAACGCTAGGAGCGGGCCGTAGTTTGAGGAACCTACGTATAAACTTGATTTCCCACACAAGTTTAATAGGACACTTGGCTTTACAGCAACAGGCCTGGGTTTTACCAATAAAATAGAATATCCTTCCTCTAATGAAAGCCTCTGATGGTATATTGGGGCCGCTGGAAAATTGACCAGGGGTCTCTGTGTGTAAAACTGGAGTTGAGTCATGTTATCCTGTAGTTGACATGTAATCCTTTGGACATCCTTTGTCCTTTGTGACTACTAATTTAATTACTATGTAATTGAATTACTTGCTGATCAGAGGGGATGTGAAGCACCGAAACCACCCAGTGTGTACTCCTATTATAAAGTAAATGGTACGTCTGTCCTCTTAAATGTTAGGCCTTTTAAAGAAGAAACACCACAAGTTAAAATAAACCATGGATCATTTGGGCTTATAAATGGGTAAACCCAACCCACAGGCTCGATGATGTTTTTGTCGTTGTTGTTGTTACGATCATAAAATATCAGAATTCCCATTTTTATTGTTATATTTTACTAAATTCAGTTATTTGGTCAAATTTGCTTCTTAAGTTAACCCATTTAAATCCCACCCGCAACAATTGTTGCAAATATAACCAACATGAAATAAGAAAAAAAAAATCATACATATGTGTTAGGGAGGCCTATGGAGTCAAATGCATGCACTTTTCCTGTAGGGAAAATTTGGAATCAAACAGGTTAATTGTTCAGCTTTATTTTCCTGGTTTGTTCATTATTCTTTATTTCTGTCAGTGATGTTGCTTGTATTTCTGGTGCAGCATCATGCGGAGAGAGAAGCCAGCCATCAGGGCTGTCTTTTAAGGCCAATAATTCCCTTAGCAAAGCGTGGTGCCTTAACGACAGTCAGTATGTAGCGTCTGCTTCTGCTTCATAAGGTGCATGACATCCTTTAGCGTATGGAACACTCCGAGAACCTGCTGTATTAAGTGGCCTTGATTTTTTATCCTGCAAAGGAGTATCTGCTGTGAGCATAAATAACTGCCTCCATCCAACACTCTCTGTAGCCTTGCAAACAGAATAATAATTCACTGATTCCCAGTGATACACACCAGCCAGTGGCAAAGACTGTCCCACCGGTATTTCAACAGCAACTGACCAGCACCTCTCTGCTGTACGTTCTGGAGTTATTAGCAGAAGTATGGACCTCACAGGCAGGTCTGCTTTGGAAGTTGAAATTGCCCTCACGTCTTTGCAATGTGCTCTGATTTATAATTCTGTTGTTAGTGAGTGTGACCCTAATTTACAACAAAGGTGTTGCGAGTCACATGTAAAATATTATGCTGGAGCACAGTGTAACTGACTTGGGGTACTCGGCATGACAGACTCCCCCCCCCCCCCCCCCCCTCCCGAATGTACCATAGCTGGTGAGAACATTGACATTTGTATAGGCAACATAAAATGTGCACCAAGGTGTGAACTGTGCTGCTCGCAGGGCTTGGTGTTTAGCCGTTTGTTTCTGTGGCTCGGTGAAACGCGGGTGCACATTCGCACACTTGGCATTCTGGGAGACACGGGCATTGGCAGCGTGCTGCTCACTGAGATGGCTTTCTGGAGCAGCGGTCACCTCGTTGACCAGCGGCCTGGCCAGCTTGAGCAGATGGTTCTCTTGTCGAGAATGCTCGGTTAGTACAAGGCGCAGTACAACACATGCACACGTGTGGGCACACACACTCATGCAAGCACATTAACACTTATGGCTGCTAGCTCCATCACCCACAGTGAGCCCTGCCTTTCCAGATGGTCCAATCACATTTCGTTGGCTGGTCTGCACAATTCTCAAACTCGAATATGCATACAATATGTCCTATAACCCTAATGGGAGTACAATAGTGCGTCATTGATTTAAAGTAGGATTAACCTCCAGTTTTCTTCCGCGTGTTCTGTATACCAAATACACAGACACCTGATCTTACAGATCTCATTAATAAAATCTTCACTTCCAAATTAAAGGGCTGAGCTGCATTGTAATTATAATATGCAAGCACTATATCTTACCAAATGGTTATATTATTGAGTTTCCATACAGGGAGTAGTTTATGGAGCAGGGACTCTAATGACAGATGGAGGCTAACTAGCCGTTGTACATGTTGATCAGTAACCGCCCTCGCGTTAGATCATTCTATTGCCATATCACTTTTCTAGCTGAGCAGCCCCGGTTTTTCCATCATATAGAAGAGTTCTTTTGATTGAAGTTCAGATCAAGCATTTTTTTTTTACTTACTTTTGGGAAAACTTCAACGGGACATCTCAATGAACAAGTACTCTTTTTTTTTTCTGAGATGCAAATTCTTGTCCATAGACATTATCCTCTATATGCAGGTGCAGATTCTGACTAGTTGCTTGGATGTCTCAATGCCGAGTTGTGCCCTAGTTGCCTCCATAGCATTCTGGTTCGCCCTTGGCTTTGCTTTCGTCTCTTTCCGCTGCCGAGTTAGCCGACAGTCTTTTCGCATTCCTCGGTCTCTGCGCCCCCTGCCTCCCACATGCTTTTGTGCCACCGACTTTCATAACCCATTGAAAGGGATGCAAATCTGGCATCAATCTTTTGGCCACCAAGTAAAGACAGAGGACTGTTATCCTTGTGTTGCTGTCACACTAAATGGCATGGCACAAACAAAAACAGCTTATTTTATTGTGAATGGGTCAGGGTTATAAACGCAAATCAAGCCCATCTCTCCTGCAGCTTTTGCTAGCTCTGTGACTTATTCCTTGGCAACATGTGGTGCTGTTTTTTGTGGTTGCAAGCAAGGGGGATCCCTGGAGTCTAATTTGCAAAGAGGTATAACGTCTGGAACCGAGATCCATGCAAATTGACTCCTGTGCATAGGAAGCAAAGTGATTATAGTATCTGAGCATTGTCTCTATACCCTCTTCTACATCATTAAATGCATAGAATTCTTAATTTCTTTTAAAGTTTAATGCAAGGACACTTCTAAACCTCCATAAAGCCATTCTGTGCTTTGTTGCGGGGTGTGAGCGATTTAGAAAATCCTTATCCTGCAAGGGGTTATTAAGCCTTGCAGAACAGTGTAGCTGTAAGGCCCATCTGTCGTAATACTTTTCCTCTATCGCCTGGGGTGCTCATATTATTAATCGTTTCCCCTGGTGTGATGCGGCTGCCTGTGTATCGATCTGCCCTTGCAGATGACTTGAACAGCCCTAAGGCTACAGGTTGGCTGACTCACTTGCTGGTCCCAGTGGTCTCCAAGCTTCTAGCAGACACCTTCTTTGTGCATCTGTGTCCCTCATGCAAGAACTCATGGAAGAGCTCCTATGTACCTGTAATGGCGGTTATATAAATGACGAATAAATACTTTCCTAAATAATCTGCTAAATAAGTATCTTGTAATAGTACCAGTACCTTATTAGCAAATGCTTCATTTTCCACAGGAGACCATCGCCCACGTAAAATGCTGTTGTTCTGCAGTGCCCTTCCCAGCCGCCCCGGATCGCACGCCATTTTTAGGAGGACATGGGTCCTTCCGAGGGGGGCCTGTATCCGCAGAGGCTTTCACTGTGTCAGAGCGCTGAATGGCGTAGGTGGCAGGGACTCGCAGGAAGGCGAACGGCGCCCGTAAGCTCCCGGCGAGGCGGCAGGTCGGCACTTCCTGCCTCGTGCCTCTGTCTGCGCGCACCTGCTGGGCTTCCCGTCACCCCGTCCTTTGCTCTGCGGTTTCCTCTCCCACACGCCTCCATCTGCAGAGTGGCGCCGCCTTTAATTGGAAGCGTGGTCGGGACCCGAAGAGCTGCAGTCTCCCCCCTCCTGCGGGATTTTATTGTACATCTTGCTGTACATGTAATTGTGGGGAGAACGTAGGGAACGTGGGAAATAGCACAGCCAGCGGTGGCTACAGCAGCCTTCTGGGCTGCACACTACAGTAGAGCCTGGTTACTGTTCGTCAAAAGCTTTCTGGGTGGGAGACGTCTCATTGAGTGACAGGAAGGTATAAACAAACACATACACACACATAGGGAAAGGACACCTTTGCCTGCGCTCCGTGGACTAGAGGGCAGCCGGGCCATGTCGATTCACTGACAGCTCCCTGCGGAGGTGCTCCTCACAGAGTTTGCTTCAGCATAGGGTAGAGTTTAATTTGAAGATGTCATAAAGTCTGGGCTAGTCGGGCGATTAAAGTCGCAACCGCGGCAGGCCCTCATACCACTTCCTGTCAAGCCGTCATATAGACAATCAGTGTTTTTTTCATTTTCTTTGCTGAAGAACTTTAAAGTTAAGACAGAGCACGGAGGCATCCTCCCCCCCCCCCCCAGAATGGCTGACAGAGTTTTCCTAGTAATTAAGAAGAGTAGAGTGGCAGGAGGAACGGCGGCAGCTAAGAGGGGGGGCAGCCCATCCCCCTGGCTGCCGCCACTCGCTCAGCATCACTTCTCGCCCCCACCTCTTCCCTTCCAACCTCCTCGACGTTTATCCCTCCGTTTTTCACAGCAGATATGCTGTTTCTGCGATTTCCTAATTTCCTCCGGCATGTTCGCAGTGTAATTTTGCCACCTGCGCCCGTCACAGCGAGCGGCCTCCACATTTCCTCTCCTGCCCCCGTCGGCGGGGGGCGCGGGAGGAGAGCGGCATGGCGGTTCGCTTCAGCCAGTTTAGCCAGCCCTATGCCTGCCAGCTCCGAAGGGTTCCGCTTCCGCTCAATATGCGCTACCGCGGCACTGGAGAATGAGTACAGCAGAGTGCCCACCCCATGCCTCAGCCGACGGTTGCGACTCTGCTGCTGAAAAACTGCTGCTGATGCATCATGAAAGGTGCGCTCCGGACCTGACCTCAACCTGCATAATAAGCCCCCTAAAGCAGTACTTCCCAATCTGGTCCATGTTTTTGTTCCCTCCAAGTTTATCAAAAACGTGGACTGTCTTGGGGTACCCGAGGCCCAGATTGGGAAACGTTGCCCGAAAGGCGTTGGGGCTGGTGGGCAGTCATGGTGCCCAGAGGGATGTTGCGGTGCGCTAAGCTCTGCCTGTGGCTGGCTTATTACAGTTATTCCGCGACTGGTGAGGCAGTTTTCCAGCCCTGACTCTTCCGTCTTCTCCCGCTTTCCACAGAGAAGCATAACCCCTGTTGAAATGCGAGTCGCAGTGCGTCTTTGTGTTCTTACACACAGCAGTCTGTCTTGGTCCAGCTCGGCTGGCCAGCTGTACATGTGTACGGTGTGCATCCATATGGTGGATGTGCTTTTTTGTCACAGCTATGCAGGATCTGTATATTTCAGCATATGTATGCACGTATGCACTTTGAGTGTGTGTGCTTGTCTTTGGAGTTGTTCACTGTATCATTTACTGCGTCATTCGGTGCGTGTGGGTGTTTGTCCGTATGGGGGTGAGTGATCTGCGGGGGTGTGTGAGTTTAGGTAAGGTCCCTTGCATTGCATGTGTCTGCAAGCTTTGGAGACCACGATGCTAATGAGAAAGCAGGTGCTTGGCAGGACATCCCACGAGTGCCTAGCCAGATGGATGGCTTCCCTGCCCTTAAAGGGGAGGTGAGGGCGGGGTGATCCACAGCCGCGGGAGGTGGCGGTAATGAAGGATGTGTTCCGCACCACCTCTGTGGAAGCCTGTGATGTACGTTGATGCTGACTAATGTTGGAGCTTCGCTGCTCTGTCAGCGGCGTTGCTGACAGCGAGCAAATTCAAAGTTCCAGGCTCCCCCGTCGCCACTGAGCACAAAGCCGTGCATCTTTTTACTCAAATTGACATTTCTCTGATATTTCTCTGTTGCTACGCTCAGCAGAAAAAAAAATATATATGAGCCTTTTCTTTCTGGTATTCTTTTGCTTGATTCTCCGGAAGATTCACAGTTGCTCTGCATAATTGAGGTGAACGCCACAGCGTTCCTGCACTGTTCTACTGCAGGAGAGCTTCTGTAATGGATTATGCTTCCTGGCTTTTGGAGGTTTACTATGCTTCATTGCTGATTGATGGCCCATTAAATCTTTTGCCAGGTGAAATGAGGCAATGATAGGGAAAAAAGAATACAGAATATAATATAATATAATATAGATAGCAATTAATATCTTAATATGTAATTCAGTGGCTGGACACCCTCAGTCCCCCTACTCTCCAACGCACTTTAAAGATAGCGCCGAGAGTCACATCACTCTCAAATTCCTCCATAGCCAGCCTCCCAGGAGGGCTTGTCAGAGCCCTTACAAGCGAGCCTCCCCATTGGGCTCAAATCACCTCCGCTTTTGTCTTCTTCTACTGCTGAGTTAGCTGACAGTGATCTCCCCACGGATGCCGCAGCTGACACCTCATGCCGTCTCTCTGCGCAGGATCTGGGCAGTATGGGCGCCCCCCCACGTAACTGGAAGGGCATCGGCATTGCGATGGTCGTCATCCTGGCTGTCCTGTCGCTGGTCACCCTCTCCATAATGCTGCTCACCCCAGGTAAGACTGAAAGAGAAGGGGGGGGGGGGCAGAATGAGGCAGAGACAGAAGGCAAAGGACGTTTAGCTTTGCCGCACACCAGGAAGAATGAATATCCACAGTCAAACATATGGTGAACGTATAAAAAAAAAAAAAAAAAGATGACTTCTTTGGGTCTGTGGATGGAGGACTGGCTGCAGCAGTGACTGGTGATTTTAGCTGAATTTCACTTGTTTTTGTGGAGAGATTTACAGATAATCCACCCCTCTTCTTCCACTGCAGATGAGTCTCATCTCTTACAGCAATCCCATCTCACTGTGGAAGACCTGGAGAGTGAGAAGTTCAAAACCCATGATCCCTGCGTGACCTGGTTGAATGGTGAGAGGTCTAATCATGAGCTTAGCATCAATTATTCTTATTGGCTCAGTCAATTGAGTTTTTCCCTGTGTTTTTCTTTGTTTTCTGGGAGAGATATATATATTATAAAATAATTGTGCCTGAGTGCTATTGCAGCAGTCTTCCACTAGGGGGGAGCTGAACATCCGGTATAAATAATGTGTTGTTTCCAAGCCAATTACCATCTGATCATTATTTCCATCTTCAGCCTTTCCTTCAGTTTTCTCGTTGGATTTTAGGGAAGCAGCGATTCTCATTGGTTGCTACACATACTGTCCCTCCCACATCTGTCAATCACACGATATTCCCCTCACATCAGTCATTTAGCCGTGTGAGGAGGAGAAAGTCTTCCAGATATCACAGAGATCAGTTTATTGTCTTTTGGTCCCAGTTAGTTTGCATCATACCTATTGTATATTTAGTTCACATCATATCTGTCATATATTGGAGAATCCGATGTAAAAAAATTACCGCTTCACTCTAATTTTACATACCATCCATACATTATTCCTCTGCATACAGTTTATTCAAAAGCAACACTGTTCCGGTAAGTTGGCGATAAAATGCAACGATGGTATCTTGGTCCTTGGCGCCAAATTTCACTGAATAAAAATACCGCTGTATACTGTATTACCACCCTCATATACTTTATGGTTCTTATCTGGTCAAGAATGTATAATTATGGCCCCTTTCATATATGATTCAAATGCAAATGTATACAGATACATATATACATACATGTATACACACAAGGGGCGGCACGGTGGCGCAGTGGGTAGCGCTGCCGCCTCACACCTCTGGGACCAGGGTTCGAATCCGGCCCA
>JAODKL010000107.1:21215222-21233053 GCA_026780765.1 Petrocephalus schoutedeni
CTTCCGGGATAGGCTCCGGACCCCCCGCGACCCTGAACAGGATAAGCGGGTTGGAAAATGGATGGATGGATGTATATATCCACACATCCACACGTCCCCCAAAAGGACAGCATTAATGTTGGCCAGGGGATCTTGTTGACCAATGCATAAGATCTTCTCTCGGTGACATTATGCAGCTGCAATCTGGTGATAGATGCTGCTTGTACGATTGGTTCCAGCCCACAGTGTGACTTGTGGCTGTTGGCTGACAAGAGGTTGTATCAGAGGAACACAAACACTGTGCTATTGATGGCTTCTGGCAGGTACAGACAGCACAGAGGTTTCAGACCCACCAAGCTGTGGTGAAAAACAGGAAAAAAATCCCAGGAAGGCTATAATGTAACAAGCAAACATCCAGGCATTATACTGAATGGGTTTTTCCTCTCTTTTCATGAATGCAGGACATGCTACACAAAAAAATCTGAAGCTGTTAATATTGAGCCTTAGGTACTGTGTGTTCTGTTGGTTGTAAAACAGATAAACACTCCTTTTTCATCAATGACATTCCACCTGTAACCCAAACAGTTGCTAATATATTCCCAAGGGCAGACATAATGCACAGCTAGGAACCAGAATATAATGTATACAGTCATTCGAGATATGTCTTTGTAAATGAAGCTCATAAACGCTAGAGAGAAATACTCCATATTCCTCCACTGTGAAAGAAGACATTCATAATTCTACGTTGTAATTGAAAAATATTTCTAGAGAGCAGTCAAGGAATTTAGCTGCTCTGCTGTGAGAAATGGGAGTCAAACACATTTTCGGGGGAGGGAGTAACAGGTAACTGAGGGTTTGCATGTTGAATTGTCCCCCTGTCCCATCGCAGTCTCCAGCGAGACTGACTCAGCTCCAATCCCAGTCCAGACCCCTGTTTAGGTTTATTATACCCAACATTTTCTCCACCTTGCAAAAAAACCTCGCCTTTTTCATGCTCCCCCTCTGTATCGCGTTGACCCTGTCCTTGCCTAATAGCTGTAACCCCTTAAAAGGGAGTCCTTACCCCCCACCCCCCACCCCATAAACCTGATTGTCCCTGGCCATCACCAGATTTCCTCCACCATAAGTAACTGTTGTAGTCCTCACAATGGCCCTCAAGCATTTGGGAGCTGGGAGGGAGCTAAAATGCGGATTGTCTGGCAGGGAGAAAAAACATGGAACGGCTGGCGGTCCACCAAGGACCGGGTTGGGAAACACTGCAATATGGGTATTTGAATATTGAACAGCACTGGCGTAGCCTTATGTGGAAGGACTACTGAAGGAGGTTGAACATCTAGTACCTCTCTGCTTTTACAAAAAGATGAGAATTCCAGACACTGGGATTTTTCTCATGTTAGGGTTAGTAACAATACCGCTCTCTTTTGCTTGCTGTAACTGCTGGTCCCATCACTGCATAAAAACAGCTAGCCTCCTTTTTAGGATGCTATACTTTGATGTAGAAGATTCAATGTCTGAAAATCAGGAATGATACTCCACCAGTTTTTGAGCAACCTGCAAAATACAGAGTTGCAGCAAACATAGTCCTTCCCAGGAAGCACAGGGTATGATCCAACTAAATTGCGCATTTTTAGTTGGGGGGAGAAAATCCACACGATCCAAATGATTTTTCTCTGGGGCAGCAAGCCTCCGTGTTACCCACAGATTTACTAGAATTTAAACCGTGTATTCTCTACAACATAACTTTCTGCTGACTGTTCTCAAACAAGTGCACTTACCAAATCGGCAGATCGTGCAACAGCAGCGCCATCATTACTATCTGCATCTGTTAGACAGAAAAATAATAATTAAACAATAATTACACCATATTAATATTAATAACAAAACAGTGACAAGGGCAGAAAGAGCAAATTGGCAACATTGATTTAAAAAAAAAGAAAACTGGATTTAAAAAGAAGAGAATTTAATTAAAGTTTAGAAACCTAGTTCTCAAATAAAATATTCATGGAGAGAGGGGAAAACCTTGTTTCATGCCCAATCAAGGCACACACATATATGAAATACTAAAGTACCACATTGTTAGGATGGAGTCACCGGATTCTACTAAGCTCTCAGTAAAAATTTTATATTGTTTCTCTTATTAGTAGAAACCTTGTCATGTGGCGTCACTGCAAAGTGACCAGAGCTGTCTTCTTCCACAGAGGACGAGGTGGTGCTCTGCAGCAGGGAGGGTCACGTGATCAAACACGACCTCCGCACCAACCAGACGGCCACGCTGCTCGACAACAGTACCTTTGTGAGTAGTGGGCATGGTGATGAGACGGGCCACGCGTGAGCAAGGCTGCATGTCAATAGGGGTTGCAATAGGGGCTTCTCGTCCATTAAAAAGTGCTCGCTTTGCAGAGACCATGACTGTCTAAATCATTTCACTATGGAAATTCTGGCCCCTCAAATCCAAGCCATCAGTGTGGTTTCAAAGAGATGGGGAAACAGCCTCCACAGCATACTGACAGACTTAAGTGGGTCATTGCCTTGTTGCCGTGCAAGGCTGCTTGTCAGAGCGAAGAGCAGATTCCTCACAGCCAACCCCCCCCCCCCACCCCCTCAAATTCCTCATATCGTGTATCAGTGTTGCTTATGAATTTTTATGGATTTTTTTGTACTTACACTGTGGAGTTTGGAAGATGGGGCACCTGCTTTTTCTGGCTCTCCTCTTCCTCTAGGACCTGAAAGCCACAAAGTTCCAGGTCTCAGCCGACCAGAGGTTCATCTTGCTGGCATATAACATCCGGCAGGTGAGTCTCCATCTGCAATGCTTAGTGGGTGTGCACATGAGCTCCAGACAACGTGATGCACCATTAACAGTCTCCGATCCCTTGCAGACTTGCCAAGGCACAGAGACATGGGGTACACCCACCCAAAGGAAAGGGTCTGCGGCTCACGTGTCCCTCGCGCGTTGGCATCCCCTATAGGCGCAAGGCGACCTACAAGGACATTAAGGCTGTAGCTCCCCCATGCGAAGATAATGGGCACCTGCCCCTGCTGAGACAACAGGATTTCTGCAGTAGTCTTGGTGCAGTTGAATCAGTGGGAAGATGTGTGAGGATCTGAATATTTAGAAGGGGGCTGGGGGTGCAGGAAGAGAGATGGGTATCTAGCAGGAGGGTATTTACAGCTGGACTGATGAAATCTCTAGGGCGTCTTTTGCTGCACCTTATAAAAAGATCTCCTGGCAGGGGGGCGATTTCGGGGAACTCTGCTGGGTCACGAGAGGCGCTGAAGGTGCACAACCATTACTCTTTTTTTTTTTACGACTGGCTGCACTCTTCCCAACCTCCGGACCCACCCTGCCTGTAAATAACCCCACACTTAATAAATACCCCTTCTTTCCCAAAAAACAGTGTAATCAGAGTTATAAGGAATAGAATTTTTAAAAGCAATAAAACAGCAGAATGTCGGCTTATTAAAATAAAAAAATTAAAAAATCAGCTGTAGATATTTCGCAGATCCTTGAGTTTTACATTATGTGCATGCGTCGCTGAGACAGACGGAGTGTTAAAGCTGCACCTGCATGCGTGTCTCGCGCTTTATCAGATTTCTGTGTCCCAAGTCCTTCCGTACTTGGATGGCTCCGATTCCCAATCTCCCACCTCTAATCTCGCATTTAGTTGCTGTCTGGGACACAGCTGGAGGAATGCCTTTGGCTGTTTTGTGTTTAACGAGTGTGCCCACGGTTTCTGCGCACCTTAACAATGGTTCTTGTTTTTTGTTGAAAGTTCAGCTGCATCTTTCCCCGAGTAGGGGGCGGGGGGGTGATGTTCTGTGTGTGTGTGTGTGTGTGTGTGTGTGTGCTGGGTGTCTGTCCTTCGAAGTGTCAGTTAAAAGCATGGGAATTACAGGCCTTGTGAAGGAGTTTCTCTCTGTAATGGATGCCTTTTCTGGCTCATATCTCTCTCTCTGTATTCTGTTGTTCTCACTCTGACCAGGGATTTTGTGCTGACTTAAGCAGTCTGTGCCGGCTCTCTCATTCAGTGGGGCAGGGGGTTTCTAAGGAAGCAATTGTGCTGGGCAGAGAATGCAATGAGTACCCGGTGCCCCCAGATCGCCATGTTTATTCAATTGCACATTGACTCAAAGCAGCAAGCCCCACAGGAGGACGAGAGCGTGGGTGGAGTGCTGCTTTGGAGCGTCACATTAAAACACGGCGGATCCTGTCTTTGGCCAATAGGTGCACAGAGAAAAGCGCAGAAGAGGAAAAGAAGGAAAAGGAGTCAGGAGACGCCTTGCTGTTGTTTAAATGAAGGCGGCACGGGGAGTTATGTGTGTGTCTGTTTCTGTGCAGTTTTGGGGGAGGGAATTAAAAAGGGGGGAAGGCAAGTGAGTATAGAAGAATGAAGGAATTCAAAAGAGCTAAAATTAGAGAGAGACAAGCGGTAACATTGTTGGGTGGCAATGCAATTGGGGATTATGCTTTGCATTTCTGAAGATGTGGGCATGTGGAGCTATATGTAGGCTTGTTTTCCTCTGCTTAAGTTGTTTCCAGCAGCATTTGCTACTGAAGCACTATAACCGTCCAATTATGGTATGTCAAAATACCTTTTTTGCATATAGTATAATCCTATTCCAAGAATAAAAGTGAGACTAATCTTTTAATTGTAAATGAACTGTTCTGGGGGAAAATGCAAAGGGTCCATTTATCACCTTCTCGATACGTAGCCCCTGCAGACTCGATCCGCCTCACCACACCTCCAGACAGGCACCTCTAGCAATAAGTTCTGGGCCCACGCCTCAGGCTGCTAGACAAGCCTTAGAAAGCTAATTAAACAGAGTGTACATGACGCAATAGCCCATGAGGCCGCACAGCCCATGGCTTTTGTTTCCTTTGTGCTGCCTAGTGGATTGTCAACTTCTACCTCTCCTTTAGCTCACCTCTCTTCGGGTACATGTTTGCATTTGGTCCCGCCATTCTGCAGCGTTCATTTCGTGATCATGTTTTGTTTGGTGTGCCGGGTGCTTTACGATCCTTGATACCGGCAGGATACATTTATTTGGAGCTATCCTCTGGGCAGGTTTACAGGGCTACATTTTGAAATAAGATGGCGTACACTTTCAATGCTTTAAAGCAGCCTTCTCCAGCCTTATTTACAGTGTGCTACTTCTACAGTATGGGCAACAATGTTTGATATAAGATTATATCACCCAGGGGGGGGAGATAAAAGCGAGTGGGGAGGATTAATTCTCTTGGACTCAGCATGCTGCTGCTCTGCAGCAGGCCATGACGGCATAGCGCACATTGTCCCAAGCAAAGTCAAATTCCTTGTAGTGTTGTGTCTAAGCAAAATTAACCTAGTTGATCCCATTTCTAAAAATTGGACAGCAAGTTACATATTGGCTGTCTTGTTTTGGCCAGCACTGGTTTAAAGTGTATTTCAAGATGAGGTCTTTAATTAATGTACACATTTTGTGTGACTTATGACAAGGATAGGTTTAAAAAATTGGGTGGTAAGTTGAACCTTATAAAGAACAAGTATGTCCTACAACCAGAACTTTGACTTTTCTCTTGCTTCCAGTTAGTCATAAGTCACATGTGTTGTAAGTTGAGGAGTACCTGTATGTTTATTTTGTTAATCTGTTTTATAAGGATCTTTAGTGAGAAACCACCGGGCAGCAGAAATAAGAGTGAAATTGCAGATACACACGATGGCTCTCATAATGTCTGTCCAGTAGTTAAGAACATAGACATAGAGAAACAACACAGTCTGGAAGAGGACAGACAGGAACAGCGTGATCTGGAAGAGGACAGACAGGAACAGTACAGTCTGGAGGAGGACAGACAGGAACAGCACAGTCTGGAGGAGGACAGACAGGAACAGCACAGTCTAGAAGACAACAGACAGGAACAGCACAGTCTAGAAGACAACAGACAGGAACAGCACAGTCTAGAAGAGCATAGACAGGAACAGCACAGACTAGACGAGCACAGAAAGGAACAGCATGATCTGGAAGAGCACAGGTAGAAACAACAGTCTGAAAGAGCATAGACAGCATTAGCAGTCTAGAAGAATGCAGACTGCAATAACAGTCTGGAAAACACAGATAAGAACAACACAGTCTGAAAGACCCCATACAGCAATAACACAGTCTGGAAAAGACACAGACAGGAACAGCACATTCTGGAACACAGGAACAGCACAGATAGGAACAGCATGGTCTGGAAGAGCATTGGCAGGAACAATTGGTCTGAAAAGCCACAGACAGTAATAACTCAGTCTGGAAGAGCACAGACAGGAGCAGCACAGTCTGGAAGAGCAAAATTGTTAATCCGTTAAGGCCTCCATTCCCTGACACCTAGATGGGCCATTTATTTGGTAATGGACAGCTTCGTTTGGGTTGGAGTAGAGAGTCTCCACCCCTCTGTCCACCTAATTTCTCTGCCGTCTCCCTGCGGGGAGCTAGAGACACACTTCATCCTCTAACCTCGGGCGTCCTCATTAATCTCCCGCCTTAGGGAAGTGAGTAAATTGGCAGCCCCACAAGGACAGCCAAATGTCCCGTGGTTCTGAAATCTCCTCACCCCAACCCCTCACCTGCTAATTGCCCCCTCTCGCCTTTTCCATCTTTATTTGGAACACAAACTCCTAGCACCAATTGTGCCCACCATTGCTGATTGGTATGCAGTGGGTGCTGCAGCTACAAGCCCATTTGAGAAATTAGAGACAGATTTGAAATTGGATTGAACTTTTCAGACTCTGGTGCCTGTAATAAAGAGTTTCTCAGCGTGTATTCACGAATGGGGCTTATCAGCTACTTCAGAGGTTACGTTACTGCAGTTGGCACTAAAATGACAAGAGGAAACTAGCTTTTGTGTTCTTCATGAATGTCCTAAAATGCCTATGCTAAATCTTCATGTGAGAATGTACCTTCTGCTACCATAAATGCACATATATCACTGGATAACTGTCTGCTGAGTAGATAATTAATGTCATATATGAGGAAAAAAGAAAGCAACATTGATTAATTATCCTCCGGCTTCCCATCCCTGGGCTAATTGTATATCCATATTGGAGCCAAGCCACTGCTCTGTATTGAACCTGTTGTTTACTAGGCTTTAATTATGCCACCCAGCCGGGACCTCAGACACCTATACCCCCCCCCGCCCCCCCAGTGTGTGTGTGTCCTGCTTGAGAGCAAAACCTGTGGATCAGGACTTTGACACCCTTAACCGATTTTTTGAAATGCTTCAGTTTCTCAGCCTGCAATAATTTGACTGGCCTATGGAAACAATAGCCTGTGGTGATTTATTACAGCGGTGCTCTATTGCGGGATTGTGGGGGGGTAGCGACTTCCGTGACCTGCCTGGGTTTCATCAGCGCTCATATCACCCTCTCCCATCCCAGCAGGCCTTGCTGTTCATGAGGAGAGCGGCTCTGCCTTAGTCACTGTCAGCCCCCCCCCCCTCCTTCCTGAAAATTCTGTGCATGGCTAGTCTACAAGGGTGTGTGTCAGTAAAGGGCTGCTTACAGTTTGTTCATGCTGTTTGAAATCTGCACTGGCATGTCATCATGGTGCATAAGCAGATGCAGGTCCTGAAGGCTGAAGGTAGTGTGTGTGTGGGTTAGTGTGTGTGTCTATGTGCCATGCAGGGACCACCCTCCCACTGCTGCGCTGTCCTCTACCCCCCCTGCAGGTGTTCTCACAGTCCTTCACAGCCTCCTATGCCATCTACAGTGTGGCCACCGGGTAGGTAGGGCCCCTGGGCTATCCTGCCCACTGTTTTTGGCATGTACACTGCTGCAGAGCTAATGGGACCGAACTGGACTGATCCGGAACATGCATGCGTCTCGGCACCTCCATCTGAACGCCGGGGCTGTGTGGCGCACCTGCACTTCCCCCATGGCTAGCCTGTCATGTTCTGGATGGCACCTGGCGCTGATGATTGGTTAGCGGCAGGTTTATTGCATCATATAAGTGCAGAGCCCCAAGCACCCACCTGATACTCTGGCAAGGGGAGTCCCTTAAGGGCACCGTCTATATGCGCATATCTGTGGGTGAAACGCCAGAAATTCAATGGCCCTGCACAGGACATTCTCAGGAAGGCGGGAGAGAGGGTGTCAGCATCCATGGTAGCTTTGGGGAAATTCTTGCAGCCAAGTATGCGGTTCCCCATATTTGCCTGTTCTTGGGGGACACAATCGTAACTACAGACCATCATCTGAGAGCTTCCACTTTGCATGGTTTGATTTCCATTCACCATCAGAGTTGCATTTGCATACAGTTCATTTTCCTTGCCGTTTCGGTCCGACTTGGCAGGGGGGCGAGGAATCATCCCCACTTTCGTAATACTCAGGAACAGGTATTGACCTTTGGTAAACATGTCCCAGAAACTGCAGTCTTTAAAAAGCAAGACATTACTCATTGCCTGTGTGTATGTGTCCTAGGGACATAGCTGAGCTCACTGCTCCTGGGGAGGACGCGTCTGTGCTACAGTATGCCACGTGGGGTCCCCAAGGAAATCAGCTGGTAAGAAAGCACCCATCTGCCTGTGCCTGCATTGATGCCTGCAGGGTTTTGTGTTACGTATTAACTGGCCATTTCTCTGTACCTCGGCTTTGCTATTGATCTGTCTTCTTCCTGGTTTCCCCATCAGTTTTATTGCCTATCAATAACAAATGCATTCTAGAGAAAATACACAACACAATATTTCTATATCCAAACAAACACTATATTATAAAGTGGTAGATCAATCTAGACTCTTTACCTATTTAAACAGACTCTATACATTTAACTGAGGCAAAGCAACTTACAGTAGAGGGGTTACAATTTATATTTCTCTGGGATTTGAACCCACAACCTTTGCAAACGGCAGCTCAATGTTTTATTTGTTGAGCTGCGTGAGCTATAAATAAATACACAAAGCGTACTCACAAGCACACAGTACAACGGGCACAAGGTATAGTCACATGGATGGATTGTTATGTTCATAACTAGTGGGAGCTGGGACTAAATTCTACCACTTAACTTTTGACCCATTTTTCTCCTAAAAGCTTAATATATGGTAGTGAAGTGTTAATATAAATTTAGTGTTTTCAGTCCCCAAGACAATATTGTGCACTGCTTGCTTTTTAAGCATAAATCATGATTGCATTGGGATAACTCGTATTCATCCATTCAACTTTTTTACTTTGTTACTGACAGGGCAATGCCATGGCATTCAATAGACAGAAATAGGCAAAGAACCACCTGACAGTGTCAGATAAGGATTCTCAAAATAAGACATCAGAAGTACGGCAAGCATTTGGCATGAATAACTGTAGACTACTAAAGGGCTGGTACAGAGGCCATATGGGTAGGAGAATTACAGGGCCTATATGAAGTTTACACCCCCCTTTTGAAATGCCAGGTTTTTGTGATGTACAAAAATGAGACCAGGTGACCTATAACCTTTAAAATTCAATTGAAAGGAAAAAATGTACAATACGATGGTTGCATAAGTGTACACACCCTTAAACTAATACTTTGATGAAGCACCCTTTGATTTAGTTACACCATTCAGTCCTTTTGGGTAATAGTCTATCAGCATGCCACATCTTGACTTGGCAATATTTGCCCTCTCTTCCTTGCAAAAGCACTCCAAATCTGTCAAATTGCAAGGGCATCTCCTGTGCACAGCCCTCTTCAGGTCACTCCACAGATTCACAATTGGATTTAGGTCTGGGCTCAGGCTGGGCCATTCCAAAAGTTAAATTTTCTTTTGCTGAAGCCATTATTTGTTGATTTGGATGTATGCTTGGGGTTGTTGTCATGTTGAAAGGTGAAATTCCTCTTTACCTTCAGCTTCTTAGCAGACACCTGAAGGTTTTGGGCCAAAATTGACTGGTATTTGGAACTGTTCATAAAAGCCCCAGTTCCAGCTGGAGAAAAACAACCCCAAAGCATGATGCTGCCACCACCATGATTCACCGTGGGTATGGGGTTCTTTTGGTGATGCGCAGTGTTGTTTTTGTGCCAAGCATACTTTTTGAAATTGTGGCCAAAAACCTTCAACCTTGGTTTCGTCAGACCATAGCATATTTTCCCACATGCTTTTGGGAGACGATGTATTTTTTTGAAAAAAATTTAGCAGAGCTTGGATGTTGGTTGAGCTCTTGAATGTTTGATTAGATGATTTTGGCCACTCATTGACTTTGCTCTGACCCCGGCTGTTGCTTCCAGATATACATCTTTGAAAATAACATCTACTACCGGACTGATGTGTACAGCAGCACCTTACGTCTCACATATACAGGCAGGGAAGGCCTGCTGGCTAATGGTCTGGCTGACTGGGTCTATGAGGGTGAGGACATTTTAATGAGATTCTCTGCTTAAATGTATGTGGTACACTGACTGCAGTTTTGTATGTTTTACTAAGAAGCATCTCCGGTCATGATATTACAATGGAAAAATGTCAAAAGTCACCTTAGCAGTGTGTATAGTTCTAATTTTCATCTTATCTGGGATGCAAGAAAGTATGACTGTTGCATTCTGTGGACAGAGGAGATACTCCTCACGTACCATGCCCACTGGTGGTCAGCGGATGGAGCCCGACTGGCATACCTGACCATCAATAACTCAGCCACACCTTTTATGGAGATACCCCACTTCCTGGGAGAGGTCTATCCTTCTCCCTTGTTCTATGCCTACCCCAAGGTGAGCAACAGGACCCTAGCTAACACTGCAAATGTAATATTAACCCCCCCCCTCTTTTTTTAAATACTTTTAGTCAGCTCTTTTTTCCCCAAACCAAATTTGCTTTGATGTCGTTTGTCCACTTAATGAATGAACCAGGCTGGTGCTAACATTCCCACTGTGAGCCTGCATGTGGTCAACCTCTATGGTCCAGCCCACACCTTGGAGATGGTTCCTCCAGACTCCTTCAGGTCCAGGTACAGTCCTGCTCTCTACCCCTCATCCCTTCTCCATTCTCCATCTCTCTCTTGCTATTCTCTGTACTTCCATTTACTCCTCCAATTTTACTTCTGTGCTTTAATTTACCCTTCCCTCTGCCTCTCTACTAATGCAATGAATATTGATATATTAAAATATATTTGATATATTGATATATTAAAAAACCATAACACTTTAAGCTGTCATATAGATACCTTCATAATGCATTATGATGGTTTGTATAAAAATTAATAAAGCATTGCAGCATCTTCCATTGACAGCCACAAGGCATTATAGTGGTGTAGTGACGATTACAATACTTCATAAGCTCAAATGAATACTCTCATGTATAATACAGTGTAGAGACCTTTATAATGCATTATAATGGTCGGTATAAGCATTTAAGGATGCTTTGTCCTACATTATGAAGGTATCTAGAGTGCATTATAGATGAGAGCTCCGTAAAGCATTCATAATGCATGATAAACATAACTATAACGTATTATACTTTTTTTTACAAATATTTAGAGCTATGTTGAGAATGCTTTATGAATGTGTTATGAATGTGTTCATAGAAAGTACATTTTGGATCTAATACTGTATATACATGCTTTATGATTAATCCAATAACAATGTCCTTAGGTGAGGGAGTAGAAATGTATAATGTAATGCTTAATGAGTGCTTAACGGCCTCCTCCCGTGTGACTCTCCACATGCAGTAATTACTACATCTCGATAGTGAGCTGGATCAGCAGCACACAACTGGCTGTGCGGTGGGTCAACCGGGCACAGAATCAATCTGCACTCTCTGTATGTGAGGCCACCACGGGGGCTTGTTCAGAGGTGAGAGCTTAAAATATCGATACTGTTCTTCAAATCGATAATACTGCTCACAGTCGGGGGCGACATCACCAAACCGCCTCTATTCATAGTAGCCTGCTAGCTTGGGTGAGTGATTTGTTGCTGTACCCGCTATGGGTATGAGCTGAGGCACACATAGCCAAGGATGGGTGACCTATTAGTGCCCGTGTAACGCGCATGTTGTTTTCTCTCTGTCCTCCTCTCTGTCAATCTTCAGAAGCTCAAACTGCCCATAGATATTTGGCAAGATCAGCTTCAGGTAATGCTTCTTTTGCTTAAATACTCTCACTAGCTATTTGCTGGTTAATTAAGAATCACGGACATAATCTCTGAGCAATGCAGGGCTTAAACTGCTTCAGAAGATGAAAAACAAATATATTTGGAATCCACAAAAGATCTTTTGTGGAAAATGTGGATTCCTTACCCTGTATTTAGCTTACACAAATGCATCATGGAGTATTCCGTTTGCAGTCTGCAGCTTGCAGCATTCTGACGTCTTTATACGTAGTTTTAGATTATTAGCCTTCATTAAAGCAATTTGCCACAATGGAATGAAATTTTATATTTACTAGCTAAGTAAGTATAGGTAACAAAATATTATTGACGTTATCTGTGGACTACATTGTTTTCTTTGGCTGAAAATGACTGAATCTCCAACAGGAGGTACCATTGTTTTCTAAAGATGCCTCCACATTCTACCTAACTCTTCCTGCCAAGCAAGGTGCCCGAGGCGAGTTTCGGCATGTGGCATCTCTGCAGGCCCAGGTCAGTCTGGAGACACCTGGCCAGGCTTTAGACACCTTCCTATATTATACTCAGCTTCCTATATTTTATTCAGTCAAATGTTCTGTTTAATTCTTTCATGCCCCGGAAGACCCTTATCTTTCGTAGTATTTGAAAGGTCGGATAGAACTGAACTTTAAGAAAGTGCATTTCAGTGGCAATATCTATTGCCGTCCACTAGTCAAAAAGTTATTCCAAAGTGTCTTTCTAGTCATTGCTTTTAGAACATTGATTCCTTCTCAGATGGATAAACCACTTAGCAAAGTGTATGACCTCCATCACCTATATTGTTTCCCAACCCAGTCCTCTGGGAACACCGGACAGCCCATGTTTTTGCTCCCTCCCAGCTCCCTGCCAATCAGGAACACCGAATACCTCGTACAGGTGCGCTGGGAGCTGAGAGGAAGCAAAAATTTGGACTGTCCGGTGTTCTCCAAGGACTGGGTTGGGAAACAGTGGTATACAGCAATGGATACATTTATATGCACTCTGCATTTCTTTATGCCAGAATGCTAATGCTAATTCTTTCCTGTCGAAACACCTAGGACTCCCACCTGCCCCCTCAGTACAATCCTCCAAGCCCACACCTTCATCTCCTTTTTCCCCCCTCTGTCCTAGCCCGCACTCCCCTCAGCTCCTCCTCGCTTCTTGACGTCAGGAAACTGGGACATCTCCTTGCTCTGCGCCCTGGATGAACAGTGTGGGAAAATGTACAAGGCTCGCCGCCACACTGCAGTGCCAGTGATGTACTAGGGAGCGACCCTGACATGTTAGAGTATCAGCAGCTGCCCTTCAGATGCTTGGATATGCTGAACTCATAAACCTGCCCCACTCCTTAGATTAACTGCCCTTGTCAATAACCATGGCAGCCTGTGGAGAAGTGAATAAATGTTTCTCCTTTCTGCTTGTAGATATTTCCTGAGCACTGAGATGTCAAGACAAAGCAGGCACTTGTACAGGTGAGTCTGCTGCTCTGAAGGGCTTTAAAGGCCTCATGCATTATTAACTAATTAGTCATGTGGCTATGCTCTGCATTTTTTTTCTAGTGCAGACAGGATTTCCTTTTCACAATGCTAATTTTACCCATGCATCATTGTAAAGCTTTTGTGTATATATATATATATATATATACACACACACACACACACACATACCTCAACTTGGAAAACAGCGCTGCATGCCAGTCTGGATCTTTTTAATGCCATTGCCATATATTTCAGGATTTTCTCAATCCAACTTGACACAGCAGTATACAACTGTGAACTCCAATCAAATACCATGCATGTCATGATGAAACCCACCATCTCAAAGGATCAGAGGACCAGAACTAGAGATGCCAAAAAGTTATTCATATATGTTATATTTACTTACATATAACTTATTCTGTTTGGCACAGAATAGATTTTATTTGTCTAGACATGTATTATGGGTATTGGGCGGCACGGTGGTGCTGGTAACACTGTCTACTCACACCTCTGGGACCGGGGTTTGAATCCTGCCCAGTTCCCTGTGTGTGGAGTTTCTCCCCCTGCCGTTGTGGGGTTTCCTCCGGGTACTCCAGTTTCCCCCCACAGTCCATAGACATGCTGAGGTTAATTGGAGTTCCTAAATTGCCCGTAGGTATGTATGTGTGAGTGAGTGGTGTGTGATTGTGCCCTGCGATGGGCTGGCCCCCCATCCTGGATTGTTCCCTGCCTTGTGCCCGTAGCTTCCGGGATAGGCTCCGGACCCCCCGCGATCCTGAACGGATAAGCGGGTTGGAAAATGGACGGATGGATGTATTATGGGTCAGCTAGCTGGTTTGTGTGCTCTTGTGAGGCATAAGACTTAGAGAATACCTTGGCCTACCATTGTTCACTATACATTTTTGATATTTGTAAGTGTTAGGTAATATTTTTGTCTTAAGGGGCCTTGAGCATAAGCCTGAACAAACTCGTTCATGCAGGTTAGTGCTCTTTTTATTAGCCAGTTCATATAAAAGAGAAATAAAAATAACATTGAGATTCAGCCCAGTAAGTTGCCTGTCTGGAAACAAGGCCGGATCGCCGAGGTAATGCAAATGATCCCCCTCATTAATCTCAGTCTTGTGTGCCAGTGGCAGAGACACGGCCCGTGACAGCAGCAGGCACTTGTTTGTTGGAAGCGACGCAGTGTTGGCCAAGAAATGACTATTCCCTGAAATCCAGGCTCCCTCAGTTTTCAAACAGGGAATGTTTTTCATGAGGTAATGAGCATATCAATGTAACGAAAAAACATGGAGTGCTGAGATTTATGCCGGTTGTGGGGAATGGATGCTTAAAATACAGTATGGTGGAGTTCTGGCTCTGGTCTTGTCACAAGATGAGGTACCCTCATTTTACATGTGTGAGAACGTTACAGCGGGGTAGACTCTCTGCTTCCTTCCTGGCCTTTTTCCCCTTGAGCTTGCCCCAGGAAAACAGGGACCCGGTTCGTTTACTGTGCCAGAGGCTATTTCCAAGCAAGAGGACTGACTGTGCAACTTCACATATCATTGTTAAAATCGTGCTACTCGGTATACTGCTATTAAAATCACCCAGTCTTATGTGCCGGTCTGTTTTCTCTTAGTATGTCTACATTATACTGCATTGGTTATGGCAGCATATGCATTAGCAGGATACAACACTCCTTTAAACCTGATTTTCAGTGCTAAATAACTTTCTAAACATAAAATTTAGGGCAAGTCTTTAATGTAGTAAATTCTAATTCATGTTTTTCATAATGTGTGGTAACAATGCTGTGTACTATACTTATAACTTCATAAAGAACCCAAGAGTAGTAAACAGGCTTAGATTAAATGTCAGGATCATTGTCATGGCAGTTAAGTGATTAGGTGGCTAAAGCCACTGCACGCTGAGGTTCTGCGAGAGCAAAGTTGGGGGATCCTGGTCTATAAAACACATGAATCAACTTAGTTAAATGACATTTTTATCATTTATCCAACAAATTACTTTCAATAGAAAGAGCTCGCTTTGACTAACAAAACAGAAATGCTGCTCCTGTCCTGGATGATTCAGTTCACTCGTTTAATAATAACAGTACAGATATGTCTCCTTCTCTCTTTTAGTGTGGACCTGAGTGGTGCCTTACAGCGGCAGTGTCTCACTTGTAATCTGATCGAGAACTGCAGCTTCTTCAAGGCCGAGTTTAGCCCTAATCGGACCAGATTTACGCTGCACTGCCTTGGTAAGGCTCTGGATCTCTTGCTTCTCTCTTTGTTCCCCAGTAAAAGACACAAACAATAAATATGCCTTCCTGTTCATTCAGAAAAAAAGTATTGGGACACAATTCAGTGATTATTCACTGAATAATCACAGAATTCAGGTATTTCATTCAGACCCATTGCTACAGGTGTATACAATCAAGCACCAAGCTGCAGTCAGGTTTACAAACATTTGTGAAAGAATGGGCTGTTCTGAAGAGCTCAGTGCATTCACGCCTGTCATAGGATGCCACCTTTGCAATAAGTAAGTTCTTGAAATTTCTTCCCCTGCTAAACATTCCAGTCAACTGTCAATGGTATTACTGCAAAGTGGAAGTGTTTAGGAACAACAGCAACTCTGCCATGAAGTGGCAGATTAAGTAAAGTAACAGAGCAGCAAGTGCTGAACCACACAGTGCATCCTCACATCACCAAGCACGATGCCAATTGTAGGATGAAGTGGTGTAAAGCAGACCACCACTGAACTCTGGAGCAGTGGAAACATGTTCCATGGATTGATGAATCGTGCTTCTCCATCTGGCAGTCTGATGGACAAGTCTGGGTTTGGTAGATGCTAGTAGAACATTACCTGTCTCACTGCACTGTGCCAGCTGTAAAGTTTTGTGGGTTAATGGTATGGGGTTGTTTCTTAAGGGGTTTGGTTAGGCCTCCTCTGGCAAAGGGAACTCTTAGTACTTCAGGATACCACAACATTTTGGACAATTCTATACTTCCATCTTTGAGAGGACAGTTTGGGGAAGGTCCTTTTCTGTCCCAGTATGACTATGCCCCAGTGCACAAAACAAGGTCCATATAAAGACCTGGTTGGGTGAGTTTGGTGTGGAAGAACTTGACTGGCCTGCACAGAACCCTGACCACGACCTCATCAAATACCTTTGGGATGAACTATAATGGAGATTGTAAGCCAGGCCTTCATCTCTAACCTCAATACCTGGCCTCACAAATGCTCTTCTCTATGAATGGACAATAATTTCCACAGACACACTTCAAAATCTTGTGGAAATCCTTCCCAGAAGAGTTTCAGCTGTTATAGCTGCAAAGGGGGGACCAACTCCATACTGATGCCTATGGATTTAGAATGAGATATCAAAAGTTCCTGTAGGTGTGATGGCCAGGTGTCCCGATACTTTTGTTCATAGTGTATGTTCTGTTTTCTTCAGGGCCTGGAATCCCCAAGGTGACTGTTCACAGCACAAAAGAACCTCACCGTGAGTTGTTTCAAAAGCTACTGAGTACTGATGGACAATGCGAGAAAGTTAATATAGTGTAGTTTCTGCAGTAACCACTAGAGAGCAATATTTTTTTATCTTAATTCATGTATTCTGAAAAGTTATCATCAGTTTTTTGATTAGATTAATTCGATCTGAGAAATAAGGTTCAGAGGCACAGATTAAGTGTGCAAATTACTAGGATGTTTAGTATGGTATAGAAGCCTTTTTCAATTCTCTTATGTGATATCTACATTAGATGGACTGTAATTTCTTATTAGGGGATGTATGACAGAGAGCAGTGGATACAGTCTGTACAGTAAGACATGCATTTATAAAAATTTTATTATTAGCCAACATACATGGGAATTAATTTCACATATCCTATCTTGCTCTGCTGTGATCGATACACATATACAGGCAAGAGTGAAGCTTAGGAGTTAGGGGCCTGGCAGCAATGTTGCACAATAGAGTAACAGCAGGTCAATGGGGTTTTGAATTGGCTTATATGTGATATTATCCCCAACATGTTTGTTTTCATCACAGAATAACACACAGATTTGTTGAGGATTCATTTAGAGTTAGTTTAGTTTAGTTTAGACTAGTGTTTTTTTTTCACAAAATATACTATATTACTTGAAATATGCGTGAACTAAGTTACAAATCGGGGCGGCACGGTGGTGCAGTGGTTAGCACTGTTGCCTCACACCTCTGGGACCTGGGTTTGAATCCTGCACAGTTCCATGTATGTGGAGTTTGCATGTTCTCCCCGTGCCGTTGTAGGGTTTCCTCCGGGTACTCCGGTTTCCCCCCACAGTCCAAAGACATGCTGAGGTTAA
>JAODKL010000107.1:21239045-21250396 GCA_026780765.1 Petrocephalus schoutedeni
CCTGTTCCGTTCGAATAAACGTCTTTGCCACGTACAGCCTGCATCATGGGTCGTCGTTCCCGCGGAAACCATGACAGTTATTACTTGTTATAAAATACACTTTTAAACATTTTTTCGTGCTTATTACTTGAGTGCATAGAGTACTTGAATGCCAGATACGATAAATTTCACTGTACCTCAAACACAGGCATAACTAGTTAATATTCATAGTTATTGCCATTTTTGCATTGCAGTTTAGGAATAGTCAACTGCTGATTGTAATAACAGCTAGTTTTCCCTCTCCTCTGTAGATGGCTGATGCAATTGCCTTTCATTGATGACAGACGGATGGCCCTTTATGGGAAGGTACTTTGTGACAGTAATATCGTAAAGCAATGCTGCATTCACCCTATTTAATGTTGCAGATGTCCCCCTTTCTATCACAAGCCCTCCACGTCTCATCTGACTCCACTCACTACTACAGGCTTTCGGTGGCTATTTGGCCCTCAAGATGTTAGCTGCAACAGACCAACTCTTCACGTGTGCAGCTGTGATGGCCCCCATAACCGACTTCAGATTCTACAGTAGGCCCTTCAGTCCATTTTTTCCCCCCTTAAATGGGTCTAGTCACTCACTGCATTAATAGCTCAGCTGTACTGAACAAGCATGATCCATCTGTACACAGGTGCTGCATTCTCTGAGAGGTACTTTGGACTCCCTTCTAAGGATGAGAGTGCTTATACGGTGAGAACCGGTCAACCTCCACTCACAAGCTCTTAGTACTTAAGCCAAACCAAACTCTTCTGGAAGGTTATTTTGTTTTTTAAGTAGAGCTCAGTAGTTTGCCTAACTTGTGATTTTCTCATCAGCACTGATAATACATTACTTACATAGCAATTTATTTAAGTTTGAAGAAATTTTTTTTATCTAGCATGTTCTCGAGTCACCCCAAGGCTCCAGACATGGCTGTGTAGTAGTACACAAGTTAAGGCTTGTTTGACTTCATTCATGAGGTCATGTAACTGTAATATACACAATATTGTTAAAGACAGATCTGCATGCCTGCAAGTGCTGATGTGTAGCAACCCTGATAGATGTTTGTGTTTCCTTTGTGTCGTCTCCTGCTTCAGGCAGCATCGGTCTTGGAGGATGCTGAGAAACTCAAAGATGACAGCTTCCTCATTCTCCACGGAACCTCAGATGGTGAGACCACTGCTCAGAGAAAGTGCTTTGATGTCCTTATATAAGACACCACTTTCTCCATATCAGTCAAGTTGTTTTTGTTATAAATACAGTAAGAGTTGACAAATTTGTCCTAAGAATTTTTGTCTTCTGAATATTAGTTCTTGATTGAAATGCAAGAAAACTAGGAATTAATGTAAACTTTGGAACTATTCAAATGTACAAATAATATTAAGGCTAAAGCTACCAGCTTATATTCCTGAGTTCATTATAATGTCTATTCCATGACTTCCATTCTTTTATAAACAGAAAGTTAATTTCTATATTGAATAAATATTTGGATAAGTGGATATTTTTCTTTAGGCTACTATTTTTCAACCCAGCCCTTGGGATCAATCCCCAGATGATTCCACACTTTTGCTTCCTCCCTGCTCCTGGTAGGGAGCAAAAATGTGGATTGTCTTGGGGTTCCGAGGACCCAGTTGCACTTCGAGACAATGTAATGTTGTGAGAATGCGTTATACAAATAAAACTGAATTGAATTGAGAAAAAACTGCTGTAGACTGTTGCCGTGTGGCTTTGGGTAATGAGATACCCAAAGCGGAGCCCCCAGTTTCTCCACTGATTTGCCCTCCTCCGGCCCATCAGCTCGGGTACACTTTCAGCATAGCGCAGAGCTACTGAGCCGCCTGGTCAAGGTGGAGGCCAACTATACTCTTCAGCTGTACCCAGACGAGGGCCACAACTTCAGGGCAGAGATGAGCCAGCAGCACTTTCACCGTACCCTGGGCCACTTCCTCCAAGCCTGTCTCATCCAGGCACCCCCTCATCGAGTGTCAGCAGAGAACCAGGAGGATGATTACTGAGCATCCATGCTGTCTGGAATTGGGGGCACAGCATGGAGTGGATGCTGAGTCCCCTCCCCCCACCAGCCCCTGGCAAGGCTGACATGAACACTTCCTTCAATTGCATATTCTCTGACACCCCCCGTCTGTGCTTTGGTGTGGGGTTGCTCTTACAACAATAACCTAGGCCATACAAAAACCCTTCAGGTCTTTGTCCAGTAGGATCTGGCCACCCATCAGGACATCTTTGTAAGGGCCCTCTTCAAGACTCTTCCATTTTGCCACCCTGTTCATTTCCTTTGTCCTGCCAAGGTCTTCGAACTCAAAGATTACCACCATTAAAAGATTGTTCCATGTGTGCTATGGGTGCAGCTGGAGAAAGGAGATGGGTATTTTTTACAAGTCTGAGATTATTATGTCAAAAAGTACATCTCTGACCCTTTCACAGAAGGGACTTTTCAAAAAGAAAGGCAGTAAAGTGGATCCCTGGCTTGCAGATGTCTAGAAACGGGTGGTTCTGGGTATTTGGTCATCAGTTCATTATTGAGGCAAAACAGCATGGTTTTGTTCCCGTTTGCAAATGTACATGTGACTGGGACTAACAGGGAAAATTGCATCCATTCCAATGAATTCGTAATCTCTCTTGTTACCAGAGATAGAAAACTTAACATTTATCCATAACTTCAGTATGATCAGAGGTAGTATGGTGGATGTTGGTCATGGCACACTATACAAAATGCCAAACATGCACTGAAGATGTCACCGAAACTTTTTTTTTTTTTTTTTTTAGAAGGCCAGCTAAATAATGAGGAAAAACCAAATGTTTGTCATTTTTTTATAACTATTTTCCACTTAATAAGAACATTATCAAGGGAGCTATTTAATGAGGCTGAAGTGAGGTAGATATACCAACACAGTACCAGTGATCTCAAAAATAATGTATTATCTTCAGATTTATAACGATAGGACAGTTACCTAGAGTCCCAAGCTCAATGGGGGCCCCCAAGGGTGGCCAATAATACATTGCAACAGCAAATCTGCTTTCTTTCTATTCTGGTTACTACAAAAGTGAAAATAAAGGACTTGTGGAATTCTGTTGATACTAATTTAGACTTCACGTGGAAATAATGGTAGTAAATTGAAATGTCAGGAGAGAGTGAGTTGGAGGACCTATGGATTTTTTACACCCTCCAGTCCCTAGAATCACCTCCAATTACCATATAGGGTTGTCCAAAATGGACAAAGAAAAGCTAAGATTGAGGAATGGCATGTGTACTGGTGGTAAGGCCCAGGGGGGCTTGGTGTGTATCTTGGTATATTCAGATCAGGCAGTTCCAGCATTCTTTATACTTACATTAATGTGTGGCTCATCTAGGGGTAGCTAGATACATTTGTGTGTAACAACAGTATACAGTGGCACCACTGGATCCACAGTTTCAGAATTGGAAAATTCTAAAAAATAAACAGTTCATAAATTTCAAACTGTGCACTAAGCGAGTACAGGCTGTGACAGGGTGAAATCCACCAATCCAGTCATGTTTAGTATGAAACTCATCTTCTTTGGCCCTATACATACACTCTCACAGAACACTCATCCAGTCTGTGTCTAGTGTTCTAGCCGATTGCATTTGTTGGCATGTTATCAATATCAATGTTATAAAAATGTAAAAAGCATGATTTTCATTGCTCTGACATCCCTTAAACTTTTACAGTGCTCCATTGTCTTTTGAGACTAAAACATCCAAATCCTTTTAATTTGAGTGTACAGTACTGTACAATGCTGTATAATGTACAATGGACTATTATTACTGTATTTAATGCTGGTAATGTTCAGTTAAATTCAGTTCTATTTATTTCATAATAAAATTGTCTCAAAACACTTTACATTATCCCTACCCAAAGCCCCCAGTGAGCAAGCCAGAGGAGACAATAGCAAGGAAAACAAAGCCTAGTAGGAAGAAACCTTGGGAAGAACCAGGCTCAAAGGGGGAGCCCAACTTCCAGATGCAGGCAGAGGAAGTCTTAACTCTGCGTAATTTATCAATTAGCCTTAACAAATGCATGTACACTATTATCCATGGTTTCAGCCATTTGAAGTATGTCCTGGAGCGTATTACCCTTGGATACAGGGGTGTATTTACCTCCTGGAGAACAGCACATCTGTCAGGGGCACTGAACCAAGTCGTTCTAACGTTTTCGTGGTGACATCTGAAAATTGTACATCAGCAGGTTGCAATATCCCTCAATTGTGGATTGCCGTCACTGTCCAGAAAATGGGTCTAGTGGCTGTTAAAAGGAAGTGTTCCTCATCTCTTGTGGAATGCAAAGTGATTTTTTATACAGCAGTGTCCAACTTTACTTTAATTTCTAGATTTTGACTGTGAAAGAAAGTACAATGTATGATTTCTGAAAGGAGAAATAAAGCAATAACGCAGTACTGCCTAGTAACGACCTCTTAAAATCACCTTCAGTTGCACTGTTGATTGTTTCAGTTGAGTTATTTCTGTATTCTTTTAGCTCCCTTATTTCATCGGGTGCAGTTTTTGGTCAAGCTCCATCAACAATCGTCCTTTTATTGATACACTATTTTTGAAAAAGTGACGAGAGATTAAAACAATGACAATGGTGTGACATGTTTCAGAATGTTATGGAGCTGCAGTTTCCAAACCTTACCCAGAAAAACCTACCCCTCATTATCACTTTCAGCAGAATCAGACACTGTTACAGTATCAACCAGAAACAAAGGTTACAGCTGGAAGTAACTGCAGTGTTGTGATCAAAAATCTCTACCCTTGTTCTATTAAAACACTACTAAATTATGTTAATAATGGTGAGCTCACAGAAACCTACAAGATTAATAGCAGCATTCTAAGACTCTCTCCAGGAACAAGTCATAAGGAATAGTATTTATAACCAAATAGGCAGAGATCCTCCAGGACTAGGATGGAGATCACCAGCCTAGATTGTATCTAAAGCCCTACTTCCTTTGCATAGCAATGTAACACTTCTTGTCCAATCTCCTCCCCAGCCACAGGACCATGCTGACATGCATGCACTTTGTGTAAATGGAATGCCTGTAACTCTTGTTTTCCTGTACATGTTTATTTCTCTTTAAAGAAGTGTGAACATTGTTTTATTTCAATAAAGTATAGCCTTTGGTTTACACAAGTATTATGATGTTCTCTACAATTCACAAAGTCTCAATATATCAAAACTTTAAGAAGACTGGAGAAACATAACACTTTTGTACAATTTTTGTGCTGCAGGATCACTTAGCTATATGAAAAGATTAGGGCTGCATGATATATTGGAAAAAATTCACATTGCAATATTTATTCTGAGATATTTGTGATATTGGAGTACAGGATTAAAAAAATCAAAATAGTTGAATAGATGCATTTGAATAATCAATCATTCCAGAATGACAGCTGATTTTGTACAAAAATAATGGCAATGATAATAGTTTAAGTATGATTTTAAAAAGTAATGATTTAGTCTAGTGACAAAATAGATCAAATACAACATTTTATAGTCCAATTAAACTTGTGAACATGTAAGCAAAATAGAAAACTAAACATACTTTGCGATAAATAAAACTTGTAATAATTAACTGTCAACAACACAGAATTATTGTTTCACACACCTTTAAAATACTTTTTTTTGGCGTTGTAAAGTAAAAGTCGGTCATCAAGGCTAAACAAAAAGTTGAAATGAAAAACTGACTGAATAATATCCTTTATAACAGAGTACCTATCAAATTGGTCTTAACATTTCCTTCTGAACTACTACACAATTTAGACAAATATTTGACCTTTTAAGTGTCTGTATTGTTCAATCAAGATTAGAGCTTTTTGGCCAAGAACACCAGTCTATCCACCATTTGAGGCTAAAGACAAGATGAACTTATAGCAGGTATGCAGAGATACTTGCAGACAAGCTTGGCAATTCATGGAAAGATTCTTTTATCCGTTTTCCGCCATGCAAGTGGATCTTCTTTGTCTATGGAAGGTGTTAGCAGGTAGTTAACTCTGGAATCCCAATTTACTGCAGCTCTGCTCTGTTTTAAGAAACTTCCCAAAGACTACTTTGCTTTTCTTTGCCCGAGACACATCAACTGGGGGTTCCACTTGGGTGCTGCAGCTTGATGCCTCAGTGCATTCCATCATTTCTGATACCAATCTAGTCTTGATTTGTGGCCTGTTGTCTGCATCAATAAAGACCATCTTGAAGTGCGGGTCCAAGCAAGATGCCATATCTTGCAGCTCCTGAGTGGTTTCATCTTTATATTTTTCAGTGATGTAGGCCAATATCTTGTTCTTCGACATTTTGGTCAGGTCTGTGTCTTCCTCTTGCATTAGCAGTATTGAAGCATTGAAGAGGTGAAGAACTGGTTTCATATAGGATACACTAATGTAGTCTTCTCCTGAAAGTGCATCTGTAAAGGCCAGCAGTGGGGCCAGTGACTTGTTGACAGATTCCAGAACATCTGTATCTTGCCATGTTGGAATTAGATGTTGCACCTTCTTGTCTGCAGACAGGACCCAAGTTACAGCCTTTTGCTGCTCTAAGATTCTGCTTCATCATCTGCTTGGATCCCCATTTTTGTTTGGCATTCTGATATGGGGGAATGTAGTGGTAGATTACGTTCCCTCTGTGCAAGAGCACCCCAGGCCTTCCAGCTGTGAGAGAAGTGACTCACCAGCTTTCTGTAGACACCTGAAGCACAGTTGATGCATTATCATTTTCACTGCACTTTCTAAGGGGGAAACAAAACAGATGATACATTCAATATTATAGATGAAATATAGTGCTTTCTTAATGCCTTTAAAGATGTATAAAACCATTAATTCTCAAAGAATGACTTGTGCCTAATTAACTAGTAATGGATTGCTTCATAAGAGTGAACTGGACAAATAAAAATGTTTAAAAAATGTATTGTAACATCATAAAACTGCAACCTCAAAATGTTTAAACGTGTTTGAACATAACTAATTATTGACTGCCCCGGGACCTATGACTGGGTCCGCATAAGCCCTGCACTGAGGCAGAGACCCATGGAGCAGGGCTCAGGGCAAATTGAAAGGGGTCCCACTGCAAGTCATCCGGAAATGCATCCTCGAGATCACTCCCCAGATGGAAGTGGGAGTCGGGCGTCAGACTGGCAGTGACTTGCAGGGGATGGGAAAGCTGTCACCAGGAGACGAGACGGGCACTGGTGGGACACCTGGAGACTAGACTGGAGCCGACAGCAGGGGCAACCAGAGCAGAGCCAGGACACCTGGGGGCGAGCAGGGTGAAGGGGTCACCCTTGAGCTGAGAGTGAGGGACTTGGGCGGAGTCGCCATCTCAGGGCTGGAAACTTGGGACCCAGACTGTGGGGCCCCTCCCACATCAAGCTCTCAAGTGAAATTGACCAATCTCATTGGTCGTGATGGTCACGAGACACATCCCAATTGGGATTGGTGATTTATTACAAGATATGAGAGGGGATAACCCTACCAATATCTTTGACCAACAAATCTGTAATGCAAGTGCCACATTTTCCATGTCACATTCTGGATTTGTTAATGCCAGTTTTTCTAGGCTGAATAATTGAAATTGCATATGCAACATTTTGCCCGTTGAATTTCTAGAACCGCAAGTGCCAAATTTTCCTCATGAAATAACAGAACTGTTAAGTAGGGTAACCCTACCCATATTTTTGACATTGATTCTGGACCCAAAGTGCCAGATTTTCCAGGTCACATTCCGGATTCATTAATGGCAGATTTTCAATGCTGAGATTTTGGAATTGCAAATGCCACATATGATGAAATTATTCAGTGGCATAACCCTAACCACAGTGTGTAAATTAAATTCCAGGTCCAAGTACTAAGAAACCTAACATTTCCGGAATGAACCAGAGTAATTCTGGAAGTAATAGTACCAAGTAGTCAAACCAATGAATAGCAGCTCCTAACAAGTGGTCCACTCAGGTTGTTTTCACATGGATATTATGTAACTGCACTAATACATGGGGAAGATGTAAAATTAATTTTTCTGACAGTTCTGACCCCCCAGTGGAGAGGAGACCAAAGATTTGCATCATTAAATTGCACATTTCAAAATTTCCTACAGCCCATAGTGTCAGCCTAAGTCCCCATAGGGGCAGTAGGAAAGTACGAAATTTTTAACTTAATTGACTTAAACTGTGCTATACCCTCCACTGGGGGGCCAGAACTGTCAGAAAAATTGCTTTTGATGCCTCACAAAGCCATAGTTTTTCTAACCCTAACCCTAATTTGGGAACTGAAACTGACACTAGAGGCAGTGTCCTAGATTAACCCTAGATTTCCTGAAGCCTACGAAAATTCTCGCCCCACCTCAGGTGGAGTGCCCCCTACACGCACACACACACACACAAGCTGCCCGCTGCCTCATCGTCGCCAATCAACACCTATTTTGCAAATGAAAGTGAGTTTCACGGTTTCAACCTTGGGTCTGCACCAAAAAAATTAGCACTCAAAAGTGCTAATTACTCAGTCTGTGGGCGTGACTGTGGCTGCGTTCTGATGTCCCAGAATAAGACCAGACATACAGATCCAGGTGAATCATTTGATTTCTTCTTGGTACCGTGTGGAGTGAAGACACTGCAATGGCAAACAAAAAGCAGTATACCCCTTCGGAAGCTTTCGCTATCCTCACCTCGATGGATGATTGCGACTGATGGTGGTGAAGAAAGCACTTTTGTTGTCGAAGATGTAAGGAAAAGTAGTAAAGATGTCCCAATGTTCTTAGTTGATCATGAGAATACAGAGAGTGTTAGCTATTAAAGATCAAGGGGTTCTAGTCGACACCACTAGGGTGATGAAGATGATTGCATTACAATGATCAGAAATGGTGCGTTCCAATTACCTCGTAAATCGTAACTGGGAATGACGTCACACAAGTTCACGGCGTTCCAGTTACCAACAAGTCGTAAGTCATAAGAACAAGATGGACGCCTCCAGGAAAACATCTTGCTTGCTTGCCGTTTCGGAATACAAACGACTTATGAGCGAATATGAACTCACTCAGAAACTTAACAAGAAGATGATAGACGGCACAGATGGTATGTTCCTTTGTATTGTTTGTGTTTCAAACGGTAATTGTCATTACCGGCGACGCTGCACAAAGGGCGAAAGCTTTTCAGAATACGTCTGAAAACGTTGTCTATAAATTAAAAATATACCCAATGCAGGTTATTATTTTAGCCTATGGAATGGGATATGTGTCACGCCCACTAGGGCGGGATCACCCAGCTGCGCTCAATAGGCGACAATCAAGATCGCTACAAAACCGGACCGACAACAACGGGAAGACGTGAAGTATTGTCGATTTCCTTGAATGAAACATACCAAGCGTTATTACTCCTTGTCTCCTCGTGCTTCTCCCTTTGACCTTCTTCCCGTCTGTACTTACCTCGCTTATCCCGATTCCCTCCTCAGTCCAGCTCCCTCTCCTGAGACCTCCGCCCAACAACTACCCGTCCTCCTCCATACCTCTTGTCTCCTGTCTTGGCGTCCCTTCCTCAGACTGACTACCCCGGCTTGGACCTACCGCTTCGACTACCGACCACATCTAAAGCTCGCCGACTCCAACTCCGCACGCCTGCCTCCCACTGGGAGTGTTCCCCTCTCGGGGATCATCCGTCAGGAAGTCCTACTCCCCGACTCAACCAGAGCTGTCAGATGTTACTACAATAAAGTCCGTCTACCCCGCATTTCTGGATCCCTCTCGCTTACTTGGTTCTACCGTAACAATATGCGTGACCTAGGTTTTAATTGGCATGTGTAATACTCTAAATAAGATTTGGAAACTTAATACTGTCTCCGCTGAAATTAATTTGAAATTGAAACAGATATCAGTGGAGTATTTAATCGTCAGATTTTTTACTCAAATGCGGTTTTCCTCTTAGGAAAATGATATCAACTGTGCTGCAGTTAAGATGCCGAGTTATCATCGTGAAGACGAAGAGAATGGGAGCTCATGCTGAACATGGATGACTACACTTTTGCACGCCATTTCCGAGTCACCAAGCCACGGTTTAAATATCTCCTGATGAAGCTGCAGGAGAATGGCATACACCAGCAACATACTCAGGGACGACCACCAGTCCCTGTGTCAAAGAAGGTGCTGGTGTTCCTGTGGTACATGGCCAACCAAAACAGCTTTAGGGAGATATAAGTTTGATGTATCACAGTCATCAGCACACAGGATCATCTTGGAAGTACTCAGCATCATTTGCACAATGGGATCAACATTCATCTCCTGGCCAAATGCTTGCGAGAAAACAGCATCTGCTACTGCTTTCCACCATGTCTGTGGCCTCAGTGGTGTCATCGGTGCAATTGATGGGTGCCACATCAGGATACAGAGGCCACGCATAAGAGGAGGAGACTATATAAACAGGAAATCATTCTGCTCTGTCCTACTGCAGGGTATTGTAGACGAGAGGGGGAGATTCATTGACATTTATACCGGACCACCAGGCAGGGTCCATGATGCTAGGATGTTAAGGGCCTCAGACTTTTACACATCGTGGCAGGAAAAGATGGGCAAGATACAGCTTGCTGGGAGAGTGCCTACATTGGCCAGGCATTCCCATTCATTATCACCCCTAAGCGTGAAAATGGGGCTCTTACAGAAGACCACCAGCTGCAGAACTCCAAGATCAGCCAAGGCAGGGAGGATGAAGTGCAAGTGGAGGCGTCAGATCTGCAGAACACCCGGACTGATTCTGTGGTGATGATCATAACGGCGGCCTGTTTCCTACAGAATATGTGCATTGGTGCTTCTGAGATCTGTGAGGATCACCCACATGGCTGCCCAGTGCAGGCAGATGAAAATGAATAGACTGTCCTCTGTGTAGTACAGAGTTGGGTTTGTTACAACAGTGAAAAGTGTTATTCCATTATAGGTTGATTTGCTTATTCTCGCAATCTATTGCAACTGTAATGATTGTTTGTGCATTGAGTGTGCCAGTAAAAATGTCTTTTGCTCAGTCGTTTCACCTACTCAGTGTCTTCAGTGAAGTGTTGGTGGGAGGGCAGGGAAAACATTCAGTCAACATTCAATTTATTGTCACAATTCAACAATGACTAAAAAGTGCCAAATCTGCAAACAGTGCAACCCACAAAAATGTGCAATTCACAAAAAAAAAACTCACCAACCAAATATCAAAACTTTACAAAGAAAAAAAAACTAGCAAACGAAATATAAATATCCAAACTTAAAGAAAAAAAAAAAAGGCACACCAAATAAATATCAAAACTTCTCCAGCAATCTATTCATCAGTCTTTCGAAAGACTGCTGGGCAAGTGCTAG
>JAODKL010000107.1:21268210-21281104 GCA_026780765.1 Petrocephalus schoutedeni
GTCAACATGCCTAAATGCATTGAGTTGCCACCATGTGACTGGCTGATCAGTAATTTGCGTCAACGAGCAGTTGGACATGTGTGCCTAATAAAGTGGTCGGTGAGTGTATTTTGTGATGGTGGTTAGGAGACATGGTTTGGTGAAACAGCTCATGGGGAAGAATGCATTTAATAATCCATTAATGCACCAGAGACTGAGAGAGGAGGGTGCAACCCACATATATCACTACTGGGTTTTCAAGCAGACATAAAAGATAGCAATGAATAAATAAATGTCAGGACTGAAATTAGAGTTTTTCTCTCCCTGAAGTGACGAAATTCTGTGACTAAAAACTATATGTAAATAAATCTAATCTAATGCAAAATGCAGTGTCCTCACAGTACAAACTCACATATTTGTATCTTTTTTTGGTGACTCATGCAGATGGTTATGCCATCAGATATAAAAAAACAAACAGCCAAACACTTAGAGGATAAGCCAAGAAAGTCAAATGGCAACAATATAGTAGCTCCTTCCATTAGGAAAATGTTGATACTTTATGGCGGCATTTCAAACCCGATCCTCAGGGACCCCAGACATTCCATGTTTTTGCTGCCTCCCAGCTCTCTGCCCTGTCAGACAGCTCATGTTTTTGCTCTACCCCAGCTCCCTGCCCTACCAGACAGCTCATGTTTTTGCTACCTCCTAGCTCCCTGCCCTACCAGACAGCTCATGTTTTTGCTACCTCCTAGCTCCCTGCCCTGCCAGACAGTCCACATCTGTGCAAAAACATGGACTGTCTGGGGGTCCCCCCAGAGCAGGGTTGAGAAACACTTCTGTATGGCTCAAAAAGTTTAGTTGCTGGTTTAGGTGAACTAATGTGATGGGTTGAACAGGGACTTGTCAGAGCCTTAACAGAACAGCGAGCGTCTAACTGGATTACTCATCTCAGAAGAATCATGATCTGATCATATCACAGAGCTGAAGCATAGGGGGAGGTTACTCAATTTGATATAGTGTTTATATATAGTTTATTATAGAGTTTTTGGTGAAGCATGTCAGTGACCTTCAAATCAGCATGTTTTTTCCCCTACCTTCAGGAGGACGTGGAAGTCATCATGCTTGGGCCTTTTGTGAAGCACTGGGCCTTTTTTATATGGATTTCTCCCTGCTAAAATCAACAATACACAATGTTGGGGAAGTAACCAGTTGCATGTAACGGTGCTACAAGTTACCAAATTGCCCATAGGAGTGCATGTGTGAGTGTGCCCTGCGATTGGCTGCCCCCCCATCCTGGGTTGTTCTCATGCCCATAGCTTCCGGGATAGGCTCTGGATCCCTGAACAAGATAAGTGGTTTCAGAAAATGGATGGATGGATGGATGTAATGGATGTAAAAAAATATGTAATAAAATTACAGTTACTAATCAGAGTGTCCGTGATTACGAAGGGGTTACATGTGAATATATTCTTTTCAGTAAAAAGCTTAAAAAAGAATTATAATATTCTTTTTATTGCTTGTTCCTTCTTTTGGCACATTTTCACATAACATGAGTCAGCAAAGCCATTGGGACTTTTCAGCTTTATTGCTCAGTCCAAACATTTTTTAATAAGTTAAATTGATGAAGATGAAGAAATTTGATGAAGAAATCAAAATAGTTACATTACTTTTGTAACAGGGTAACTAGTAATCTTTAACCTATTATATTTCAAAATTAACCTTCCCAATACTGACTACATAACAGTATTTCCTCTTAGATATTTTAGCACCATTGATAAAAGTAGACATTAAACTAGAATACTAGATCCTCTGAGACCCCTTAGAACTGCACCACCTCATGGGCAGAGGGGCATGTAAGGGGTTCATTGATAGTCATTGCTCACATATAGAATACAGAAGTGCTTGTGTCCATTGGTGGAGTCTAGGTTGGAGACACTGCATACGAAATCCAGTTACAATTAGCCATGTCTCCAGTTACGTTCTCCCTCTTGTGTGGCACTTATTGTCTTGGTTTACTGGCTTATACTTATTTGTCTGTGTATTCCTGGGGTGTTTTACAGAGTAGGAGTCTCTGCTGCACTTTTATATTTAGTAGCCTCCAGGAGTGCTGGCTCCCAAGGCTCCTACTGGGCTTCAGTCACCTCTCACAGAACCAATGAGGCCTGCTGGTGTGTAGTGTGTAGTTTAGGCTGGCAGGCAAATGGCTACAGTGTTCATCTTTAGGAACTGAGTGGAGAGAAATCCCCTCAGGCTGGAAGTGCTTGGTCGCCTCTGCTAGCCTTCTTGATTACAGGTGTGTCATTCTAAGATGCTACCCACTTACCTCCTTAAACGAACCACAAGACATCTCAAACCTTCCCTGACCTCGTCTGTCCCCTGACCTCGTCTGCCGATATCTTAACCTCAGTAATGTACATGCAAACAATTGCTCAAAAAATTCTGAGTTCTTTTTCAACTTGGAGTTAGGCTCCAAGTTTTAAACAATTTATTTTTCTGCTTTTTTTATACTGAATGAAGAATCTTCCTAAGAGCTGTTTTCTTAGGCAATGAAAATTCGATATATATGCAAACCAAACTTGCTGGGGGAAAAAAAACATTAAAAAAGAAACATATATTGCTTATAAACATAGTAAATACCTGAATAGCTGGATGTAGAGTAAATATACGTCTTCCCTGGGGTTATTCTTTTGATAAAATGGCATGGATCTGAAAATGTTAAATATCCCATCTATGCCATACTTTGAAGAGTATCACTTCAGTAAAGCAAAAACATAGGGCACAGAATTACAGAGACGAGTGCCAGAAACATTTAGGATCTCTTTAGAATATTTCCAAGACAATGCTGTTTTCATTCTCATCTTTAGACTGTGCCATATAAAGAGATTAATGGGTATAATCATAATAACAGTGACACTGTTCCTGTATGCATTAACAGCCTAAAAGACACTTTACAACAGCCTCATAATCAGTTTACTTGAGATGACTTGCTCATATCTAATTCATTGCCAGGAATTCCATGTACTGCAATTCCAGTGAGCTGCCAATATCTGATCTAAAGTTTGTGTTTTTTTCAGAATTTGGACTGGAGTGTCAAAGCAGTAGTTGACTCTACCCATATTCTCAAATTCAAACCCATATTCAACCCATATTCGAAATTCGAAAAAGCATCCCTCCAGTTCATCGCCCTGTAATTTCAAAATCTTTCAAAATCAAAATGCATATCAAATCCTCATTCCTTCTTTCGGTGATTCCTGGATTTTTGGAATGACTAAGGAGAATTCAGAGGATTTCAGAAGCATGCATTTTGAGTAGGGGAAGGGACAGTTATAGTTATATGGTGCATTAGGTCAAAACATGGATAACACGGAAAGTTCACACTTTTATTTGTTACTGGTAAACAGCATGAGTTGTCATGCATGAGAGAGCAGATCCTTGCTTTTATGCCACCGGTACGCCACCCTATTGCTTTGTTCCTCATCTATAACAACAACAACAACAACAACAATAATAATAATAATAATATATACTAAATTGTTAATAATTATTAATAATAGCTCAGTAAATCACACCACGACTCTGCATTATTAGTGATTCACAATGGAATCATGCAGGCTTCAAAAAAGAAAAAAAATATGTTTCCAGTTTCCAAAGTCTTGCTGCTTTCTGCTCATTTAACTCATTTTAAATGGCATGCACAGCAAATGTCACACAAAGCATGGCAAAACTACATTATAAGTACTCGACAGTTGTTAGGATTTCTGTTTAATTTTTGTCTATGCCAGATCAAAGAGGTTCTTTTCACAAAGCCCTGCGCTGAGGCAATGTCTTGCTGCCACCAAAAGATCAATGACCTTGATGAAAGAAACTAAGATGATGTAAGGGCAAAGCGTTCTTCTGCTCCCGGTGAAGCCGGCTTCCCATACATGTGGCCTGCACTTCCTACAGGTTCTTCTACCCCTCTGCACATGCTCAGGGGGAACGGCCACAGGAGAATGGCAGGCAATCATTATTCATCGCCCATTCGAGTGAAAAGGAGACGCAGGCGTACGAGTTCTGAGGAGGGATGGTGCCTACACAAACAGTGACAGTGTGGAGCACAGGGTGTATGGTGAGAAAATGCAGTAGCTGGCATGTAAATAAAAGGAGCCCATGGGTGAACTTAGAAGGTACACAGCAAGGTGAAGGCCTTGGGTGGTCAGCTGACTGGACGGCTCGAAGCAGGATGCGGACTGTGGCTGCTTCTCCTCAGTAAATCTGAGCAAGGTCTCTGATGCCCGTCTTTGTTTTTTTTTTTTTTCTTGTGATTTTAGTATTCCCATTAGGGACATTCAAGCAGCAAACTCTAGTAAGGAAAGGGAATAATTACAAAAGTATATTTGTTTCCAAAGTATATTAGCCTTAAAAACATGTAATCTTAATAAACACATTTGATTCATATTTAGGTAAATTCACTCTCACACACAGTATATATGCAGAAACGTAGCAAGAAACCAGAGGATGCTAATGGCTCTTCGTCACCAGCACTAACCAAAATAAACCTTGGCCTTCATTTGCAAACATCTAGGCACAGCTTGAGGTAGTTGCTTATGGTTTCCAAACATGTTTGATAAATGAAAAGTAGCGTCCCGCTATGACCTTGCTTTCCCTCATACCTGAGTGGGCATTAAGCGGTAACATTTTGTGCCGGATGTCTTAATCCCGAAGACAGCTTACACCAGAATCAGTACAATCTGTTTACAGATCACCCATGCTAGTTTTTCTTTCATTTGTTTCCTTATTTCTTTTTGGTCAGAGAACAGAAAGGCAAAAAAAATAATACAATGATAGATCATTAATTAATTAATTTTCCGGGGTGGCATGTTGCCACAGTGGTTAGCACTGTTGCTTCATACCTGTTGGACCAGGATTTGAGTCTCCGCCTTGGCTCCGTGTGTGGAGTTTGCATGTTCTCCCCGTGTCATTGTGGGGTTTCCTCTCATTACTCTGGTGCCCCCCCCCCGCCAGTCCAAAAACATGCTGAGATTCACTGGAGTTACCAAATTGTCTGTAAGTGTGCATTCAAAGTAAGTATGCCTGAAAAATGTATCCCAGGGGACCGGCACCAGACAGGGAATAATCCAATCCGTCACAAGACGCGCACACACACTCACCTCAGTAACGCCAATTCACCTCAGCATGTTTTTGGGCTGTGCATGGGATGGTATTTGGCAGACACTCTTAGCCAGAGCGACTTACAAAAGTGCTTACCTGGAGGAAATTTTGTAATGCCATGGATAGAACATGCAAACTCCACACACAGAGCCATGGTGGAGACTCGAACCCTGGTCTCAGAGGTGTGGGGCAACAGAGGAGGCCACTGGGCCACCACACTGGCCGGATCTTTTACTAGACAGTCAAAACTGGCCTGAGATCCTGTTTAGCCAGACTCACCTCAGTGCTCCACTCCTCTTGCGCGATGGTGCAGTTGTCAACTCTTTTTTTAAAATTGTCGTTAATTGTGTTTTGTTGTGACTAGGTGTCAGGCAAAAAAACTAACCTGTCAGCACCGATGTGCGCGCACACACACACACACACGTAGGAACGCGAATACGCACGGCAGTCCCTTTCCACAAGGGGCACATTTGAGCTTGAAGTGCTATTCATGAAATGATATGTTATGTGAGTTTCTCCTCACTGAAAGCAAGAAAGGAAAATGAAAGGAGAGACAGCCCTGCATTTCAGGAGAGCCCCAGTGTTTGGGGTTCTCAGCCCCCCTCGCGCCCTCCTCCCCCCCTGCACCCACCAGCTCGGAGTGCACCCCAGGATGAGTGCTGCCCCTTCCTGCTCTTCACCAGCTCTGGATGTCTGCTCCCAGCCTGCGTCTGACAGCCGCCCCTTCAGCTTTGCTGAAGCTCATTCACAGAAGTAATGGAGTGAAGGTCTGAGCCCGGTATTTGATTTACAACCACACTTTAAGTGACTGGGGTCCATCATTAAATCACTTTTGAAGCCACAAACTCATTATAACACACAAATTAATATGCTGGCTTATTCATCTGCTTTGCAGATGCTGATCTCGCTCAGTTTGCAAAAACGGTATTTAAAAAAAATAAGAGTCTTTGTTATGGGAGCAGAATTTCTTCCTTTTTAACATTCTGAAATGAGGCCCACTGTATTAAATAGTATGTCCCCATCCTAAAATAAGCTTTAGATGAGGTAATTACACTACTTTCATACCTCAGGATATGAATAAAAGACATAGGCTAGCTATCATATCACTTAAGCTTTAGATGAATTTCCTATTAGATTTTTCCTCCAGTCTTATCTGCATCTTAATGTACAATTTAAACAGTTCTATATCTTTTACTTGACTGTACTGGAAGAAAAAAAATTGTGCGTTTAGTCAACCACTTTCCTTGAAAGGACACACTGGAAGCATAATAATGCAATTTGCACAGGGATTAATAATCAGTCATTGGACCCTTGCTAAATTGTTCCTGTGGTATTTAGAGAGAGCATATCTTGTCGGGTTCATTTTAATAGACTGATTTATATTTTGTCAAAGTTAAGCGGAGGAAAATTTCTTAGAATAAATGTCCACACCTGCCGAGCTTGATGAAAAGCATCAGACTAATGCTCAGTGGTCAGGAAGGCAGTAATTCTAAAGAAACCATGAAAAGGACCTTTATCAACGGGAAAGAGAAGAGATATGGCAACATGCATTAATCTATGAATGGACTGAACATCCTCGGCTTTATTCTAAGGAATAGATAAGAAGAAGACACACAGGACAGACTGGGGCCTTTTGAGCACATCACCAACCAGCTCTACTAAAGTCTGCTTCTTATGCCAGGGCAGAAGGCTCTGCAGGCACTAGACATACTGTAACTGGAAATGACATGCCGGAGAAATGACTGAAATGTGGCTGGGCTGTGTTATGTCTATTGACATTCACTGGACAACTGGGCAAATGTGTTTGAGCTGGCAGATGGCTACGGTTCAATAGCAGAGGTGGGGACACAAGGCACTAACTCACAGCTTGACTCGGACTCAAGTCACAAATTAGATGACTTGTGACTCGACTCGGCAAAACGGATGGAAAGACTTGAACTCAACTTGGACTTGAGCGCAGATGACTCAAGACTTGGACCCAACTCAAGAAGATTTGAGATTATAGTCTCCCTTCTGGATACCATAACATTAATTTTAGAATTTCAGTCTATAGTTCATTTTTATTTGGCTGAAAAGATGGCCTCCTGAGATAGCTTGTTGGAAAGATGCATCACTCTGTGCATATACATGGACGTAAAAACTGTAAGGACAATTATGACAGAGTAGAGACTTTTTTTCAACCTATCTCTGCCTATGAAGGACTCACTGAAGGAAAAAAAAAACTGACATAGGTCAGGAATCAAGTTACACGACTCACTTGAGTCACAGATTTGAAGACTTGTGACTTGACAGCAAAAATGGAGGAAAGACTTGGACTCAACTTGGACCTGAGGGCACATGACTTGAGACTAGACTTCGTTTTGTAATGTTTTGACTCAAGACTTGAGTTGGACTTGCCAAGGACTGGCTTGTTCCCATCCCTGTTCAGAAGACAAAAGCAGCCTAAATTAAGTATTTCTTTTGAACAGCACTAACTTCTAGCTGAGGCATGCTGCTTCGGAGAAGATCCTGCTAGATTGAGGGTGAGGGTGGGTGGTGCGGTGAAGGTGGACACCTTTCCCGAGGGGTCTGCCAGTGAAACAAGGGCTGTAATGATGATACATGCATCTGCACACTCCCTACTGAGGTTTGGAGCCGGAAGAGCCATGTGGGTACAGTCTGACAGGCTGCTGTGAATTGACACCCCCAGTGGGTCCCCCCCCCAATTATTGTCTACCTGAGAATCCTATTGTTTGATTAGGGAACATTTGTCAGGCTGGGTTAAATGAGGCCTTCTCGCCTTCTCCAGCGTATTCTGCCAAGTGTATGTCAAAGCAACAGAAATTGATGTGATGCAGGTGCACCTGCTCCTGATAAGCGGGAAACAAGGGGCCTACTCTGGCTCGTTTTTCAATTTATGAGTATTTAGACTCCAGCCATCCCGGGGCAACATAAGCAAATGCCGGAACACAATCGCAAATATGACCTTTGACCTCTGATAAGATTATTTGAGCTATGGTAAAACAGTATGTGCTGTGTGCATTTTTGCTGGTTTGCTCTGGGAGGAGGGACTCACTGCCAAGAATCTTTGCCATGTGTGTTGGTAATGAGCAGCTAACAACTTGTCTCACAGCTGTTCTCCAGAGAGCAGACAGCTCACAGGAAAGTCGAAACGAAAAAGAGAGACCCAGAGGAAGCAGAAGGTGAGGAACTCTTAAAGCAGCCGTACATTTAGTTTTTAATGGGTATCTGCCACGTCTGAAGCCCCTTGCCAGTCTGTCACATTTGATGCCAAACTGCACAGAATAAACAGGTTTACAGCTGATCCAGGCTGGTCTTCCAACCCATCCTCATTCCACTCACAGCCTAGACATAATTTCAAGTTAACACACTTCAACAACTCATTTCCAAACATCCATTTTCTGTCCCCGCTTGTCCTATGCAGGGTGGCAGGCGTCTGGTGTCTATCTCAGAAGCTACTGGGGCACAGTAGGGATGGGGTGCCAACCCATCACAGGGCACACACACACACAAACACACACATACTATTCATTCACACATGCACATCCATGGGCTCCTCTTAGCATGTTTTTGGAATCTGGGAAGGATTATAAGGTCATTTCTAAACAATTTGAAGTACACCATGCTACAGTGAGAAAGATTATTCAGAAGTGGAAAACATTCAAGACAGTTGCCAATTTTCCTAGGAGTGGATGTCCCAGCAAATTCACCTCAAGTTCAGACTGTGCAATGGTCAGAGAAATTGCAAAAAACCCAAACAGGCATGTTAAATATTAACGCTTATGACTGTACAATTAGAAATTGACTGAACAAGTGTGGCTTGTTTGGAAGGGTTGCCAAGAGAAAGCCTCTTCTCTCTAAAAAGAACGTGGCAACATGGTTTAGGTTTGCAGAGTTGCATCTGAACAAACCACAAGACTTCAGGAACAAGGTCCTTCTGACAGAGGATACCAAATTGGAGATGTTTGGCCATGATGTACAGCGCTATGTTTGGCGGAAACCAAACTGCACATCAGCACAAATACCTCCTACCAATTGTCAAGTGTGATCATTTGTGCAAGTTTTGCATCCACAGGACTTGGGAACCTTGCAGTCATTGAGTTGACCAAAGTATTATAGAGTTAAATGTGAGGCCATCTGTATGACAGCTAAAACGTGGCTGAAATTGGGTCATGCAACAGGACAATGATCCCAAGCACACCAGCAAATCTGCAACTGAATGGCTTAAACTGATTTCCAGTAATCGCTGCTAGAGGTGGTTCTACAAGCTATTTAATGATGGGGTGTACTTAGTTTCTCACAAACGTCTTCTCCATTCTCCCTGGTGAGGTGTTCCGGGCATGTCCCACTGGGAGGAGGTCCCGGGGAAGACCCAGGACACACTGGAGAGACTATGTCTCTCGGCTGGCCTGGGAACGCCTTGGGATTCCCCCAGAAGAGCTGGACGAAGTGGCCGGGGAGAGGGAAGACTGGGTTTCCCTGCTTAGGCTGCTGCCCCTGCGACCCGATCTGGACAAGCTGTAGAAGATGGATGGATGGAAATAATCTCATGGTGGAATCTGTGTTTTTTACACTTGAGGTTAGATTTATTTTCCTGTGTTTACTGGGCACATGTGTCTCCCCTATTGTTAAGTGTCTTGACACACACATTTACAATTCTCAGTGATGCTGATGTAACAGTTGTTGGTACAAACCAGAAGTTTGCTGGGTTCAGCCTATTCGAACTAAGTAGGTTTGAATACAGGCAAAAACCTTCAGTTGCCCCAGGCTAGTTAACCAGTGCTTTACAAAAAAAAAATGAGTTGGCTAAGCAACAAAGTAATAAAATACTACTATCCCACCGAAGAGCTAAACTGATTCCTGCAAGACAACCATACAGACGAATTAGCCTACCGACCAGTTTGATCTGGTCAGTGGCCTTTTGCACATCATTCCTGCTGATAGAAGGCTCAAGCTCAGTAAAATTGAGACTGTTTGCAACCCAGATTGCTTAAAGAAAAGCACACTAATTGGTCATATGGAAGAATAAGTACGTACTGTTACACAATAATTTGTTACCTGTGGTTCCCTTGTAGGGTAATGTCTCAGCTGAGCCTCCTGGACGCTCCCCCAATTTCACTCTGTGTCACTGTTTCCTCATTGCTGAGATGCCCTTCCCCCCACCTCCCTACTGTAAAACGTAATCATTTTACAGATGACCCTAGAATTATATGCTGTTCAACTTCTCATGCAAAAGAGACGAGTCGAGAACTGACATTTTCTTTACGCTTATTCCATGTTTTGGTTGAGGAAGCACAAAAATGCCTATATTGTTAAATCAAATTCTAAACTCTTTAATTGCTTAATTGCCCAGTTATTTTATCTGCATTATTAACATAAGCAATTCCTGAGAAGGAGTGCTAGCATAGCAGAAAATTGGCATTTGGGCCAGAGGGAATTAAAAAGCCAGATTGGATTGGTGGGTGGGTGTGTGAGTCGGGTGGGGGGGGGGGGGTAGAATTTTAAGCTAGTGGAACTGACATTTTGTGGCTTTTCTCTAATTATCGTCTGTGTTTCCACTCGCCTCTCCCTCCTTTAGTTCTAAGTCTTGAGTCTTTGCTGTCGGCCTCTGTTGAGGAGTCTGCTGCTCCCTGTGATTTTTGGTCTAAGCCTGAAGAGCTGAGACTGGCTTGCTTGAACCTGGATTCCATTTGCAGACACTTTTTTTTTTGTTCACGGGGATAAATTACAGCCGATGGAACTGTTAGTGATACATACCAGCTAACACAATGACACAGTGGGAGTCCCGAGTCACGCTTTTGCTGGTTCAGTGGGCACGCTGGTGCTACTTCTTGAGTCCCGGTTTTGTCAAAAAAGCGTTTTTAATGCAAGAGAAACCACAGCTGTCCTGCAAACTCTCTTTCCTTGAAGCAAATTGTGTTTTTAAGGCCCATTTTCCTCATTTCTTTTCAATTCAATGACTGTGAACCAGCAGGGGACTGATCATCTGTGTCTCTGTAGCGATTGATCACTGCCCCCCGGGCACGAAATCCAGCTGACCCTGATTATAAGGTTTAAACAGGCTCTGCTAGGGAAATTTAGGAGTCATAAGGAATATGGGACATGCGCCAGGCCAGAGGTAGTGAACACATGCTAGGTGCTATGAGTTAGCAGTGTATATTTGTGCTTTAAAACACACACTTTCTCAGAGAACACTTGTCTCTGTTTTACGTTCCTGTTTTCACTTATAATGTTCCTTGGTTTGAACCACCCTGCTGTTCCGTGCTTCTGCACTGCCGTGTGGCAGCCTGCTCCCCCACGCCCCACCGCAGAGCACACACGTGCTGTATCTGGCTTGGTAACAAGGCTTTCTCTCTCTTTCTTTTAAGTAATAGAATGTTTTTCAGACACTTTGTAAGATGAGACCTTTTGCTTGCCTTTTATTGGAAACATGGATTCCTGTTCCTATATATTTGCGTGATTTGTATTTAATATTTTTATGTAGTGAGTTTCAGCATCTATAGATTTTGTGCACTCTTACTGGGTTCCATAGGAAGGAATATCATTAGAAATTATGTAATTTTTTGCCTGGGTATCCTTCAAGCTTAAGGCAGTAATCAAGTCCATATCAGGGAGTCAGTTTAGTTATCTCTAAATTGAATTAAACTGATCTTGGCAAAAAATGAGCGGGTAATGGCTGTCTGGATGGCTGTTATGCCACAATCACAGCCAAGCTGAAGCTCCCTGGCAGGCAGATGGTCAGCTTTCCGCGCGTAATGTGCTGTACTGCGGCCCGAGAAATACCTATTTCCCCTGCGTCCAACCTTTTGTTTTGAATCATCATCATTTTGTGAATTATTATTTTTTTTTCTTTCTTAGTGGCAGCACCCAAGTGTGATAATATGTTTTTCACCGCGGCTGCAGTTCCACTACATAGGGGACTAATTTAATTTTGGTGTTCTGTAGGGTGAGGTCAGGTGTAGCTGACTGTACTCCATGTGCCGTGGCTGGCTCGTCAGTGCAGCTGTCTGAAACTGGGCAGGGGAGGCAGATCCCAGAATTAAATGTAAGGTTTCAAGCGGCATGTTTTCATCACAGCTGTGTGCCTTGAGTACATGGACTGTATGTATCCTTTCTCTCTTCCTCGCTCATGCTTTCTCTCCCTTATCCATCTCTGTCACTCCCCCATCCTTTATTCTGCAAAGCTACATCCTGTCTCTTGCAGTGTGGCGCTCATATTCTCCGGGAAATCAGCACTCCGCTTGGAGGGATGCTGATTGGCTCCTGCCTTCTTTTCTCTGTCTGCCTGGTGGAACACCTCTTCCCCTTCTACAGATTTCAAGGCTTTTCTCTCTATAGATGAGTCATCCCCCGAGAATGAATAGGAAGTCACCCTTTTTGTGCTCTTTGCACATCTCCTCCAGGCTTTGCATTCCATTGGCTTTCTGTTTCCTTCCTCTTTTATTTTAATGTGCATTTTGCTCCTCTGTGCAGCACAAAATGTGTTTTAAATGAAACTTGCAAAGAATATAATCTCACAAAATAACTGGTGACCACATGCTGGCTTTATGTGAGATCAGAAATTGGCTCTTTAGTTTCTGAGTTTGGTCCATGGAAGATGGAGCAGGGCAGGGAGAGGCAGATGGAACCTGGAAACGGAGCAGGGCAGAGAGAGGCAGATGGAACCTGGAAACGGAGCAGGGCAGAGAGAGGCAGATGGAACCTGGAGATGGAGCAGGGCAGGGAGAGGCAGATGGAACCTGGAGACGGAGCAGGGCAGGGCGA
>JAODKL010000107.1:21286852-21309764 GCA_026780765.1 Petrocephalus schoutedeni
CTCACCCATGTAAAGCGCCCTGGGACAACTCTGTTGTGAAGGGCGCTATATAAAAATAAACTGAATTGAATTGAATGACATATACTGCCAGTGGCCAGGCCTTACGTTTCTTAAATATTTTAAACAGCAAATTTAGAGCATAGTCATGAGTTAAAAGCACAAGGACAGTTTTAAAACATAGATGTTAATGATATATTTTTTGCACAGTGGGCAAATCATCCCTGATATCTAATTGGGGAATCATCTTCTGCCCCTTATTGCCACCTTAGTTACTGTGTGGTGAGTGTAATGGTGCAGAATGGCATCATCCAGGTGGGGCTACACAGCGATGGTGGTTGAAGTGGCTCCCCATTGGTTCTGTAAAGTGCTCTGGGTGTCTTGGAAACCGCTATATAAATGTAACTTTCATTAATTCAAATATTACTCACAGGTGATCTCAGGTAGGATGTACAAGAAATATGCAACAGCAGGTCTAAAAGAATTTGGGTACATTTCCGGAAAAAACAATGACTGAAGATTTTACCTGAAGTTTTGTTGTTTTCATTTCTTTTTATTTTTCTTTTTTAGTTCAGAGGGCCCAGAGGGGACCTTTTAAAAGATGTATTTTCTTAGTTTAAACCCTTAGGGTGGCCTGAGTCAAAACACTTCAGTTTTTGTTCTGTCAATCAGGTCCTTTTTATCACTTACAGATTTAGATTACTTTTACAGTTATTTATACTTTATTTCAAACCGTGTCTACACTGGGCCACACATTCGCATGCACAAAGTTCCCGATTAGTTAGAAAAATTGGGGATAACATATCAGCCGTTGTCAACCCAAGTGCAAGAGGCTCAGAGGTGAGGGATGATGATGGGATAATGTTAAGGGGAGGTAACACAGAGAAACGCTCACAAACCTTTGGGAGAAAAAATGGCAAGCACAATAGAAGTGATTATTTTTGGGAGTAGAATGCAGCAACAATACCTTCAGTGGTGTGTGACGGGAGGGCATGATGTGGCAGAGAATATCAGCTTATAACGGGATCCCACTAGAAACCCAGGTTTTAAAACATTATTCACAGCAGGTATTTGATCTTTATTTGCTGAATGCACTGGGGTGAAGCTGCCATCTCCAAACAATATAGGCTTGGAGAATGCACGGCGTCGCTTGGCTGGGCACATGGTCTGTCCCCTCCTTGTGGGGAGAAAGCGATTCCGTCTCCACTGCTGGGTGCTGCTTTTGCTTCATTCCCGCCTCTGTTTCTGACTCTCACTCACCCCCCTGTACCTCAACATGTCAATACTGCTGTCAAGCTCCACATTGCTCCCTCCATTTTACAGGAAGAATGGAATGAATAATAGCTTCTGAAGCTAACTGTGCTGTGGCAGTTTGCCCATATGTGACAAGCAAAAAAAAAAAAAGTCAAGGGTTTAAATGAACCAGAAGATGCTGAAAATCGCATGCGAGGTGAGGAATCGCATATGGGTAATTATTGAGATGAACTTATTGGAGTACTGCCACGTCTGTCCATGTGGCACTCAGTTTCTTTAATTCATACTCCCCCTGCAAACAAACTGGATAAGTTCCTCTCAGCAAATGTGTCAGATCACAAAATGAATGGGGCAAAATCAGTGGCCTCTCTCCCACTGTAGTCGTGTGCTTGGGGGCAAGGGTCTGCTGTAATGAAGTGGCAGACCCCGGCTGGGGAAGTTCGTCTCGGAAAACCTGGCATCTCGCAGGCTCAGTGAGACAAGACCGAGAAAACGGAGAAAACCCGCATGGCCTAGAGTCACTCACACGCTTCATTGCTTTATATTCATAAAATTGTTAATTTATCCAGCGAAATGTCTCTGTCCCATCGTGAATGGAAAAAAAGGGGGACTGGAGGAATGAGACAAAGGATAAATATTTCGTCTGGCATTTACATTTAGACCAGGTCTCTGTTTCAGTGTGAGGATGAAGTTTTAATTGATAGTAATTGTTTTGGCTTATAGCCTATAGATTTTTTACTGCAAGAATGTCTCCAGTTCTGATTGTGAGCAATACCGAGTGACACACGGATGTCAGCAGACGGGTTAGTATGCCAGGCTTTCTGTTCAGATAGGGACAGGTAAGTTGGGGATAAAATGATGCCAACAAAAAACAGCAAAACAGGAAACTGTGTTCGGAATAAATAAGTAAATTCATACATAAAATATGAGAGAATTATGGGTTGCTGTTGAACAAGGAAACGGTTGCTCACAGGAAATGTGATTATGGGTCTTGTGACTGAAATCAAATTAGTATAAGGATACCACAGGGGAGTCCAAAATAAATACATCAGTATACATGTTCTGGAACACGATACGAAAAAATGAATATGAATAACTGTTCACGTGACATCCAGTGGCCGCGCCCCCCTATATTTTCAGTCCAAGTTTGATTAATCAACGAAAACATGCACATATTTAAGGTAATGCTGAGCTGAGCAGATCAGTTGAGTTTTGTTTCACTGTCTTTCTGTATGATTGTATATCATTAACATGATTTTACCCCCATAACTGGGACACATGGCTGGGGCTATTCATTAATTGAATGCAAAATGTATGCAAAATTCCAATTCATTTCCTGCAATTGGAACAGCTCCCTGCTCTAGGAAAGAAATTGGAATTGAATCGGAATTAGAAGGAAACAAAATTGTATTCCACTAAATTCAAAGAAATACACAAACAGGATCAGCTGGCCAAACTTGCATCCCATTACCTAGCCTCTTCTGTATTTTCAATGTCACTGGCAAGATATTTAGGCCTGATATAATCTTAGTGATGGGAAATTTGAACTGAAGCAATAAAAAGTGAAAATATATGAATGAGACAATATAATCAATAAAAGAAGATTAATGAATCAATTAAAATTGCTGATCAAAATTTGAGGCATATTACAGAAGTAAGGCCAGACACAGAGTTTGCATGAATTATTCTTTCTGTAGGTTTTTTTTCCCCAATTCCAACTACAATTCCACTTCCTGATTCAAATTGGAATTGTCGAGTTCATCCATGAATGTCCCAGACCCTAAAGGGACGGCATCATAACTCTGGTGAGGGATACGTCTGATGACAGTGACTGAACATTCGGGAGATACCGTTGATCGGCAGCATGATTCATGCAGACACCAAAATACTTAAATAACATTGTTATTATTCTTGTTTTAAGAATAAAAGTGAAAATGAAAATAAAACTGTTGCAGTACAGAAAATGACATGCAGCACCATTCAGTAAAATCAGGTTTCATGGGGATTTGGAAGCCACTTTCTGATCATTTCCCAGCATGGACTGGCAGGTCCAGTTCATAGGGATGCATTCTCATGTCCAGCCTGGTACTCCCAGGCTCCCCACATCGCTGTCCAGACCTCAGGGTGCTGACCTGTTCTCATATGAAAGCAGATGCACACACCATTTATATGATTTCAGCTTCAGATTGTACTTAGTTTAAAAGCTTAGTTTATTTAATACTGTAATAACCAGGGCTATAGAATGCTGTACAGTGTTGTATTTACCCACATTTTATAATTATTTGAGTTACATTGGAGTACTATGCCTTTCTGAACACCACAACATACATCATTTACTTAATTGCATAATTTCTATACATTTAATATTGAATTTTGACATTTAAGTAACATTAAAGTTACCAAAAAATGTAATAACAGCCTCCAAAATACCCACACATGTGCCTCCATTCTCTGCCCCTGCCTGGTTCTTGTTCAGCTACATGCACTCACGGTGGTGAACTATTTTACATTAAGCATAAGGGGGCGTTGCCTGGGATGATGGGAAATGCAAATTAGGCTGCAAGAACAGTTAACAGCTCTGGCAAGTAATAAATGACCTTGAATGTAACATAAAAGTCGTAAGTGCATGCTTATTCCAGCATCATTTGAACATAATTAGGATATGACTCCCTAGGTGAGCTTGTAGCTATGTACATAAAGCTATGTAGATAAAGAGCGAGAAACACAAAAAAATACACATACAGTACAGAATATTTCACTGGACTTTAGGAGTAACCAGAACAATAAGGGGTTCTCCAGAGGAAAGAGGCTGAGAACGTTTAGAACTGGAGGTGGGGATGGAAGGCACCATAAAAGTTATACATTTATATCAACTGGAGATATATGCTTCTTGTTCCTGGCTGCAGACTTCAGCGATCATTTTAAGGGCAGAGGCTCACAAGCTAAAGGAAACCTTCTCAACCCACAGAAAGGGCCTTCTGTCGTTCCCTTCAGTGGAGCCCTTAGCTGTGATGAAAATTCCTAGCTGCATCAAAGGTTAAAAATCTAATTTGTACTGGACAAAGACATGGTGAGGAGTATGCTCAGCCAGGATATTTGGGCTATTCACCCTCAAATAACTCCATTGTTACAGTTTAAACAAAAAAAGAGCATGCAGTGAGCTTCACGGATGAATTGTGAAAGATCTGTCTGTATGTACTGACATGAACCAGTGCTTCTATGTATGACACATTAATTTATCACCAAATTACATCATTTGGCTTGGAATGTGATCCTGATGGTGCACTAATGTTAATAATGTTATATAATAATGTTAATAACATTGGTCTAGTGCCTGTTTATCTTTCACTCTTTTGGCAAAAACACAAAAGCTATTCAAATGTATACATATAAAATGCTAATAAATTATTGCAAACCTAGCTTGGAAATATTTGCAAATGCAAATGTAACTGAACTTATGACCCAAAATTTGCAGAGTGACTCTAGAGGGAAGAGAAGTTATAGGCACACTACCTTCAGTTTTTAACAGATAATTCAGATGTTGAGTGTTTTTTGTCATCGGTGGACCCATCTAAGACTTAAGGGATTAAAAGTGTGAATTCCAATCAGGCATAATCTGGAAATAGAGCTGAGGTTATACCTCAAGCCTAAGCCTTTCAAAACGTTTAATACATTTTAACAAGTTTTCTCTGGCCATGACCATCAAAATATCAGCTTATTAACTTAATAATCCCTTTTTAATAATGTGAGTGCACTGGCCTTTGTGCATTTTCACTGCCCCTTCCAATTACATGACTGCGTCGGCATTTACACACACACACATACATACGTGCACATTTATTTCTGCCACATTTAGCTGGCATCTTTGCATTTTGCATTTTACCCATCTCCATAATCCTCTGCAATAAAGCTAGGAACCAATTAAATAATTTTACAGAGCACTCAGCCTTGACGGAGTCACAGTTTCCATGCAGCAAATGGCATTTCTGGGGGAGAATCTCTCATTTTTCTTTCAAGCGATCAAGGACTGTTACAAAGACAAAGTGGTATTCTAGACTCTTTTGTTTATTGATACTGTGGATGCACTTCATGTTTAAATGAACTCATCAGTCAATTAAAGTAATCAATCAATTTATCAACTATATTGTCTTAATGGGCATTTAGTTTTTTTTTATCCTGGTCTATGGTGAAGTGGTGGAGCAGTATCACAGGTTGATGGTAGATGTGTACACTTACTAGCCATTGTAACTTCTCAAAGCTGTGCGTCGCTAAGTTGGTGTTTGTTAGTGGTTACCACAAAAGGCAAGAACCAAAACCCAGGAAACTTCCAAATGTTTTTCCTGCCTTCTTAGGCTGGGAAAGTCGTGGGAAGTTGGAGTGATGGGGGGGCGTTACCATGAGTCAAACCAAAGTAGAAACTCGTAATGAATGACTCCAGACTGATCAACTGGTCCAGCTTTGTGTGAACTCTTGAGAGACCTGGGTTGACATGAAACAAAATGGAACAATATTTGAAAGGCAGTATATATTATGCATCGAGAGTTAGTGAGAGGTTTAACTACCTTCCAGAGTGTCTGCTTTCAAACATTCTAGACTCTACACCTGGAGGACAATTATTGTCCCCCAAAGACTATAAAGCTTGTACTATGTACTCTTTGGAGCCTTTCTAGAGGACTTTAATGGGGTTTATTATTGAAGAGAGGAATTCAATTTGAGCTGCGTCTGTCGGAGATGGAACTCCGATAAGTGAGAAGCGGGTAAAATAAAGCACCGTGTAATTACACCACTGAAAGGCAACAACGTCTCAGGCAGAGAGCTGTAATGGGGAAGCAGGGTTATGAAAGCAGTCAATGACAGAGCCATCTCCGGGCCGAGAGATTCCTCTGCTTGCATTTGTTCCAATTGTGGGGGTCACTCCATCTGGCCAATCTCCTGCAGCCTCTCAGGGCCCTTCTGCAAATGGAAAGAGTCTCGCTCGAGCATGCTCATTGGAAAAAAAGAAAAAACAGTGCTTGACTTGGAGTCATCAGCTGCAGACATTTTTGACAGAAGTAAAGCCACATTTACTGTATATTTTACTGCTCATATGCAGGCATTAATCATTCTTTTGGCACCTTATTGTGTGTGTGGTTGTCAGTTTGCACACTGACATATGAGGATAAAATAAAAACTTTGTCTTTTGCTCCCAGAGGTATATTAGTACGACACAAGGGTTAAGCAAACACAAGGACAGGAGCAAGTTCCCAACAACACATCTCTTCTTGTCCAGGATTAACTCAGGCGAATCACAGAAAAACAGTTGATAGAATTAAGGTTGCTGGCAGATTCAGATGTCTGGCTGAGTGTCCAAACATGGAATCTTTCATGATGTGTTGCTGAGTCTTCTCTGACCATTTCTGGAGCAAGCAAACCAACTAGGCATTTAATAAAACATAATATATCTGCTGTTATTATTCAAGGACTTGAATGACATTTTGGGCTGTTGATTTAGAAGAAGATGGTCAATTATTTTTGGGTTGACACACATAAACCTCTGTCTTTTATCTGGAAATGATGTTTGTCTCTGGCACATGTGTATGTGATTACAAATGAGAATGTAACATTTCCGAGATAAATCAATACAGGGTGACACAAATTAATGGCACTTAACAAGCACTTCTGTCACACAAATTCTACAAACTTTAATTGTAACACTTACAATCACATACAACCTTTCATAATATTCAATGTATTTGTTTACTATGTACTTTTTAAATGTTTGATTGTGTTTACTTTGTTTGCACTATGTGTACTGCCTTTGTACATTGTCTGTACTTTGACAGTATATGCGTATTCATCTGTGCACTATGTTCTCGCTGCTGTATGCACCACAGAATTTCCCCCTGGCATCAATAAAGTCCATGTTAATCTTAACTTAGGTGTGGTTCAGGGTCAGTGGGAAACAGACACAGTGGTGTAGAAAACAAACACCACACTGAGTACAGAGGTAAGCAACAAGTGTCACTAGTCAGCACAAACTATAAAAACAGTGACCAGAGGAACAGGAATCTGAAAATAAAGCACGCATGGGTTTATGTTGTGCTGCTAATCTCATACTGATTTGACAGATTGCCCAGTGGTTTATTTAGTGGTATCCATCATGATAGTTTACAAAACCCCACTAAATATAGCCACCAGAAATCAACCTAGGTATTGCTTGATTCATGTATACAGCATTAGGGCTGGCAACTTTGGTCAGCTGGCTGGAGCGAGACTTTCAATTTGAGACAAGTCTACACACGGGATTACATGTATGCAAGAGTCTTACTGATTGTAAATAGTCTGTAAAGTTTGCAAACTATCCCAGCGCTTTTGAAGTATCCACTTTTAGGTTTGTAATGGAATGATACAGATTTGTCATAAGATTTCTTGCGTGGGAGTCTGAAAACGTGAATATCACGCCAGATGCGTGAAAGCAACTCTGCAGCATTCGAGTGACATTGCAATAAAATTAAGATATGTAGCATTATAGAAACAACTCAACAAACGGTCATGCAGTATAAATCTCATAATATTGGAAGATTTTTATGTAATAATAATAATAATAATAATAATAAATAATGTGAATGCAATAAATCTCCTTCATATGACACAGCTCGTCACTTATATAAGGTACTCATGTCTGGTTCCTGCATTTTAAGATTCTTCAGGGCGCTAGATCTCCATAGCATTGTAGATGAAGCCAAAATTGCTTACAATAACATTTTGTAAGGCATATTTCATTCCTGGTCCAAACATAAAGCATCTATGCATTTTCCATGCCTTCTGAAGTCTAAGATTATAATAAACCCAAGGATCCTGTCGGTTGAGGTTCTAGCAGCAGAGGGCGCTCTTGTCCCTGGCATCTCTCATTGTGCGTCAAAACGAACTACAGCATTCCATAGAAATGTGCATTTTTATACAGTTGCGTCTGTACGAGGCGTCTTCTCCAGTGCACTCCAAATATATTGCCCCTATTGTTTTTATAACCACGTTCTTCTGTTTTTAATATAACCTAAATTACTAGAGGCATATGTGCAGATAAATAGTTACATCCATCAACATGTATTTTAGTTGACAACGTTACCAGCATGATTTCACTTTCAACCATTACTAGTTTGAAACCTTAATAAATATTGCACGAGCGGAGATAATGGTTCGTGTCTGCATACATATTTAATAAGTTTGAAATAGTATTGGTTTAAATGCATATGTGAGTGTATTCATGCACGACGTGTATTTGTGTTAATTATAGACTGGGCGCGATGCAATTTGTGATGTTATTATCCAGATTATTACACCCATTGGGTATCTTCACGGGATGTCAGTCAAGGATTGTGTGTTACAAGGAGGGCCATGGGATATACAGTATTCATCAGGTCTGCATGGATATGAATGGACTACACTCGGAAAGTGCACTAATCTGGCATCCTGTCAGAACAGTTCCTATCGCAAATGATGCAGGTGGTTATTCCCCAGCTACAACCCTCAGCCCTTGCTGTTTAAAATAAATACCCTACAGGTACGGGAAGGATGAGAAGCCGCGTTGCTTCAGGTGCGTCCCCGGACATCGTGGTGTAGGTGGATCTACAAGCCATGGCTCTAATCACCCAGGCTGGTTGGTGCAGCAGCAAATCAGCGCGAAAAGGAGAGAGGCGCAGACAAGGATGGTCCACGATACCATCCCGCATACCCGTTACGCACACATGGACGGATGAATGTTGAATAAATTAATTAAAATTTTGTTCAGTCACATACATGTACACATACATATGCATACATACATGCATATTGACTGAAAAGGTGTAAGCTTTAACTTATTATTCCTACACCTTTAACATAACATTTTTTTATAGGTAACCCTTTTGCTATAACACTCCGTGACAAAAAAAGTTAAGCACCCAGAAGTAATGGTCCGATTTGGATATAATTTAGTACACGTGCAGACCAGCGTGGGGTAAATGATTTGATTTGCAAGGAGCTGGCACATCTAGTCACCAGACGCAGATGATGCCTCATAGACACATTAGACAGCATTATTGGCACTTGAGTTTGATAGGGGTTGCATTGTGGGTTTGTTTGAAGCCGGGTGGACGTATCCTGCAATTGCAAATGTCACAGTTGCCCGATGTTGTAACCAATGGGTACGTGAGGGCACCCAAGACAGACCACACTAAGGGAGGATTGCTGTATTGTGCACCAGGCATTACAGAACCCCTGACATCTGTGCCTGCTACCTGGTCACAGGTATAGGACTCTCTGCAACAGTCCAAGCCATCCCGCACCATGTCTCGACAACTGGCATCAGTCAGACTACCGGTTCACCGTCCCATGCGTAGGATGCGGTTAACACCAGCACAGAGACAGCTGCGTTTGGAGTGGTGCCGTAACCGGGAGGCATGGACTAATGACAAGAGGTATTGTACCATGTTCAGTGATGAATCTCGGTTCTACATTACCACGGATGACCGCCATGTGTGCATATGACGGTGCCGAGTGCAGAGGACCAATCCTGCTAATGTTGTGAAGAGACACACTGGCTTTACTCCGTGAATCATGGTGTGGGGAGCCATAGGGTATGACTTCAGGTCATCTTTGGTAGTGATTCGGGGGACCCTGGCACATCCTGTGTCTTACCCCTCCAGAGACAGCACCCTGGTACAGTCTTTCAAGAAGATAACACCTGTCTACACACGGCACGTTTGTTTACGGATTGTCTGCGTTGTGTTAAGGTCCTCTCGTGGCCAGCCAGGTCCCTCCATCTTTCCCCAATCAAACGTGTGGGATCAGATTGCATGTCAATCTGCAGGATCTTGAGGGCCAGTTACAACAGCTGTGGACCGACTTGCCTCAGGAGAGGATACAACGGCTGTATAGCTCCCTTCTGCACCATATCACCCCATGTATCCAGGCCTGGGGGAGGGCGCCATACCCTACTGATATGTAACCAGCAGTGTGCCCATACTGCCAACTTTCTTGTCCATTTCATCTGATATTATAATCATTGCGATACACAGACACACGACCTTCCACCATGTGCAGAGTCATTTCATTTCCAGAACTCCTTCTGGGTGCTTAACGTTTTTTGTCACTAAGTTAAAAAAAAAAACAAAAACACAACCAAGATCAAAAGTTTCAAATGTTTCACACAAAATGATGATTAGTTTTGTGATTTTTTTCCCACCTTATTTTTAAACATTTACAAAACACAAACAAGTACAAAAGTTTCAAATGTTTCACACATTATGTTCAGTTTTATAATCATCACCTTATTATTTTTAAATTTGCAGAGCGAGCTACACATTCTTAGTTCCTTGTCGCAACTATTCCACAAGTTTTCCACTTTGACAGAGATGCCTCTGTTTTTTATATTTGTCCTTACCCTTGTCTTTCTAAACATACTGCATTCCCTGAATTCATCCTTGCTCTTTGTAATTTCAAACAACCTCTGAATACAGTTAGGGAATAAGTTATTTTGTGCTTTGTGCATTGTGCAATATCTAAATGAAGTAGGTCACAACATTTTTAAGAATGTACTAAATAGCACACTGCTTGGTTCATAATGATCTGATCTATTTCAAATTCTTATAGCTTTCTTCTGTAACATGTATGGAACTGTGAGAGAACAATACAATGTATATAGTGAATTAACGTGATATATATATATATATAAATGTTTAAGACTTTCAATTCACTTTCCACTGTATTCAGAAGCCTTTTCCAAGCTTTTCCCAAAGCAATATATATTAGTATCATCAGCAAATAAAACAAATTTTAACAATTTAGTCACTTTAGAAGTATCATTTACAGTATATACAGTTAAAATTACTTAGGGCCTAGCACTGAACCTTGTGGAACCGCACAAGTAAACTTCAACAAATCAGATTTAACATTATTTTTCAGTACATATTGATATCTACCATCAAGGTAACTTCTTAGCCAAAAGTATGCTATCCATAATTAGTTTGGTGTAGGGCAAGGGTGGGCAATCTTATCTGTAAAGGGCCGGCGTTTCTGTAAGGTTTCGGAATAACCTTTAGATCAGCTGTTCAGACCCAGGTGTGAGGCTAATCGGTCCTCTAATCAGTAACCTAATTAGGGAGTTGCAGTGAAAACCCACATACACAACGGCCCTTTCTGCCCACCCCTGGTGTAGGACCTCCTTTTGCGGCTAATACAGCATCATTTTGTGTTGAATGACAAATACATGTCCTGCACAGTGGCCAGAGAGATTTTGAGCCAGGACTCTTGCGGAACAGTGGCCAGGTCACTACGCGATGCTGGTGGAGGTTCTTGATTTATTCCTTCAAAACACCCCAAAGTGGCTCAATAATATTCATACAGTGACTGTGCAGGCCATGAGAAATGTTCAAGTTAACATTCATGTTCATCATATTACTCTGTCACCAGTCTTATTGTGTGTATTGGTGCAATATCATCCTGATACACCGCGCGGCTTTCAGGGTACAATGTTTGAACCAATGGGTGAACATGGTCCTCCAGAATGGTTCAGTAGTCCTTGGCAGTGATAAGGCATTCTAGAACAAGTAGTGGGCCTTGGGAATGCCATGATATTGCAGGTCAAATCAAGACTTATCCACCCCCATGCTGCATTCTGGGTACGTAACAGTCCGGGTGGTAAGCCTCCTTCACGGATGTAGGAAGGACAGTGAAAATGGATTCATCAGAGACCAGTACAAGTTTCACATTGTCCACATCCCAAAATTTGCTCTGGTGCCACTAGTGAAACCGATGTTTGGCATTTTCACGAGTGACCAAAGTTTTGGCTATAGCAGCTTGACCATGAATATTGACAAACAGTTGTGAGCTCACGACGAACAGTTTTGGTGGAAACAGGAGGGTCTAGGTGCACATTTAATTCTGCAGTGTGTTGGGCAGCTGTGGCTTTATGTTTTTTGCATAGAATCCTGGTTAGTACCCAGACACCTCTTTCAGACGGCTCCCTCTTGCATCCACAGTTACTCCTCTTGGATGTGATCTGTCCTTTGTGGTGGTTTGCCGACATTACCCTGGATCCCGTGGCTGTTAATATACCACAAAGATTTGCTGTCCTGGTGAGGCACGCACCAACAATTTGCCCTCTTTTGGACTCGGACATGTTCTCCCTTTATGTTTTTTGGATTACAATATTTTATATACAGCTGTGCCATTTCTCCACTAATTCAACCTTCACACTCTGCTTTTACTAATGGAATGTGCAATCAGTGAAGACTGGCACCATACTGTGCAAACATTGGCATTAAACTTCAGACACTATTAGGCAGGTGTTTCAGATTCATTATCCAATCCCTGTACTGTATGTATACATTGCAGATACACCGTCCAGCATTGAATTCACAGACATCCCGATATTGCTGAGTTTGATTTGTCTAACAAGGGTGGGGCTTGCATTTCACTTTTTTGATAAATTGCAGTCTTCATCGTATGACATCACTACATCGGTCCGCTTTTCTCATTTTCAAACTCAAGGCTTTCAGCCATCCAGCCATAAGCAGCAAGCTAATCCTCGGATTCTTGTAATGGCAAGGTTTCTGATTCAAACATTGTTATTATTATTGTTGTTGTTATGATTACTATTATCATTACAAAATAAAGTTAAACCCTTACATTGCAGTGTATTATTATTATTATTATTATTATTATATTATTATTATTCCTTTGCAGGGAAGCATATTCCTATGCTTTGTCTGTGTTTATTTAACAAAAGGCATACACAGTAAAATGAGTACTTCAGAAATCTGTGCACCTTGCCACTTAACAGAAACACTGATTTTACTTAATGTGGTGATGTCACGCAATGAAGTTAATTGTGATTGGTTAAAGAAGTGAAACGCAAGCCCTTCTCTTATTGACCCAGGGGCCACACTTGGCAAAATGGCATGCTTGATTTCACAACCTGAGAGAGGTGAAGTTATAGTGGTACCCAGTACTCTATCACACCCTTTATTTGGTTCTACATTATTATTCTTGGTTGTAGGCCTAGTTGTAGTTGTAGTAGTGGGGTAATGTTCTGGGAATGACAAGAAAACTGGACACTTTGAACAATTCCCTACCTTGATTTTAATGTTCGGTAAATGTTCCTAGAATGAAAAATTGTTAGCTAGGTAGATGGGCTATAGGTCCCCATGACCCTAGATAAGACAAGCAGAATTTGAAAATGGATGGATATATTCCACTTTATTGTCATTACAGAAAGCACAAGTACTGAGAGAGCAAAAAGCAGATTGGCATCTAATCCGAATGTAAAAAATTGTCCCTGAATACAACTGTACGATATGTATCACACATGATAAATTTATATTTAAAAAATATAGGCCTGCATTTGTACCGGTCCCTCTAGGTAGACCTTGCTTATGGAAGGGTGGGGAGGGTGATGGTTTCAAATGATTTTACTACCTTTACTACCTGACTTCATGCCAGTTCTTGAGGAATATTTTAATAGAACAATCTCAGAATTGATTCGCTGAAAAGATCCATGATTTCCATCTCTATCATCACTAAGTTTCAGCATGGTGTCAAAATGTCTAAAATGAGAAAGGAGGGCGACGTTTCTGAAGTGAGGAATAACCATAGACTACAACTGTCAATAAGAAATAACATTCCCAAAGCATGGAGACTCTACAAAATGCGACTGTGTTTCTGATTTCACTACATGTTTGTTTCACTGACAGTGTCTTAGAACTGTTGCCTGTTGCATTGCAAACAGATACACAAGAGTGCCTTCAATACACCACTAACAACATACTAATAAATATAAATAGAAATACAATAATACAATATATAACATAGAAATACAATATAACAATAGAATTGTTATACACATATAATCCACTAGTGCACCCAAGGTGCTTTTAATTTATAAATACCATGCATGCAAAACACTTACTGTTAGCTTTGATAAATCAAATCGGTACACAGCTTCGAGGACTTCCTGGTAGACTTATGCACAGCACACCTTTTTGTTAAAAGTTTACAAACACACATATTTCAAAAGCCTGATTTTGATATGCACATATATATGCGCTATACATCTATATATTTTTTACACAAAACAATGCATATTATATCATTTTCAAAAGAATGCAGTATTGCAATTTCATTATTCATTTTTAAAAAGATTAAATTTTAATGTGGTTTAATGTACAATGGGGATAAATATGTCTTTAAATATGAAAAGGAAGCAAAGCTGTGTCACCTTTATGTTAAAACAAAAAAGCACTGGCAGCAGTGCCTTTTCATATGGTTCTGACGGAATTTAAATGCTGAGAAATCAAGGTACCTTAGAGGTGGAAGGGGTCTGGCAGCCATTAGGATGGAGTGAGCCCAGTGCTCCGCAGTGTGGAGACAGATGCCTACCAGCAGGGGGGTAACAACACAGCCATTACAGTTTTTCTCTATTGCTTTGGCACATTTCGTGAGACATACTTAACAGTATGTAAAGTTCACTGGCACTCGCATGCAATGTAACTTCTGCAGGTCGCAAACAAATAGCAAACAAAAAAGCCCCACAGCACTATATAACACAAAGAAAAACAAAATGGAACAAGAAAAACAAAGTGAAAACAAAATCATGTACTGTGGGAACCAAAATTACAACAAAGCCATATCTTCTGAAATTTAAGGAATATATTGTTAAATCATTTGGAAAGCTTGGTTAACTGTTTTCCATGGGGTGGCTCACACAATGATCACATACATATAGAGTTTTGGGTGTAAAATTGTTACAATGGGAAACAACACAATCTATTTTGGCCCACATGACTAAAGCAACTGAAAATTGTGGCAATTGATGACAATTGTGCAAAGCCATTTGCATATAAGTACTGAAACATTTGGAAATTTGTGTGAAGCAATGAGAAACAATGTTCTGCTGTGCAGAAGTGACATTATGGACTGGGGATTATAGTTGCATTTGATTTTGCAAATGTTAATTGTCATTTGAGAAATGGTCCAAAGCAATTGATAAAATCTGTAAAAAAAAAAAAGCTAATCAGAGTGAAATGCAATGCTACATTTAGTTACTTTTGAAGATGACATGAGGAAGACCTCTGAATTGCAGTTCAGATATGCTGTCTGGAAGTTTCCTACCGGTTCTGGGGAATGAGTCCTTGTTTGTGGAATAAGTGGATATAGTGTTACACTAAGAATCATCCTAATTCCTGATGAGTCCTGATAAAGCAGATTTGATAGGGAACCTAAATAGCTGCTAACGCTGACCATGTGGGATTGGCCTTATCTCTAGATTACTCCTGGGGGCCTTCATTAATGGCTGTGTGATGCCCACTTTCATGTCAGCACCCAGGAATCACTCTCACTGGCCTCATTTTTCCTTCAGTGTGTGCTCCCAGTGGCCCTCACCGTCTCTGTATGGCTGACTATGCCTGGAAACACCCCTCATATTAAAGGAGAGAAGCTTTCTCATTAACTCCCATGCGTAATCCATAAGAGCGCAACCTCTGATTCCTGCCGGTGAACTGCCACATCACAAATCAATTGATTGAATGTGGGCCTAACTCTTGGTGTTCCAGATATATAGAATAACTCAAAAAAAGGAATACCTATATACCTAATACTGTATATTCCTGTAACTCAGGATAAAAATTATCCTGTTTAAAAAGATAAGCAAAGCAACTTAATGGGCTTATGTAACAAAACAAAATACAAGAAATTGTATATCAGGTTAAAGATTTGCATTGATCCCATTTGTGAATTAAAGCAAACATTCGACAAACAGTAATGTTTTTCTCAAGAAACAGATTTAACGGGAACTTAATTATTTTACCTTGTTAATATCTCTCTTGAGGGGCTTAAGACAATGAGTACATCCTCCTGAAAATCAGTAAGTAATATTACAAATAAATGCCTGGTGCTTATTATGCTCAGATAAAGATTCTGGTCAAGGTACTTTTCATAGTGTGCCCACTCTCTGAAACTAAGACTCTTTCATTAGCATCGTCATTGAAATTAAATGTGACAGACAGATCTGTGGCTTACAAAAGCTAATTCTAGTAGCATTGCTACATGATTTATTCCAAGTAACCCAACAGCAGCAAATAAATGGGAAAGACATGGCCTCTAAGATAAGTGCTCTATCTCATCTGCTTCCGGACAATGTTACCTCTCCCTTGTAAGTGTTGCAGTGCTTGCTGGGTAGAGATAAGAAGAAGGGCTTTTCCTAACCCTGTGACATACCTATAGGTACTGCTGACAAGGAGTGTGAGCAAAAATACAGTGAGTGATCACACAGCAGCCACATCTTAGATTAAAAACCACTGGCACTTAACTATCTCAGGAGAGACTCTCTGCAATGAGCTACAGAGTCAATAGAAAACATGTGGATGACATAGCCTAATGTCAATTCAGAGACAACTAAGAATCCTGCTTAAGGATTTCTGCTCAATCTTGTGCCCAATCAGTTCTTTAAACAGACGATGTGTTGGCTGACTGAGAGTATATTAAGACATATAAAAGCTTTAATTGCATATATTACATATATGAATACAGGTCATGAATGATGTAGAAAAAGCCTGTTAAGAGCTTTTCTGTACAGATACAATTCTGGTGCAGCTGGTACTCTAGCAAACCGAAGCCCTTCACTGTCAAAAGGACAGCTTATATGTGCAACCTTGTTCAGGACTGCGTGTTCTTTTCCATCACAAAATGCTACGACAGTAGGGAGATGATGGCTGTGAGGCCAGAGATTAAAGGACATGGGATAGTTTTGTATGACAGTCTTGAACTGTTGGACTCAAGTCCTCAGTGGATAGCCCACAGTCTTCTGAGTTGGTGGCAGATTTTCCTGGAGATGGGACTGCCATAGCCAGACCTTGAAGCCTCCCAGCTTACAACTTGGGTTGTGAGCTCCGTAATGGCAGCCTTGAGGGTCACTTTTCCCAAAGCAAAAAAGATAAACTGAGACACACAAAGACACACAAATAGCACTTACAACTTGTCTCAGTTCCATTCCATTCCATTCATTTGAAGAAAATATGTGTCTGTTGTTATTAATTCAGAAATAATTGGGTCTGTTCTATGGGCCTGACAGACCAGAACTGTTCCTATTAGGCTATTGGACAGGGTGTTAAAAGAAGAAGAACTCAAATGTATTTATATTTCAACATAACTATGGGACACTTTGTTCATTTATTTAACAAAATCGTGCTGTAGTGAATTATGGCAAAATGTTAGTGGCTTTAGTCATAAGATAAGTAGGAAGCAGCTAGGCAGGTGTTTCAGGTGAGATAAGGAGGAACCATTGTTAAGTGGGACAGTGTTTCCGTGGGGGAAGGTTGGCAGCGAGGCTTCTTGTTTGACTTGGTAGGGTACCTGCTGCTGTCCTGCAGGCAAGTGTGGAGATAAGGAAATGGTAGTGAATTTCCTTAATGCACTTTTGCAAGGCAGGTTTACATTGTCTCTGACATGTACTAGTAACCCTAAAGGACTTCAAGCTATTTTTTATGTTACAAGTGCAGAAATCTCAAGTCAAATATATATAGCTATCAGCCTCATATACTAAATACATCAATCCATACCACAGTACATGATTATACAATGCATACCAAAATCTGTAACTAGTAATAAGAGGTATATGTGAAGATGGCACCAAGACATTGTAGGCATAGTAGCAGCCCTGTCCTTAAAGGGTAAGGCCTGCGTACTGCTTTGCCGCAATCTCCTGTTCCATCTCTTGTGCCTATACTACAAAGCACTGATGTACCACGGCATCCCCAGCCCTTTTTTTTTTTACCTACACAACCAATCAAACTTACATTTAACTGACAATATAAACAGTCCAATAAGCCATTATGTATGGGCAGCCTTCTCCCTCAATCACCCTCCAATACCTGGCTAATATTACAAAGAAGCCCAAAACATCCCTGTGTATCACATTCAGCAGTCTAACAACCTACAAAGCCACATGCCAACATGGTAGAAAGTTCTAGGACATCCTAAAACATCGTATGAGGCTTCCTGATAGTTGCACCTAGTCGCATCACAGATGATACCTCTGTGCTCATGCGTATTTTCAATGTATTTCGGTTCTTTGTTGCAGGGAGTGGAGTGTGTGTTTTTTGTCTGCTTGTGTTGAAATGAGTGTGCGGGCTTCTTCTTAAGGGGCTCTGTGTAATTGTCTTTGCGTCTGCTCTGCCCTCAGCACAAGCCTAAAACAAACCATTTGCTTTTGCTAAAGTTTGAGCACAGATGAACATTTTTTCAACATTATTAAAACCATAAAAAACAAGGGGGTGATGGTAGGCATGTTATTTTGTAAAGCAAAGCAAAGCTCCGTTATGTTTTGTCTAACCCAATCAGTGCTATGTCTTAAGCCTCCAGTTCAGCTCATGACTTTAGAAATAAACTTTTATTGCCTCCCTTTACACCAGGCGACAATAAAACATGGATTTCCTTTCCCTTTCTTCCTTCGTTAAATTAAAACAATAGCTCTTGCTGTATTACACAGCACTTTAATATCAAAAGGATAGCGGTTCATTTGGAGTTTGTGATGACATTACAGTGCTTGACAGTACTCCAGCTTTGAGGGTAAGCTTCTTAATTAGTGCACTTTTTATGCATTGTAACAAGAAAAAAGTTGAAACTTTTACGATCACACGTAAGCCCTGTGCTGCGCTGATTATAATGAACAAGAGAGGGGTGGCAATAGAGTGCGAACACTCGTCCTCTGTGGCTTGCCTTCTTACATTTTTGGCTTCTGGAGAAGTGTATAGGTTTCTCAAACCGTGCTCTGCTGGCTAGCGAAGGCTTTGGACCTGCCTGCCTGTGAGGATGGGCCAGACTGGTCTCCCCCCCCACCCCCAGTTTGTGTCTTTCCCACACACTCCTGATCTGCTTTTTTGCTCCCTTCTCCACACTGGCCATCTGTCCTCTGTCACTTTGTCTAGTACATCTTTCTATTGTGTAATATTGTTAGTTTTATCTGGCTATTAGGGGTAGAGTGTACCCCCACTCCCATTCATGTGCATGTACTTTAACAATCATCACTAAGGATATATCCACCTGAACATTACCGTGTTTAATTACAATAAACACACACATTCATAGACTTTGGAAGCTGCTTTTCTTTTGCATTGCTGTCTGTGTTATGATATATTTCCATTCATCTTGTCTAACAACATGGAACTTTTGATTACAATCCCATGCACTAATTCTGCCAAACCTGAATGGAGAGTGGGGTAAGCAAACCTCAAACACTTACTGTCCAATTAAACTCCCATACAGCTTAAATGTGCATGTAGTGTGGAATCTCTAGTGAGGTGTGGTTCTTGATACTGATAGTCGTTTTGTTACTTCATTGTCCATGGTTATTTACACCAGAGTTGTCCAACAACAAACCTTTTCATGATGGGAGGTCATGCCTGGAGAAAACATAGCTCTGTGGATCACTGAAGCAGAGAAACCCCTCCAGTATAATCAGGACACGAATCTCAGGGTGGCACAATCTTCAGAAGAATTCCTGAAGATTATCTGGTGGATATACCCTTATCACCACAAGGCAGCTTTGGGAGCTTTGGGGGGCGGGGGATCAGAGTCACTCCAGCTGAAGATGCTGTGGTGGTGAGAGTCCTCTGTGATACAGGGTAAAGAAACGTCTGGTCTGACCTACTCAGCATGCTGCCGATGCAACTCAAGGGGCTGTATGAAGAAGAAGAACCTGGTGATGATGATGATGATGATGGTGGAGATGCTGAGTGGCTAACACTGTGTGCGCCTCACACATCCAGGGCTGAGGGTTGGAGTTTCACCTCCAACACTGTGTTTGCAGTTTCCATGCACTTTCTTTACCTCACCTATTTCTTCCTGCAGTTTTTTGCCTGTACAGTGCAAATGTGTGTTGTTGTATTCTAGACACGTATGGAAGTCAGTGAATAGTAATCTCAAAGTGGTCCCTACCAATATTTTTGTGCCCCGCCAAAAATGTTCACATTAAGATCATCCATTTTCTGAAACTGCTTGTCCTATTCAGGGTCACGGGCGGGCCCCGAGGCTAACCCGGAGGCTGCAGGCACAAAGCCGGGACATTAAGATCATCAGGGTAGAATTAATGGTAAAACATTTCCTGCTGAAATCTGTTGAGCAAAATTAAGGGTGTGTCCCAATATCATTTCATTTTCTTTCTTGTCTGTTTTTTAAGTTAATTGTTGCCTTTTTTAAAGTTGATGGCAGAGATGAGGGAAGGAAATTACTAAACTAAATAGTGTGCAGGTTCGCATGAGGTTTGTGACTCCCAGTAGCAAATAGGAGTGTGCAACCATTCGAGACAAGAGCACAGTGAGTGATCACGAATATCATTCGATTTGTTAATTACAGGTGCACACCGTGAAATTTTGATGTTTGGTACAATTTTACACCTTGTATAGGTAGCGTGAGATTGTTTTGTAAAAGCCCCTAAATATTTCTATTTGATTTTCCAAAATAATTTATTATTGCACATTTAACTGCACATTTTTTAGCTGCACATTTATTATTGCACGTTTTACAAATTCTTTTACTTTGATGTGTTTGTCATTTTTATATTTATTTAGAATTTTCTTTTGAGTAAGCAAATTTTTGATAGATCTATTGTCTACTTGACAGGGTTGCAATTCTGATGTAATTCTCAATTAATATCTTTGTATATCCTATGAATAGCTAATTTGAAGTGTATATATGTGTGTGTGAGTTTGTCTTTATCATATTGTGGGGCCCAAATGTCCCAACATTGTGGTAAAACTTTTTGGCTTGCGTGCACATTTCTCAGGTCTCCAAAATATAAACTTCAAAATTATATATAAAAATGTGATTCATGTGATTCATGCGATGTATATAAAGTCTTAATGATTTATAAAGCCTTGAGAGGAATATTGATTATTTTATATAAGCATGGGGAATAGTTGACTTTTACAAGTCTCTGGCCAGTATCACATTGAGGCCGGGCAGGCACTGGTGAAAGCAAAGTAGGATGTCCAAATGGTGTATTGGATGACAAAGGTAAATGAGTGCAATGGGGTGAACGCCGTGGGGATCCACGGACAAGACAGCACCTACACCAGCTAAAGCAACAAAACACTCAACCTGGCCAAAGCCCTCATATATATAGGGTAGGACAGAGGAGCAACACATAAGGGTAATCAAGGCAGGGCAATTCCCAATGAAGGCACTACAGAGGAACACACTAGGCAGGCCTGACAGTCAGGAATATATATCCCGACAGGGTCTAGTATTTCCCTATCAGGACTAACCAGTACTAACCAGCAAACAGAAACAGAAGAAACCAATGAAAGTAAAGACATATACTTAAATGTGAAACAAGTCATCCTATTTGACCAGAAACTTTACCACTGAAAAATAGCTTTTGGCAACAGAATTAAATGAATAAATAGATAAATTCAGACTCAAGTACCCAGCTCCCCTCCACTCATAGGCCGACGGCCAGCCTCCTCATGGCAGACTGGCGGCCCATGGAGGTGGGGTAGAGGGGATAAGCGTCGGTAGTGTGGCCGACAACCAGCCTCCTCATGGCAGACAGGTGGCCCATGGAGGTGGGGTAGAGGGGATGAGCGTCGGTAGTATGGCCGACAACCAGCCTCCTCATGGCAGACAGGTGGCCCATGGAGGTGGGGTAGAGGGGATGAGGGTCGGTTGTGCGGCCGACGGCCAGCCTCCTCATGGCAGACAGGCGGCTCATGGAGGTTTGTACAGATGAACGTGAGTCAGGTAGCGCCAGCCGGGCCAGAACAAAGCAGCTGACCAAGCTGGGGTACAATAGTTTGTTAAGAGGGGGGAAGAAAGAGGAAGAAGGGAGAAGAATGGGGAAGGAGAAAAAGTGGGGAAAAGGAAAGGAAAAAGGGAAAAAGAAGGGAGAAAAAGATTAGAAATTGATTTTTTATGCGATGTACCACCCCCAAGCACTGCTGCCTGTGTGCTCACTTAGCTGCCCACTGCTATGTCACTTTTGGGGAAATCCCAGATCCTGTGCCTTTCCGCCAACAACCTGTCCTCTGTAAAAATGCTAATTAATGAGGTGTGAAATTCAGACGCTAATTTCGCTACAAGCCAATGATACAAATGAAAACGGTTGTTCATTCTCATTGTTCGTTCTTTCTTTCTGCTTGATCTGGTTTTTACTGAAAGGGAGTGTCTGGAAGACATGAGCTTGCATTGTTAAATGTTGGAAAATTTCACAAGACTTTAACAGTAGTAGTGGGTCAGTTAATAGTGACACACCAATACAAATGTATAACCTTAGCATTGCAATTAGAAACATGGAAAATAATGAGATGCTTCTACTGGCTGGCTTTTTGCAAATTATCAGAGCATCATTTTAGCATTTTTTGCAGGGAGTGGTCCTGACTACATAGTATGCACAGAACACATAATGAATAAGCCTATTATTTTTATAAAGACAAAACAAAAAAAACTGCTGATGAAATTTGCTTTAGCAGATAGATAGATAGATAGATAGATACACTAAATGGATACTTTTATCGGGACACCTGGCCTTTTCATCTACAGGAACTTTTATAACATCCCATATAAATCCATAGGCATTAACCCCTATCCCGTGTTTGGCGTCAGTCTGACCCCAGAGCATCATTAAACGGTAGGCAAATTTCACATGGGGAAA
>JAODKL010000107.1:21310715-21329290 GCA_026780765.1 Petrocephalus schoutedeni
AAACGGTAGGCAAATTTCACATGGGGAAATTATCACGGGAAAAGGGTTAATATGGAGTTGCCCCCCCCCCCCCCCCTTTGTAGCTATAACTGCTGCCACTCTTCTGGGAAGGCTTTCCACATGATTTGGGAGTGTGTCTGTGGGATTATTTGCCCATTCATCCATTGATAGGGTTCAGGTCAGTGTTCTGTGCAGCCCAGTCAGGTTCTTCCACACCAAACTCACCCAACCATGTCTTTATGGACTTTGTTTTTTGTACTGGGGCAGAGTCATGCTGGAACATTAAAAGACCTTCCCCAAACTGTTCCATCAAAGTTAGAATCCTAAAATGTCTTTGCATGCAGAAGCACTAAGAGTTCCCTTCATTGGACTTAAGAGACCTAACCCAACCCATGAAAAAAATCCACACCATTAACCCTACTCCAACAAACTTTACAGCTGGCAGCTGGCACAATGCAGTCAGGCAGGTAATGTTCTCCTGGCGTCCATCAAACCCAGGGTCATCCATCAGACTGCCAGATAGAGAAGCGTGATTCATCACTTGACAGAACACATTTCCACTGCACCAGAGTCCAGTGGTGGTGTGCTTTACACCATTCCATCTTACACTTGGCATTGCATTGCAGCTGCTTGGTCAGTTTTTTTGGCAGTTTTTGAGTCAATAGAACATTGGTAACTCTTATGCAATACACACCTCAGCACTTGATGAGTAACTGTAGCTTTACATGGTCTTCCACTTCATGGCTGAGTTTCTCTTGTTCCTAAATGCTTCCACTTTGCAATAATACTGCTGACCATTGATTGGAATATCTAGCAGGGAAGAAATTTCCATCCTTCCATCCATTCTCCAACCCGCTTTTTCCTATCAGGGTTGCGGGGATCTGGAGCCTATCCCGGAAGCTACGGGCACGAGGCAGGGAACAACCCAGGATGGGGGGCCAGCCCATTGCAGGGCACACTCACACACCATTCACTCATACATGCACACCTACGGGCAATTTAGGAACTCAGAAGAAATTTCATGAACTGAATTATTGCAATGGTGTCTTCCTATGAAAATACCATGCTTGAATTCACTGACCTCTCATTCTTTCATGAATGTTTGTAAACCTGACTGCATGGCAAGGTACTTGATTTTATACACCTGTGGCAATGGGTCTGAATTAAACACCTGAATTCAATGATTAAGAGGTGTGTCCCAATACTATAGTGTAGATAGATAGATATTGTCTGTCCTTTGCCTTATTGATGCAGTATATGTAGATTTCAGCATACAGTACTGTACATGTTTGAATAGCATTATGTTTTATTGCATCATGTGATAACATATCATGAAAAGGCAGGAAGCTTAAAAGATTAATACTGTTATGAAAGTAATGTAATAACATTGCAGGTGCTGCAGTGTATTATGGTAGACTATTAATTATTAATATTTTAATCCAGTCCCCTGTGGGGCATGATCTCAAGCTACATAGTCATAGAATTAGCACAGTACACCTTATTCACAGAAATGACCAGAGTTACTAATGGCTTGGTTTAACCATAAGCCTTAAAATATTATTTAACGGTTTTTACATTTGGCTCTGTTTCCTTAGTTCTTCGGGGTCTGGGTTCACATTCTACTTTCCTGTTCTTGGCCAAGGACATGCCAGGCTGACATGCGTCACAAAACCGCGCATGGCGTAGAACTGTGTGTGTGTGAGTGTGTGCAGGGGTGTGACCTAGGAATCACTGGCTGTCTGCCCATTGCTGCCTGGCCCATTTCCCCAGTGAACCCCAGGTCTCTGACCGGGATAAAGAGCTTGAATAGAGATGGACGGCAGGATGAATGGATGGACGGATGCAAGTTGTTTGCAGTTACACTTCACTTAAGGGTGCTGTATGACAGCTACATGACACCAGCATAAGCCCTTCATGACAGCCGACATAACTTGTCATTAGTATTAATAAAGGTTTGCTCCAACATTTGTGGCTTTTGGAACAAACCTTTATAAATCATTTTTTTGTGGTATTTCCATTAACTAAAGGAAATGTTTGGTTCAAAACTCCTCGATAGTTTAACAGAGCCTTAGTCAGAAATATGCCTTGGTGTGACTTCGCTACATCTCCAAAAAGAGACTGAACGATCGTACTGATTGTAGTACCGAATGGCAAAAGGTTTGTCAATGTTGTGTACACAGGAATTACCTTTGTAATCCGATGAAAGTTCCCAAAGTATTTCTTTTTCAAAGTTACAAAGTGAGGTTCCTTGTTTCTCTATTTTATTGAAGCGCATTTTTCTTTCCCTTGTTTCTGGAACATTCTCAATTTCTTTTTGAGTGTTATTGTCAGACTAGAACCTTTTCATCCATTTGGCAGGGAGCACAATTGGTACTGATGCGATTACTTCGCTGTGTTGTGTGACACTATTTTTTTGTCACTAGCCTGTCTTGTGTTGCATTTTCTAGTTTAAATAGTGAATTTGCAGGCTTAGAAAGATATGTGTCATGTTTCCAGCATTTTTACTGACACTGATAGCTTCTTCAATATCTTTATAAACTGCTCCGTAAAACTAATTAATCCAGTGGGTTCTAGCATTCACAAACATCACAGTCTAACCAGTAAGGAAGTTTTTTTCTGTTCTTTTAAAATCGAATATAACAAGTTTTCTTCTATAAGTGTCAATGCCAAAGTTTTAGTCTCATATAGGATTTAGGCTCTTTACATGCGATACATGTTTAAAAGTTTAATTATAGGTCTGCAGACACTTATAAAGGGTGAAAATTGAATCAGTGTGTTAATATGCATTTGTTACATTTTCATTTACACATTTGGTAGAAGTCTCTAAGAAAAAAAAAAAAACTTAAAAAGGATATTTTTGAGATCTGGTACCTTGTTTGTGACACTGATATTTCAAATGTTACCAAATTTGATAGTTGAATAAAATTATGCGTAAAATAATATTCTGTGTACAAAAGGGTTAATATTGTACATGGTAGCAGGTTTGACTACAGTAAAGGTATTGTGACAATATGTACATGATGGGCATGTTAATCTAATGTTAAAATGCAATGATAATACTTTGTAAGTCATAAGCACATGGATATCAATAAAAAATGATCATAGCATGTCTTTGTATGATTAAAGACAAAACACCAGGATACAATAATAACATTCTGCAATAATGCATTACACTGACTGTGATATGTGATTAATGTAAGATATGGATGTTGAAGATTAGAATATTCGATTAAGATATTTATGATATTTTGACAAAGACTGAAAAGCAGAAATGGCCACATACCTGTTGGATGTAATGAGAGGCAGACGTGTAAAATTGCAGCTGCCAGGCTGTCGAATACGCTGCAGAGGTCTTTGCTGACCCCAGCTTTTGGTTCACCACTGTTCAGATTGCCTTGGCTGTCATCTCACTGTTTCTTAACAGATTCTCTGGGAAGGAGTTAAACACACCGCGAAATCGATGCCAGCCCATTAAATTCCAATACGGCAATGTTGATTGTTAATGCCAAATTAGCCAGTGGGTCTTGGGGATTCAAGTGTTAAACAGAACTTAAGCCATTTACTTTTCCTGAGTTTACAGCCCAGTGCTTCTAGGCATTCAAGGAAATGAATTTTGAAATAAGCCTTCGGATTAAAAGAAAGAATATTTGAATATTTAAAAATGGCTACGGGATTTTTTTAGCTCTTGATATTTAGATGAGAGGATGATTTTCACTAGGCATAAATCTCAAATGCACTTCTCTGCCTTACAAAGACACATGTCCATGCTGAACAAATAGTGATATTCAGACAGTATTTCATTATCTGCTCCCATCATCCTTTGCATGCATGAAATTTCAAACCGGTGTATGCTTTTATAAATGCATGTGACCAAAATAAAAATCCCGATGTAATGCTCATTTTTGCAGTGCTAATTGGAGATGACAGAAGTCAGAAAGAGACAGAAAAAACTAGACATTGCCATAATTCGTATTTCATATTTGGCAATATCAATAGTCTTGGTGCCAAAGATGGTGATATGCTGATTAATTATGCCTTTTAATAATGCTGCCTCCATCTGAGTGCCCAGCAGGTGTGAGCTTGAAGTGCTAGAGTATATGAGCCTATTTTATAAGGAGTCTATATCCTTTAATCACGTCTTTCATCTTCTCAAGCTGGAACTAAGTTGTTTTGCAGTTTGAATTTCATCTTCACCCTCCCAAATCCCCCCCAAACTTTGTATTTTTTAAAATATTTTGCATTTCCAAACCAAGGGGCTATAAGGAATGTCACATTCATTCATCATTCCTCTCTTTTAGTCAGAAAAGACCGAAAAAAGACAGAAAAGAGTGAAAATAGGCGTTTACTTTGAAACAATGATGCTCCTTTCCCTCTCAATGCATTGTACAAGGTGCATCATCGTTCCTCAATTCTCGGGAGTTTCCCAGGACAGACACATTCAGATTGGTGCAAACACTGCACCAAACATCAGGCATGCCTTTTGTGGCTGGTGTCATTCTGATGCAATTTATCCAAGCTGCACGTGGCACAGTGCTGGTGCATGCAGAACAACAGCATAGACATACAGAGTGCATGCAGCTAGCGGAGGCGACAACATCTATATACAAACAAAAGGGGAATTAATGCTAGTGCTTAAGCTATATTAATACACTCACACTCACTCAATAATGGTAGCTCATTATTACCCCAAGCCAAAAACATATACAAACACATGAAATATGATGATCAAAATGTGTATTTTTATCAAGGACATGCTTACCAATGTGTGTACAGCAAAATAAACATGATTTAATAATGTAATTTTTATGTAAGTACTACACATGTGTAGCACACCTAATCTAGGCAAAGTAAGGTTTTATGTCTGATAATTACATGGGTCCCCAATAAGCATCACATACAGCACTCATGCATCACTCCAGAAGTACTCCAGCATAGTTTATGCATATGAATGACTCCCTTCTAATGGCACTCAGGCCTTAGAACCACAATCAGACTTTGCTCTGTAGGAAGCTCACTTTCAATCTTACTTTACAGATCCCGAACCACAGCCAGGCACAGACTTTTTGAGGGGCAGGTGCTTTGGGTAACGTGGCTTAGAGTACTTTTTGTCGACTGGATGGGGGTATACCTCTTGATACAGTTTGCTGTGCTAGGTGGTGGGGGGGGGGGGGGTTGGGGGGGGTGGAGAAGAGATGTAGGATATTTAGAACCTCAAAAGGGGTTGACTTTAAATTGTTTGTATAAAAGGGACAGCTGCTCAGGCACTCCACCGTCCCCTGCCTTTTGTGAACCAAAGCATGACTGATAAAGTCATAGCAGGATATCGGGTAAAATGAAACAGACTAACTGCACATGTAACATCCAGATAGCTCTTAAACAAAACATACATCTGACATGATAATAAGAAAGCTCTTCCAAGGGAAACTCAAAGTGCTGTTTCTACTCCTGTAGATTATTTGATTATATTCTTGTTTCAGTCTTGATTGTGCCTTATACGTCTCATGATACACTTACTCTCATTATTCAGGGAATCATATGATACAGATGATACCCTTTCAATAGTTAGTTGGGAGCGATTGCAACTGTGTATAAATTTGTTGTTAGGAAGTAGTTAACATACATAAAACATTCACCTCATCTGTTAAATTATCCTAGTTATGTCACCAGTGAAATAATAAAGGCTTATCAAAATGACTCATGTAGCGTTGAAGCTATAATGCTCTTTTTCATCCCGGTCTTCAGGGACCCCCAGACAGTCCACATTTTCGCTCCCTCCCAGCTCGTAGTAGGGGAAAAATGTGGACAGTCTGGGGTCCCCGAGGACCAGATTGAGAAACAGTGCTATAATGTATTGCAAAAAAGTGAATGTACCTGCTGGGCTGACACCTGGACAGGAATGACATCACTCCTGTGTGACATCACTCCACTACAAATAGTCTGATGGGAATGACATCATTCACCACAGGCAGTTAAGCGACAGCCCAGCAGGTTGAGTGACTGCGAGAACTGCGGAGCTGCCATCTCTATCAAACTGCAACTGCCCCGCCGGGGGTGCTCCTTCCGTCACCCCCCCAGGCTGCCGCAGTGGCCATTCAATCTCTGCAGCATAATGAGGGATTGCACAAGCCAGCAAAACAAACACTGGGGGAGAAATGACAGCTCCTCTCTGGCTCTGCCTCTGGGCTTGACCTCAGAGATGGAGCGATTAGCAGCTCATAGCAGCTGGGTGTAGAAGATGTTATGAAAAAAAAAACACCCCCCCTCCCGGCTCTCCCCCCCCCCCCCCCCCCCACACACACACACACCATCCATTTCCCTACTTTCTAGATCCTCAGTGGAAGCTCTCCACTGGGTGCACACCGTGCTTGTCATCAGACAGGAAACAGGCTCTCCACAGAGTCTCGCTTTCCAGCCTTGTCGCTGTACGAATCCCCAAACGGATGCAAACCAATCTGAAACAGAGAGAAACTACAAATTTTATTCTGCAGCCAATTCCAGAAAACATACATTCTGTTCCAATTCCATTGAAAAAAAAAAAAAACATATTCATTTTGGGGGAGAAAAAGAAATGAAAGATGAGCCTCCAAACCCGGGAGAAAAATGTCTTTAGTGCAGTGCAGTGTAGTCAGGGTTTGTTTAGCGCTTCAGTGAAAAAGCTACTTTGGAGTCCAGGAGTTCCCAGTCTTCAGAAGTGGCAAGAGGGGCTGCTTCTTAGGGATCTCCATGGCAATAAAGCTCCTGCTCCGTAGGGGGTGCGAGTAGGCAGGCCTCTAGGACTCCATCAGCTACAGAGCAGGCGGCATGTATAGATTAAAATGGGAATCATCTTGCAGGGGAACCTCTCCAGCCAAGCTAGGTATCCTGGTACCCAGCTGGACATCCTCTGCTGGAGAAACTCCCTGAAAAATAGTCCTTCATTACACAAAGCGCACACCGTTGATTTTTGGCCTGGCAAATGACTTTAAATGAATCCTCCAATTGCCTTAACGTAATACATTTAATTTCATCAGTTGGAAAACCCACATGCCTCTCCAGGCGATTTGAGACTCAGTGGAATAATTAAACCTGGATAAAGAGAGATGAATTAATTCTTGCCAGAAAGAATCAAAAACAGGCTTAAGTTTATTGTGCCTTAATTTGATATTTTCTAAAGTAATTAAAAATAATTGTCTGATCAATTTGAGCTCAGCTTCAGAATGTTATGTGGGCGAGGCAATTAATTAAACGAGGGTGACCCGCAATTTAAAGGTCAAGTAATTTTCCCTTCCCTCCGTGCTTGGCAAAGAAGACGGCCCGCTCTCCTTGCATTTGGCACATTCTTGTGCCTCTTTCCCCATGGGCCACGTGCACATCTTCATGCTCAGTCACGCATGCACACACAAACGTGCGCGCATGCGTGAGTGTTTAATTAGCATCACTTAAAGAAGCATCTGGAGTGTGGAATGTGGGAGGGGGATAATTGGCACGTGGGGTTACGCTGAGTCTGCTTGTCGTCGCTCATTAGCCGAGGAGAGGATGGGGAGGGGTTGGTTAAGGTTGGAGAAAGAGGAAAATGGGCCAAGTGTAAAGAGAGTTACCTCCCATAAATTACAGGGGGACAAATACTCTTGTGGTAGCTGAAGCCAAACTGCTAAATGCTTTCCACTTCTAAGCACCTTCCGCTGTGCGTGCCTGCCCATCTGTCTGTCTCTTCCTCTGTCCTGTTTCAATACCTTATTTGCCTGGCAGGGACATTTTAACCGGAACAGCTTGCAGTTTCAGATCCTGCAATGTATTTTACAGGCACACCACAGGACACAAGCCACTTTAATTCCATCCATCTATCCATCCATACATCCATACATCCATTTCCTGTAACAATTTTATTCAGTGTCACGGGGGGTCTGGAGCCTATCCCAAAAGCTATGGGCATAAGGCAGGGGACAACCAGGGATCAGGCGCCAACCAATTACAAGGCACACTCACACACCATTCACTCACACATGCAATCCTACAGGCAATTTGGTAACTCCAATTAACCTCAGCATGTTTTTGGACTGTGGGGGGAAACCCCACGAGGACATGGGGAGAACATGCTAACCCCACACACATGGAGCCAGGGCGAAGACTTGATCCCTGGTCCCAGAAGTGTGAGGCCACAGTACTAACCACTGCTCTCTTACAAAATGCCAGCCTGTCGAATTACTTCTTGAACTGAATTTACTTCTGGATTTAAAAGTGCCTGGACACCTGGCCCAGTTCCCTTACCTGGTATGCGACTGGTCGCCGGCACCCTTTCTGGATGTGAGTATGCTGTAAGCATGTTCTGTTAAATTTTCACCCCACGGCGGTGCAGCAGGATTCAGCGAATCTCCTGTTTAAGCACTAGGCTGCCAGCTGCCCTGCTGGCTGAAGAGAGGCATCCTCCTGCCAGGCCTCCCTGTTCCCTGCTATGTCAGCCCAGATGACGACGAAGCCCAGGAGTCCCTGCTAAGGCCTTGGCCCCTCTTTCTTTATTTGCTTCTGCATAAAACAACTCTGCAGAGAGTTCACCAATAAAGCCAGAGAGACTTTGAATGAAGAGGGTTGAAGGGTCAGAGGTCACAGCAGTTCTTTCTGCAATTAATTGGCCAAGCTTGTAGCCCATGCTTGACAGATTAAATTATCAAGCCATGCAATCCCCATGGCTTCCGCTCATTGACTATTAATAAAACTTCAGCCCTCCGATGAAAGAACAGAGAGCATCATGAATCCTGGGGAGGGGGGGAGCAGGGGGGCCATTAAACCCCCCCCCACACACACACATTCTGTAATCTGTACTACATTTACATTAAGGCCCTCATGTCACAAAGTCACCCCTCCAAGAGAGCTGGAAACAGACACCTGATGCATTTGGAATGTAGGAAAATCAGACAGTAAATGCGGGAGTTCAATGATGTGAAGCTCAGAATTTGCTGGGTGGAGGGATACTGCCTGGAGGAGAGAATGGGGATCTGCTCTAGCTTGCACAGCTCTGAGTAATCCTTCATACTGAACGGCATCTATAATAAGCCCCTCCCCCAATCATTCCGCATTTTCACATTGCTGCTGAAGGAGCCCGGATAAATTAAACTGTGGCTAAAGCAGATATATGGATCGTTAGCCAGACTGTATTTTAATGGTCATTTATTCTCAACTAGAGCCAATTGTGCAGCTAACCTTTTTGTAAGAGAGCAGACACTCGATAAGCACTTAGACATTTAAAAAAAAATGCCTGGAAGTAATTACACTGCCTCTCAGGCACTTTGTTTTTCCATGAGAACAGAGCTGGAGTGCCTCTCTTATAATAGTTATAATTACATCCACATCTGAATGGGGTCTCAGCAGGACGTCCAGGGAGTGGAGGAACTGAGCACCTGATGATCCGGATTTGTCCTCCTTTGGCGACCCTCCCTTGCAATAGCACTGTGCATACGGTGGTATTAGCGTCAGGCGGATTCACAGACGCGCACATACACGCGCCCCGTTCGCCATTTGCCGTGACTCCCCTGTGGCAGCTGCGAGCGGCTCCATTGTAACCGTGGTTCCCCGCTGTTCCCCGCTCCCTGCAGACTTCCTGACAGCCCCTGCATTATGCGTCTTTCCAAATCGCACCCCCTCTTTCTCCCTCTGTCTCTCGTTCTCTCAAACACGCACACTAACAGTCACAATCAACAACATTACCAAAGATTAACAGATGGGTAGTGGGTACTATGCTAACAGATATTTTCATACATGTATGGTAAATATGACTTAACAAAAAAAAAGCTATGACATTTGACCCTTTGGGGGATAAGCGATACTGTGATGCATGTGTGAGGGGTCCTGGACAGGTGAAGCTTAGGGTCAGGGTGCTGATGGATTAGGTGCAATAAAAAGATTCATGTGTTTACGTGCTGCACATAAAATGCACTCGCTAAGTGTAAAGAATTCCCTATCGATACAGTCCTCTACCCCCCTTTGAACTCCATACTTTCAAATCACAGACATGTATGGACTGACATTCCCCTTTGATGTCCATCTGAAATGTCAGGGCATCCTTACAACTTCGTCAGGGTGCTGCTGGTATCCCCTTTCATCAGCCATTTGGACGTCCCACAGCACTGAACCTGTGACATCAAATTACATCCATACAACCCAACAGTAACACATAAACAATTGTACATTTACTCAGTTTGAAATTTCTAGTTTTTTATTCTGCCATAATGCAGAATAAATGATTTAGTCCACTGTTCCGAACAGGGCTATTATTAGTTGTGTAAAGTCTGTACCAAAGTTAGTCATGAGTCACGACTTCCCTTTGCACATTAACAATTTACAAAGAAAAGAGCTTTAAGAAACACATTTCCTTCATCTCTTTGGGTATTTATTGACTGTGTCGTGTTGAGGGATGTCTTCTCCAAAAATTCGGGTGTTAGTTCAAGTACAGTATATTAATTCCAGTGGTACACTGTCATTCTAAATAGAAAAAAAAAATAATACATATAACCATTTGTTCACAAGAGACAGTTCTGTAATTTGGTGTATGTGCTAATGTAATGTGACCCCTGTCTGTGGGAGATGGGCAGGTAAGCATCAAATTGAACTAGATACAGACGGCATGTGCTTGGAGGAGCATGGTGCAGTTTGAGCAGGATAAAGACCACTTCAGTTTTTCCCCTGAGTGGCCAGTGGACACAGGTTTTAAATTTAAATATATAAATATTACTATCAAAACAATAAATACATAGATTAATTTAGATAAACAGGCACAAATTATTGGTGTTTTTAGCATAATGTCAAATAATTGAGCCTGATAATGAACTGTAAATGTTAGGTAAAGACAGTGTTTAATGCATAATTTAATAAGATCTTGAATTTAGTTAAATTAAGTACCACTGTCAGGAACTAACATCTAGTCTTTCTAGTAGTAAGGTGGAATAACAATTATATTCAGATAAAACAAGGACCAAAAATATATTCTTATATAAAAACCTTAGTCAACAATTGAAATATGATGCTACTCCACTTTGGAGAGTAAAAGTGACTGAGACTTCATTCCCATCTCACCAGCAATTTGCTTCCTAATGGCTTTCAAGCCAGGAGCTGATGACACTCACGTCACCTTGCTGCATGTAGGGGAAATGCCCTAAAAACACTTTGAAGTTCAAAAAAGCGGCAGTTCATAAAAGTTCTGAGAGAGATACGCGGCGATTGATCTCCCCCATCGGTTTGGTTTTTTTCTGTTTTTAGTTCGCTTTGATTGCCTGATGGTTAGGGTTCTTGCATTAAGGATTTGAATGGTTTTTCTAAGTTATTTTGCGCTTTGATGGGAATTGATGACCAGTCCAATTCTAAACACAACGCTATTACACAAACGAAGAATCGAACATGCAACATTCAGTTAGCAGTTCAGGGTTGTGTATAGCAATAGATTTTCCAAACAATAAGAAAATATCCATCAAACAGAGACTGCCTTATTCAGCCTCTTTGATCATAAAACAAGATGTACTGCTGCTTTCGTATATCACTGCACTACTGATTGCTCAAATCTGTTTGGTCAGAAAATTGTTGATTAATTTTCTATAACTGTACAAGTAATACAGACAGACGAATCACAATAGCAAATCAATGTGTGATTATAATCCGTAATTCCTACTTAAAATTTCAGACATAGTAAACAACTTGAAAATAATGGAAACTATAAAAGCTAAGAAATTGCAACAAGTCTTCCGGCTGAAGAGTGGTCAGTAATTTAATACCAAAAGGTTTGACTGATGAAATGTTTCATCCATAACACAGCTGAATACCAAGGGGTACATAAAGCTAAATTAATAAAACAATGACTGATTATATATTCATGTCTATGCTGCCACAGCTGTGCATTTGAAAACATATAATGCACGGCTTGGAGTGCAGTAACCCTTACTTAATCAAGCAGCATAGTATGGTTAAATATGGCTTTAAGTACAACTTAAATCAGTAACAAGCAGTTTGCTGTCATGGAAGGACAATATTCCATAAATCATGTTGGCATACACTCTCACCCAAATAAAGAAAGAGAGGAATGGTAAGATAGATATGAACAACATACACAGATTAAAGGGCAAAGCAGATTTCACAGGCAAGGGTAAGAGACCACAGGCGAGGGGGAGCGTAAAGCACATTGCGGAATGACAACACATTATGTAATAACTCGAAAAGTGTCAATGAAGACATTCAGTTTGGTTGTTTATTACATAATGCACATAATGTGTTAAAAAGTGCACCTCCCACATTTTGTGATAACCACCACAATATGTAATAATTTATTACAAAATGCAGGGAAATGTATTACATATTGCATTCAAGCTGTCCATTACAAAATGTAACAGATTATTACAAAATGCGGGTGCCCTTACATAACGAAGTGAAAATTAGTTACATTTTGACGAGTTATTACATAATGCAGTATTACTACATGATGCGTTGCTACAGGAGGCCTCAGAGAGCCAAGTTCCCTCTTTCTTTTACCATATACCATCGTCATCATATAGAATCATCGCCTACATTAAACTACACCCCATTCTTATGTCTTTCAGATCCTCAGACCCTTCCAGTAAATATTCATTTTATTTTTACATAGTTGGTGACGGCACATGAAATGGCATGTATTTACTCAAATAACCTAGAGCTATAATTATCAATATAACTATCAGTTTATACCTGGAATACGATTTAGAAATTATTAGACATTGGAGCATTTAGACATTACAAAAATGCATATCAGTATATATAAATGTATATATAAATGTCATCATGGTTGCTGAGGTATTTCAACTTGAAACTTTTAAAAATGTTGGGAGGCTCATGTATGCATATTTGATTTTTTTTTTTTTTTAGTAATTTTCATATTGCGAGTTGGGAAACACAGTAACCGATGGGAGGTTAAATCACTGGAGCAGGATCCATGCCTGTTTTTGATGTGCCTTTTAGTTTACATTTATACTTTCAGCAGGGGGTTTTATGCAAATGATACAATTAGGAAAGCAGGGTCAGCACATACTTTTTCCTTTGGATTAGTTAACTTTGAACCCATCAGTGAAATCACTGTGTATCATTGGATTTAAACTAGTGACCTGCTGGTCATGGGCATAGCATCCCAGCCCACTGACCCAAACACCACCAGGCATTTTACAGCTGTGTGGGAACCTCTATGTGGTTATCAATGTTGATTTAATTTTATTTTATTTTATTTCTTGAATTACAATAGTTTTAAAGTAACCTTAAAAGCATCCATTCCTCCATCCATCTTCAAATGGATCATCCTGAGCAGTGTTGCTGGGACTCTGGGCACAAGACTGAGACTCAAGCTGGACTGGATATTCATACCAATATGTTTTGGTCTTTTTAAATGGCATGTGTTTGTTTGTGTGTGTGGGATATTCCATGTAAATATTAAATTGTGGGGACCAAATACCCCACAGTGTGATAAAAAAAAAATATTGGAATCAGATTTTTACATTGCGGGATTTTTTTTTAGAAAAATGGAATTGGACACTTTTTTTAGAAATGAATGGACACAAAGATATGAATGCAAATGTACGTCTGTGTGTGTGTGTTCGTGTGTGCGCACAGATAGCTAAATACATCCATAAGCCAATTAAATATATCCATACATCAACATCAGTTTGAACATCAAGCAGACCTGTATATGAAAGACCGAACAGATAAAAAGAACAGATATTTCTCTCTCTTTGAGGAAATATTTTGTCACTGTGTATCTTCTAGAGAAGCCAGGCCATGAAAGCACCAGATAACATATCAAAAGCAAAGCAAACTCAAACACAAAAAAATGGCAGAGCCATGGGATTAAACTGCTTTTAGATCCAAGTTGGGGAAGAATATGAAAAATGTTATTTTTGGAAGACTGTCACCCTCTACCCCCAAACCCTTCCTCGTGTGTCCCTTGGCAGTTGTCTTCTTCGGTCTTCCATGGCCAAATGTCAATGTTCCTTTAACCCCTCTATGATGATCCATGCAAGTCGTTTCTGCCCTTCTTCCATCCTAGCAGGTGTCCTCTTATTCCCAATTTTATTCTCTGCCAAACACATAATTAAATCGCCTTCTCAGTCTTCTCTGTCTCTATATTCTTATTGAAACACCTACCTGAGTCAACAGCCCTGAGTGTTATTGAAACTCCTGTGTAAACACGGTGCCCTATAGGGCTCCATATTTAGCCACCGCTCTCCCTCTGTCATTTATGGCCTGCTGGGGGGTCCTAATATCTGCGAGTGAAGTGGGGGAGGAAAGGCATTACTGGAAAAGAATGTGCCGGAAAATCCTGTCCATTAATACTAAGCCGTTTCAAATTGATAGTTGAGGGACTGCAGTCATCTTTAAGAGCTGCCTATCATAGGAAACCCACCAATTACCGGGGGTGTGTTGTGGGGAAAAAAAAATGGCCCCGTGTGGTTGAACAGAGGCTGTATGACAATTAGCATGACAGAGGGAGCGTGTGACATCGCCATTCCTCTGTGGTTTGTGAGGACATTTTTCAGGGTGGATAAGCAGGTCATGATTTGGCACTTGCAAGAGCAGCCCGGGGGGTATTTTGAGTCCCCCTGAAGTTTGAGGTTAACGTCTGTCATTCTGAACTATACTTCCAGACCTACTTCCATTATATTTGGATTTAGCTTTCACATTTTTATTACCCTTCTTTTCCTCTCCACCTGCAGATTCAATTTGGCCAGAATTAACTAAACCAACCTGATATTGAGTAGTTTACCAGACAGGACACCACAGGGATTGGAGTGGTCTTCCAGAGCTCCGAGAATCAGTCTTCTTATTCTTACTTACGTAAAACAAACAATACCAAAATATACACAACCTGTTTTAACCACATTGGTATGCAATAAAATCAGGTCATTTGACTCTCTCAAGCTCTACAGAATCAATGGCGGAAATCTGACACTTGTTTCGACTTCCATTAATGAGGATGGGATTGATTCTGATTGTCTCTCTTTTCTAATTGTAGTAATTACATAGCCTCCCTTTTTTCCTTTCTGTGTAATTACATTTCTGCTCACAAAAGCCACAGTATGTCAGTCAGGCGTCATTTGCTTTGACTAATTGCACACAGTTATTACAATGCAGTTATTACTTTGACAGGCAAATCATCCCCAGAGGCAGCTGTTGACTCCCAAACTGGACCTGCTGCTTTGTTTTGGAGATAAGAACATGGCAAGCGAGTCAGTAGGTCAATTTACCACCCGAGAATAATCATAAGGATGATCCTGATAATAATAATAATAATAATAATAATAATAATAATAATAATAATAACATTGGTAATAGTCTAGAAGCCAATATGGCTATGATGGTCACATGCAATGCAATGCAGCTTTACTTGTATAGCGCATTTTCACAGCATTACATTGTCTCAAAGCGCTTTACATGATCTCTGCTCACATAAGCCCCCAGTGAGCAAGCCAGAGGCGACAGTGGCAAGGAAAAACTCCATAGATGGAAGAAACCTTGGGAGGAACCAGACCCAAGGGGGGAGCCCATCCTCCAGGGGCCGGCAGAGGAGTCAACTGGACAAAACAAAATGAGAAAATCAAAATTTATATAGTACTGATGTTGAAATGTTTGTCTCTGTGCAGGGGCTGGCAGCTGCTGGCACATAGGTGCTTGATTCTGCTTCTGGTGGCAGGGTGAGCAGTGGTACAGCAGCAGGGAAGGAACCTCAACCTCAAAGAAAGATTAATTATTGTAATCCAACCTTTCAACTCCAGTACATACCTATAGACACAAATCTACCAAAAAACAGTAAAAGATTGACTTTTCATATTGGACAATAATTCCTGCACTTCTGGGATGTTCTTTTTCATGCAAAAAAATGGCTGCCATAGAGAGCAAACAAAGTGCATCAAAGAATGCTGTCAGTAACCCACACACCTGGCCTTATTGCCTTCATGTTTGTCCCAATGCTTGGTCATTATGTGCTTCAGCGGCTGTGCTCTCTGAAATCAAAAGTGCAGAGGTGAAAGATTTATGACCATATACTACCAGACTCAAATCCCAGAAGAAAAGGCCCTATATAAAATAAACCTAAATGGATTACACTGAATAAGTACAGTATACATTTCTAACTATCTTAATCCCTTGGGATGAAATCTTACAGTTGTTAAAGAAATTAACGAATGAGCTGCAGCATAAATAATGCCTGGCATAGAAACCCATTGAGTGTATTCATTTTGATCTATAAAGGCTCCTAGCTGCTGCCGATGAGTACACCCTCATTATTCCTCATTAAGCTGCAACAAGCATGCGCAAAATTCTGCACTGAATCAGCATCAGATTTATGTCACATCAAACAAGGGCTCTCATCACGGCGATGCTGTGTTCTCCAACAAATCTGCACCACAGTACCTGCTCATATAGAACATTAAAACAAGACAAATGAAAATAAATGGAAAAATACATTTAGCAAATGACAACAGACTATTACGAAAAAAAAAGAAACGTGTGTGTGTGTGTATGTGTGTGCGCGCATGTGTGTGTGGCACAAAAAGCACCAGCCTGTTCCTCCTTCTGTCTGTGTGAAATGGGTGAACATGGACATGAACCTGTTCAGATTTCAAACTGGACACCAATGCAGCCTCTGTTAGGTGGAGATAAAATTTGAAAGAACAGCACCAAGGAAACTGGTTACCACCAAAGCCTATCTGATACTCTCGCGGCTCTTAGGATTCCTCTTCTTTGGTAAAAAGAGCTGCTGGATGGAATGCTTTTGACGGAGGCTAGGAGAGCTATGCTTTAAAGCTTGCCAATTAAATTTGTTCCTATGGCAACCTTTAAATCTTAAAGTGAGCTTTGCTGTAAACATTGTAAACACCATTTATAAAAGAGCTGTAAAGTGAAGGAAAAGATGCTTCTTCACCGGGTCAGTTTTTTTATTTTTTTTATTTAGCACTTTAAGACACAGTGAGGCATGATTGGGGTGGAACTTGAAAAATTTTGCTACTACTCAATTGGGCAAATTCAGTGTAAAAAATAAAAAAGTACTATTCTCTAGCCCATAACATCCAATGTAATCGACACATGAGAAGCAACCAAAGGCAGCAAACAGGGTATCACATGGTAAAACAGCTGGTACACACGAAATCGCCATCAGTCATCCAGCTAGCCTATATTTTTCCATCTCATGTTTTCCATATCTCATGTTTACATTAGGATTCCAAAAATGAAATATAGTAATAATTCGCTGATAAACACTAATGGACAGTATGTATTGTATACACAATTATTATTCATTAAAAACACACACTGACACATAGATATATGGGTACTCCTTTAGCGTGTGCTCTACCAGCTTTCATGCTGAACCACTAGGTGGCGCATAAATATGTTCCAATGACATGCATTTTGCTGTGTTGTATATTCAATCACTTTTTTTTTACTTTCACATAAATAAGGGAGACATTGCACATTGTTATTATGTGGGCTGAGCCAGTACAGCAGATGCTAAAGTGGCACCTATATATAAATACAGTTCATAAACTGCTATGAAAAAGTCTTTCAGTTCAAAAGTCTTTCCAGTTTCCTCTGTTATTGAATTATTGCCACACTAAATGGACTCAGATCTTTTGGTATGGTGTTTTTATTGTGAAAAACCCATGCCTTCCTAAAAGTTCCACTTTCAACTCATCAGTCTATAGAACATCATTCCAAAATGATTGAGGGTCATGAAGGTGCTTTTTTGGCAAATGTGAGATGAGACTCTGTCATGAGTACCATTCAGGGCCAATCTTATTCTACTAGTGCAATTGTTCTGATTTTGTCTGGGGCAAGCATAGGCCTGCAGTTCCTAAAATGCTATTCTGGGTTTGTTTGTGACTTCCCAGTTGAGCCTTTGTTGCATTCTTGGAAGAATTTTGGTAGGTCGGACACTCCTTGGAAAATTCCCAGTCCCAGTGCCTCTGAACTGACTTTGTAACCCATTACATAGTAATACATTATATTGCCAAAAGAATTGGGATGCCAGCTTGTACACACACATGAACTTTAATGATATCCCATTCTCAATACATAGGCTTTAATATGGAGTTGGCCCACCTGTGGCAGCTATATCAGCTTCAAATCTTCTGGGAAGGCTTTCCACAAGGTTTAGGAGTGTGTTAATGGGAATTTTTGACCATTCTTCCAGGAGAGCATTTGTGAGGCCAGGCACTGATGTTGGACAAGAAGGCCTGGCTCGCAGTCTCTGGTCTAATTGATCACAAAGGTGTTCTGCTGGGTTGAGGTCAGGGCTCTGTGCAAGCCAGTGAAGTTCCTCCACACCAAACTTGCTCATCCAAGTCTTTATAGACCTTGCTTTGTGCACTGGTGCGCAGTTATGTTGGAACAGGAAGGGGCCATCCCCAAACTGTTCCCACAAAGTTGGGAGAATGAAAATGTCCAAAATGGCTTCATATGCTGTCTGTAGCTATTCACTGCAGAAAGTTGGTGACTCCTGCACACTGTGCACCTCAGCATGCGCTGTTCCCGCTCTGTGATTTTACTTGGCCTAGTTGCTGTTGTTCCCAATTGCTTCCACTTTGTAATAATACTACTAA